>JAEAOA010001748.1:1272500-1872500 GCA_016746295.1 Potamilus streckersoni | reverse complement strand
ACAACAGGTAAAATACAAGTAATTATTTTATTACCTCTTAGAAAACCTAGAATAATCTCAAAACTTGTTCAATTGTCTCTACAAATTTCATACCACTAAAATTTTATCATATGCGACAACTGCAAGAATAATTAACAATCAAAGCATGATTTCAGCGTGCAAAAAAACTTTTATTTCAGATTTTGTGAACATCAAAAGAAGCATGGGAAAACTGCTAAATTAATCGTTGCCCAAAGTGCAGTCAGTGTGGTCCCAAATTTAAATTTCATCATTTCTTGAAAAATATATTCAATGACGTTTGCTTCTTTGCTGCGAACTGTTGGGTTCTAGCAAAGTCAAGAGTGTTTCTTGAATGAATGACTTTACGCTGTCAACATCTTGTGTTTCCAGACACCTTAAACTTGCTTCTAAATATACTACTGCTTCAGACACTTTTGGTGGGGGAAGTTGATGTGCCAGCGTCATTGTTATCATTATCGTCACTGGTTTCAGGTTTTGATTGTGCAGCTTCATTCTTCCTCCTGACATTTGTGTTCATATATAGGGCAGATGTCATCTACTGAATACAAGTTAAGGATATCATGATGTCTGTGCTCATATTTTTTTGAGTGCTTCTTCTGCTAAATGTATGTCGTCTTCAAGCTGAGTTTTTTGTTTGCCCTTCTTTAGTTGATCTAGAGCATACAGTTTCTCTTTAGCAGAAAACGACTTGCGTTTTTGAACTTGCTTTTCCATAACAGTAAAAAAAAAAATTTATATATAAGCAAAAAATGTACACAGATAAAGCTCGATAACTAAGTAATGAAGGCCTACAATGGTTATGAATCACTTTTTATTTAAAACAAAATTAAGCCAAATGGATGTACAATTTCAAGCCTTTTTAATTTACAGATAATAAAGTGGATATCATTTACTTTGAACTGTTTGTTATTTGACCACAATGCCAAGCACAGTATACATGTCAGCGGCTTTTGTCCTTTGATATTTATTAAATTGTGCGACTCTTGTATCAACCACCACTTGGTCTGTGGCTTGGCTGCTACAGAATTCAGACTGTCTTCAGAATTCACCGAAGACAATCACAAAGACTATTTACTGGCTTTACTCAGGGATCCATAATAAGTAACACTTCTGATAATGTTTACTTTGGCTTAACAATTCAAAAACCTACTGAAACCAGTTTTCTCTTCTAGAGTGGAATACGGAGCTTCACCACAACCTGTTCAAATTGATAAATTTCAGAAGCCAAGCATTGTACACTATTTCTCGTACATTATATATATCATATTATTTTAGAATTCATACACGATCACTTCTCCAAAATCACTTAAAGAACCTGGATAAATTGTTAAGTTCCGATCGTTTATTATTAAAAGCAATACGCAAATTCTTCCACCAAATTATAATAAACGTTTTACACACTATTTCTCGTACGTTAAACAAATATTTTCACGGTCCCATAAAAATACACGTAAATGAATTTCAAATTTCAGGAACCATGCCACGAAAATATTATTTTAAAAGTCACAACTAATCTCATGCCCAAAATGAAGTTAATTTCTTGTGTTTTTTTTTTTTGTTTTTTACTTTTCTTTAAAAAAAATTTCCATGTGTGAATGAATATACAAAATTTTGAGAGCCATGGTACGACCGCGTTATATCCGAATTCGAGTTAATGCAGGGCGCATAATAGCGGGGTTCCACTGTACGTACATATACTTCTCACAAAAAATTTAGTCCCCCTCTGAAAAGGCCACCCGCCTTATAAGGCCACTTTACTGGTGCAGAAGGGGTGGCCATATGAGAGGGGGACTACTTTACAATGTCTGCTTGGTCCTATATGAAAATTGATATGATCTGATGTCCAATATTGCTATCAGGGCAGCCATTTTGATGTTGTTAATGCTATTTCTATTGAATAGACAGTAGTATCAACATTGTGTTTGCATTAAATACTTTTGTGACATTGAGTTGCTTCTAAAGAAGAATTTTGCCAATCTAACATCCAGCATGGCTGTAACCATTGTGATCATCTTCTTATGGCTGTTCCTAGAATGGATGGTCATATAAGCATTTGCTTTTCACCAAAACTTTTTTTGTTGTCAGGTTTCTCAATAGACATGTACCCTGAAGTTTTAACCCTTTACCTAATATAAGGCCTTTAGGCAGTTTACCCATGTTATTCTAAGCTCTTTTGGCAATTTACCTGATGTCACCCTAAGCAACTTTTGGCAACGCTGTAAACAACAGCAATTTTTAGTGGGTTTTCCTAGCACCACCTTCAGGGAAAAACCTGTTAGGTACTACATTCATTGGTGAGAATGACCATTACATCAGATCACATGGTCACTGTTGATGCTCTGGTTGAAATCTGCTATTTAAAGTAAGTATGTGGTTATTCTCCATTCAACAAAATGGGGTCTCTGTACTTGCTTGATTAGAATCACAACTATGAAAGCTTCATTAACTTGGGGAAAGGCTCTTAGACTGAGGTAGGAAGCCCTTAGTTTTTATAAATTATATTACACTGATTTTTTTGTGATGTAGACGCAGACAAAGAACATGGAAATTTGCTGCTGCTGCCATTCATCACACCGCTTTACTGATTTGATAGTAAATGAGTTCTCTAAAGATTTAAAATACATACAAAGTTCTTTTGTTAAAAATAATTATACAGCTATAACAACCTTATTTTACTCTTAAATCTTTCCATACAAAATGAATTTGTACCAAAAATGTAAAATGGTGAAAATTGCTGTTAAACTAATATACACTTCATTGCTTAACAGGCCTATGCATAGTGGACTGTACTGTGTAACTTTGCTACATGTGTATCACAGGGCTAAAAAGCCATACACTCTATATGAGGGAAAGGGTTAACAACAACTATTCACCAGGGATTAACATTCGATAGACTACCATTCACCCCTTTTTGGCCCTTATGCAAAATCATTATGAAATGGACAAAGCCAACAGGGCACTGTCATGCTTATTTTGGACAGAGCAGAATCTTAGTTATGTTGTTTCAATATTGGTTTTGGCATTTATGATAGAAGTAGAGGAAAGCAATTATGACTTGATTGGATTAACTTTTGAATCAGATATTGGTGTTTGATTTCTCATCAGCATGCATTTTAAAGGCCATCAACAACTCAAGATTTTATATGTGTGCATATTCTTTTATTTTGCAGTTAAAGTGGGAACCAGTCTAATAGAGATTGGAAATGTGATACTGGTGCAATGATATGTAGTAAATCATATTACAGATGCTGACATATCTACCAGAATTTCTTAATTGATTACTTTACCTTTGTTATCTGCAGAGTTAATTGATTACTTTACCTTTGTTATCTGCAGAGTTGAGGACATGAGGATGTTTTATTAGGTGTTAAAAGTAATAAATGGCTCATCAGGGATGGTTTGTGAGGGACTTCAAGTCTGGACATTGATTTGGTATTGATGTTCTTGCATTGCTGGATGTTTATGAAGGAATATTTAAGGGAAGTTGATACATGTTTTAGTTTTCTGCTAAAAATTCTGACCAGTTTCCCCCAAATACCCCCCCACCACCAAAACAATTCTGGATAGGAAATTCAGAAATACATCTCTATCAAGGTCTAAATTCACTTTTGTAAAACAGAGCCTCACAGCTGCAGCAGAAGAAATTGTTGTGACCTTCACCATGTTTACTGAAAATGTTGTAACTTTGCTATTTGTTTTTTAAAGTATATAAAACTATGTATCTCTGAAAAGGTACCAATATACACGCTCACAACTTTATTTTGAAATATAGCTTGAAAGAAAAAATATTTAAAAAAAAACTTACCATGATGTTCAGTGAGTTTTTTCTTCATGAAGATGAATGAAATGCTTCAAATAGTAAGGAATAAAATAAAGATAATTCTATTTCTAGTATTTTGGTCCAAATTTGAAGTTTTTGGCACTGTTCAAAAGTTATAATAATTTACTAAAACTGCACAACAAAACCATTGGAATAATTTGTTTATTTCACAATCTAGAACATGTACTCACAGGAGTCTGCAGTTTTATCAATAAAGCACAACAAATTTTTTGACTACATGAAATCACACACAAATGAATATTACACTGAATACACATATTCAAAACTTCCCGGCATCGCTTTTCTTTGCTGCATTGTCTACATCTTCCCCATTTCTTACCATTCTTAGGAAAGTGGCCTCCTGTGTTTGTCACCATTGTGGCTAAATCATTTTCCAGGTAGTCACCAATCAGCACTTTTGCCAGATTCATCTTAAAATCAATTATCCAGTGTGCTTTTCTGTTCCTGTTCCAGCTCCTGCTCCGCTTGACATGATCTGATTCTCTCATTAGTATGTATCCATTGGTGTCAGCAATATCAAACAAAAACCAAAAAAGGTACAACCACCACTTTTTGGCTGCTCTGTATGTACTGTACTGTGTTCTTAGCTGGTCTGCTATGTCTACTCGTTTAATGTTGATGTTGTACTCTTGAATGATGGATGGTGTTTTGATGTTCCTCACATCTCCATTTTAGGATTTATGCTGTACTGTTTTTTCTATGGCTGCTGGATTTTCTGCTGTTGATAGGGTGTAGATGTGCCTCTTGTTTATCCAAACACAGGCTATTAATTCCCCTCGCTGTGCCGTTTTGAATTCCCCTTGAACCTTAATATCTCTCTTATTAAGATGCTGAATAGGATATCCTCTTCTGTTGTTTCTTGCAGTTCCACATGTACATGTACCTTTCTGTAGAAGCTTCTCAGATAAGTCTGGGCTAGTGAAAAAATTACATTTACAATATTGTTTCTTTCCCAAATCTTTTGTGTTAGGTCCATAACAACATGTGTAGCTAATCCAACTTCTGGTACCTGCATCCTTACATGTATGTACCTGAAATTCATTTGTGTAGCCATTTTCTGGATCAGCCCTCATCCACACCTTGATTCCATACTTTGTGGGCTAGGCTGGTATGTACTGTCGAAATGATTACCAACCTCCCTCACCTCACCTCACCTCACCTCAAATTTTATCATTGCTAAGTCTACACTTACATTTTGATGAGGATTGTAGTTTTGTAAGCAGTAGTTTTGAATGGCATGTGCAATGATCTTATATGATGCAACTTGTCATGACCTGGTTGACATCTAGGAGGATTATGATGACTATGATTTATAGGAAAATATTGTGATATTTTGTCAAACCTGTCTCTCTTCATTATCCTTATCAAACTTAGGTTTCCAAATAAGGCATCTGTTGACCAGTACATGTCTGTCTCAGGGAGCTAAAGAATGCTAATAAAAAATCTAATTCCCATCCATGCTTTCAATTCTATCTCCGTAACATCTCTCCAGTTTTGATCTTCTTTCTCCACCTGACTTTGCCTTGCATAAAGATTGGTCTCACATACAATCAACTGAAACAAAAAAAGCTCAAAAAAATTAAATTCATTTGCATCAGGGTCTAAATCTGTTGTTGGCTGGTGTTGGTCCCGTAAATTGCCTCTTGTCGACATGTGTTCTGTCATTTATAATCCATCGATCACCCCTTATACCATTTTCTTCTCCATTCTCATCTTCATTCTCATCACTCTCACTATTATCATCAATTGCTATTTCAATATCACTATTGATTTCGTCCGATGAGAATCCAGAAGTCTGTCAGGTAAAATTCTGCTCCAAGTGACTGATTCTCGACAATTTCCATCATTTTCAAATCAATATAACTTCTCTATTATTACTGGCGCTATTGAAATCAAATTTTTTTTCCCTTTGTTCAGCAGAGTTCATTCTCTCTACATAAGGTAAAATTTTATTGGTTCCATTGCCGAATAATTCGAAAATTGCTTGAAATCAACTAATGGTTTGCGATGACTTAACTCATGCTGGAAATAAGCAATGCCAAATACTGCCTCTCAAACTCTGCACCCCAGATACAAACTAGGTAAACTCTGCCTCGCTAACGAGGCACTAGGCGTGTTATAGGCGCTAGGGGTTAATGAGTTAAAATTGTAGTTGCAACGGAGGAGAAAAATTATCCCTAACCCATTCATCTTGAAATCATTAAGTCGGCTTCATTCTCCAAATCACTGGCGAAAAGTGCATGAAGCCATGCACCATCTCTTTTCATATCTAAAAAATCATTTTAAGTAAATATTATCTTCAAATTAATTGAGAGCTTCATCTTCAATGTCATTACCTTCGCTATCAATATCCAATTTTACACTTGAGTTGTCATCCAGCCTTTTAATGTTCGATTTTCCAAGAAAAAATTTCTTATCCAACAACATTTCAAAAAAAAATTTCACTGCACATGTGTGCTTTAACCATTTCCTGTTGAAGTAGTAAACAAGTATTTGTGATGTATAATACATGTTTTGAGAGACGTTGCATACATAGGAAGTAAACTACGAACATAGCCATATTCCCATAGCCATATTCCGGATAAAATGGGATACTACAACCACAGGAGTATTTAGGATAGAATGAGGTATTACATCTGTAGTCGTATTCCAGATAAAATGGTTTCAGATAAAATCCTGGCAGGATGATTCGTTAAATTGGAAATGGGGTACAAATTTGAAACTTCCATTTTTATGTAGAGATATTTAAGCGGTGAATGAAGGTACTGATGGAATAAATAAGACGAGCACAGAATCTGTGAGGGGGTATATTTCAGACTTCTCAAGTTTTCCATCTTGTGTAACTATAAAAACAAAAACATAGAACTGGGTGTAGTGAATAGTTTTCCATCTTCATTAACAAATACATTTGACTGTGGTTATAGTCTTTTGCCTCTGCAGGACTTAGTGTGATTTGTTATTCATACTCATCCACATGTCTGAATTTGTTTTATAAATTGCATTTTTTCTTCTGTTTTGATTATAACATCGTACAGTTTTTGAAGTTTTTAGTGAGACATGAAGTAAATAAGTTTTCAAACCATTCATGTCATGGAAAATTAAGGGCCTGGTGGCTGAAGCTAGTTAAATGGAGCCACCATTAAATGGCCTCAGACAATGAATAAACTCGCTGACAAAATCATCGTCAGTGAAAAAGGGGGGAAAGGTCCCTATTAAGATAAAAATCTTAGCAGCATCTCTCTTAAAATTGTACATGTAGAACAAATTTGGAATGTATTTTTATGTTGAGATATTTAACAAGTGAATGAAGGTACCAATGGAATAAATAAAATTAGCACAGAAACTTGTTGATAAACAATACTGTGTTTTGCCTAAATTCCTTGTATTGAACTGTCACCTGCCTTAACCATTCAACATTACATACTGGTAAAGATGTCCAGGAACAATAACTCCCACTCAACACTGTAAACCAGTATTCTGGTTCAACATGCCTGTCTCTACATGCCTGTCTCGTTTTGGCAATAAATTCTGATTGGTCAGTGTCGGGAATTCCCCTATAGTAAATATTTCATTTATATGTTGGTTTATATGCATACTATTTGGATACATTTGAACTTTAATGTAGGTTCAAATCAACACGAATGTGTTTGTACTGATGTCACAGATGTCACATCTGAAATAAAGGCATTTTTTAGCCTGTTGCTATTTATGGAAGTTATAAAATTTGACAGATGAACTGTATTGGCATAAAAGTGAGAAATACTGGATTGTTGGGTCAAATTTCAGAGAAATTATCTTGTAACAGGTTTGTCCTGGTAAAATGCTACCTGCATTTCAGTGATGATACCAGTCCAAATCATCAAGGTGACAAATTGGACAAAATAAAATTCATATTAGACCACTGTCATCAGCAATTCAAGTCAGAATATATTCCAAGCAGAGAAATATCTGGATGAATCCATGATACCATTTAAAGGTAGACTTAGTGTCAAACAATACATGAAAGACAAACCTGTCAAATTTGGCATCAAGGTATGGGAAGTTGTAGATGCAGTGCCAGCATATTGCTACAATTTTGAGGTCTACCTTTGGAAAAATGGATCTCTTGTGAACAGAACTCTAGGTTTGGCAGCCAAAGTACTTATTTAAGTAACAAAACCTTTGCAAATGAAAGGCTATGTTTTCTATACCAGTCCTTGTTAGTAGATTACCTTTATCACAAAAATACCTACTTTTGTGGCACAGTGGCATAAATCAAAAGAGCTATCCAAAGGACTTAGTTTTGTCAAATGCAGTAGGAATGTAGTAGTCAAAACGTGTTTTATTTCCACTGTCATGAACTTAAAACATTGTATACTTTAGGTTTTAAATACCTGTAGAAATATTGTTAACACACCTTTGGATTTGCTTGAAATTTGAAATATTACATTTTTTTAGGCCACGATTTGTATAGATGAAAAAAAGGCCACATATTACTCTTTAAACACTTTATTCAACATTTTAGGGAGTATACAGTGAAATTTACCTTTTACTTAACTTTTGATATACCTGTATAATCGTGGGTGTGAGACGTGGGTGTGAGACAAAACTTTTTTTTATGAGAATATTTTCAAAAACCTAAATTTGTCTTTACAATGGTACCAAACATGTTGCCTAGATTTATTAAAATCTTGAATTTTACTTAGTGTTGAATGGTAATCTTTTCCTTGTAGTTACTAGTGAAAGGGTTTTGGAGCACATAAGTGATTTGATTACATGTACAAAATTAGACACTTTTGTTTGATGGTTGTTGTGATAAAGGCTGTTCCTCTGATTGTTATGGTAAAAGCTGTTCCTTTGAATTGATGCTTAAGTGTGTCATAGCTTGATCCAATGTACCATAATTTAGTTATTTGGTCAAACTAACTCTCAGGTGTTAACATCTCAACATCAAAAGCAAGGCTGTTTTTATTATTACAGGAAAGGATTGAAAGCTTTTAATTTGTTGGATGTTATGGGAAGGCAGTGGTGGAGTTTCTTTTGCAACCAGATTAACTTGACAATAATACCCCAGCTGCTTTAAAGGTCATATTTTTATGAAAAGTTTCTATATGATCAAACTTTTGATTTTAGAATTTTTAAAAATAGTATGCAGCAAACGATACATGTTGAAAATGAAAATGAAAATAAGCCTCTTAAAAACTTAATAATAGATAAGAATAATAAAAAGTAATATTCATATTTATTTTAATAAAAGCAAGGACAACAATTTGTTCAACATAATGTCGAATTGACTCACAGTAGCAAGAGATATGATTGCCATCATCATCTGAAACCTACAAAAAAAGTCATAGAGTTGCATCAAGTTGTGAGAGAGCAACAAGTCTTTGAGATGCATAGGGTTAGGATCTGAAGTTTGTAAAGTGGAACATATGTTCTTTGTGTACTTACCAACTTCTCAGTTGAGCGGTTTACTGTTATTGCTTAAGTTTTGAGTATAAAGCTTTTTGAATTCATATTTTCCAACATGACTGTAGTAGTACATATTTTGTTACACCTCACTGAAAACTGTTAGAACTTAAGGAAAACAATTAAGTGCTTGCTCTAATGAGACATTCTTGTTAAAGTTGACAGGACTGCATAATTATGGTTTTGTTTTTCAGTTCACATATTTGTTTAAAACTTGATTGAAAAGGTGAACTTGTGCAGCTATAACCTGTGTGCTGCATTCAATTTTGCCTTTTCGCATGGGCAACCACTGTACACCAACTTGACTATATATATATATATATATATATATATATATATATATATATATATATATATATATATATATATATATAGATATATAGTCAAGTCTGTGTACAGTCTCTCTCTCTCTCTCTCTCTCTCTCTCTCTCTATATATATATATATATATATATATATATATATATATATATATATATATAGCATATTAGAATTACACTATTGCATTTATTGTTTTTAAATATTTGATGAAAAATATATGCCAATGGTTTTGTTAATATGGGTTAAACAAAATCCCCCAAAACAAAAGCCTGATAAATTAAAAAATGATTTATTCAGTATATTGTATCCTTATTAGCATGAACACTGTGATACTATTGAGTAATAAAAAATAGAGATGTTAATTGTTATGTACATGTATATGTAATTAAATTGCTTGTGTTATTTTTAAAATTATTTTTTTTTGTTTCATTACATTATTTTTAATGATTATTTTCACAGGATTCAATATTTTTTAAGTAATTACTGTTTGTATGGAACATAAAAAGTATTACCTTAACATTATTTTTAGCTGACAGACACTTGGTAGACACAGTTAAAATGATTGGTCAGTATCTAGGTCAGACCTCAATTGCAGTGATCAATGTTTTTTGTGTTATTGGTTCTTAAATGAGACTATCCTGGTTTGCATGTTAAATGTCTTCTAGTAAGTGATCATATGATCCATCACAAGTGTTGAAATGACTTTTATTGAGCTTTAATACTCAGTATCACTGTTTTCTTGTTCAGTCATAAAATAATACCATGAAAGTTCAGAGATGATGTTGTTGCTAGATGGAGTTTGTTTTTGAGTTTTTCTATTCTTCAGAATTAATAATTAATTCTCTGGGAAACATTTACAAGTGCTGCTCTTCATCAAATTCTTGGACAAAGACATTGAGTGGAAATTATTCAGAGTTCTAAAGCCAGAATATTCTTTCGTGATACATAAAATTCAATGTGAACTTTTGACAGTGCAATACTGCATTCATCTAACGTAATGGTATGTCATCTTGGAACTTCAATAAGATATCAAACTTGGATTCATTTAGGAAATATTAATGATAGGACATATATTTAGATTTCAGGATAAATTTTTGGATTATATTCACAAAGTAAGTCCTTTTTCATATTTTACTGTTTTCTAGGGGAAAAAATTTCTTTTTTGTAAAAATTTACAAACCTTGTTTTGGCCTTACTCTTTTTTTTTTTTTTTGTTACTTTGATTGAGCCAAGATTTGTAACATAATGTTAAGATAAAAGAACTGGAATAAAAACTTTCATTAGAATTTATCAACAATTCATTGTCAGGATTGATTAATTTTCTATATGACAATGTTCACACTTCTTATTGAGACAGTCAATGGTAGGAGTGAGCTACCAGTATGTAATCATTGATTTTATTTTAGCTGTGCTGGGATTGAAGCTTTAAAATACTGGAAATTTTATGGCTCCATATGAACCAGGTTAAAATGAGGGAAATGTGTAGTCTGCAGTGCTTTGTCAGTTTCATGTGAATATTTTTCTCTGGGGCCCCTAAAAATATGCTTCCAGTTTGTAGGCCATTACCGACCCTTGCACTTTTTCTCCTTTGGTAAAAATAATTCTAAAGAAATTAAATGTTTTTGAAAAAAACAACCAGTCTGCCTGATTTTAAAAGTGTAATAGGAAACATTTTTTGGCTTGCTTGTCATGTTTAATGATTATAAAGCTTTTTCATGTAGAAATTAGGTAGTGAACTTGCTTCTCATTTAAAGGACAATTGCATAATCCCTTCTAGTAAAGAGATATTGTGTTCATGTAAAGTAAGTGACTCCGATTGATTAAACAGTTTTTTTGCATTATTCACTAGCAGTTGCATTTGCCAATCATCATACAAGTGGTTTTAAACAATTTAAAAACCTGAATTCTCTGTGCTTTCATTAAAGAAGGAAGTCTTTTCTTGCCTTGCCATGGAATCATTTGTGCATGTTTGGATATAATTTGTGAGGCAGTGTTGCCCAGTTCTTTCATCTTTTGTTGATAAAAATAGAGGCATTTGTTCTGGATGTGTTTATACTGATAAGACTGTAATTTAGAGGTTAATTTATATGAATATGAGTGTTTCGCCATTTCCTAAATTTTTGTATGATCAGAAGCACCAGCAACATTTTAGAAAGTTCACAGACCTGCATTCATTTACTGGTCCTGTAGCTTAACTTTATACACCAGATTGTAACATTTGGAGCAGATGACTAAGGCAAGCTTTACACTAGTACTGTCATGGTGGGCAGAATATGGCCTGATACCTAGTTTTATCCATTAATCTTCATCATAGGGTATGGTTTTGAAAATCACTTGTGCAGTCTTAAACGAAGTTGCCTGTAACTGGCAGATATAATTTTGTATTTTTTATTTTTTAAATTTGCACAGATCAGGAGTTGTTCCACACACCCCACTCCATTCATATTGCCTATTGTTATTATTATCCTAATGAACCATGTAATCATAGTGATGTTTAATTAACCCAGAAAAAGAACCAGATTTCCCTTGTAATCAGACACTGGCTTTACCAATGCTGGGGGCAGGTATGGCTTTGGGATACATTTTTAGTACTTTGGTGTTATTAGTGGAGAGAAATGTTCTCTTTATATTGTTTGATAACTTTAATCCACTTGTTTTGAAAATGGATGCATCTTTAGTATTATTGCTATTAGGACCATAAAGGAAGATTATGTTGGGCAGTAGGAGGTATGAATGAGTCATCCAAATTATTAGCCTTGCCTAGGATTATGACTACCACTTGGTAAAAAAAAAGGAATAGTACATGTTCTTTTTGTGATTTGATTGCTGGATACCTTTGGCAACTCTACTGTGAAGGAGACTTGTGTACATGAATGACTGACATTTGAATAGCCAATGTATGAAGATCATTGTGGAAAGATATATTTACAACTCTGTGAGGTCAAAAATGTCTGTATTAGGAGCAATGCTGCAAGTTACTGAGGGACCTCTGAAAAATTAATAGAGAAGACTGGGTTGGGTTGGATGTGGTAGTACTGTTATGGTTTAATACTTATTTTAACCCTTTCCCTCAAGTAATGACCATATTTTATTCTTAAATCTTTCCATGCATAATATATGTGTACCAAAAATGTAAAATGGTTAAAATTGCTGTTAAATGCGACATAAACATGCTTAACTTGCCTTTGCATATAGCACTTCACTGGGTAACTTTGCTGCATTCGTAGTGGCAGGCTAAAAAGCAATACACTCTATGAATGAAAGGGTTAATTAACCCTTTACCTTTATACAATCACCTTTTAGCCCTCTACCGATGTACCATACAGATGCCCTTTTGGCACTTTACCCAATGTCCATATAACCGCCTTTTGGCAACTCTGTAAACAGCAGCCATTTTGAGCAGATTTTCATAGTACCACCTTCGGGGAAACCAACCCCTGTTATATACTACATTCTTTTGTGAGAATAATCATTGCATCAGCTTACATGATCACTGTTGATGCTCTGGTTGAAACCTGCTATTTAAATAAAGTATGTTGGTCATACATGTTTTGTATTCTTCCTTGACAAAATGGCAGTGTCTGATATGTACTTGCTTGCTGAGTAGAATCACAGCTATGAAAGCTTCAATAACTTAGGTAAAGGCTCTAAGACTGATGTAGGAAGCCATCAGTTTTTATAAATTATCAAATTCAACTGATTTAGTGATGTAGGCACAGACAAAACTTGTACATTTTGAGTATGAAAAGTGCCGCTATGATGGATCATGAGGCTTCACTGATTTGATTTTAAAGCACATAAAAATTCTTTTGTTAAAAATAAGTATACAGGTATTTTGCTCTTAAATCTTTCAATACATAATATATGTATACCAAAAATGTAAAATGGTTAAAATTGCTGTTAAACACAATATACACTTCACAGACATAAGCGTAGCGGACTGCAATGGGTAATTTTGCTGCATGGGTATCGAAGGGCTAAAAAGCCATACTCTCTATGAGGGAAAGGGTTAATACATACCACTTGAGCCAGTTTTATAAAGTGAAATTTTTTTGCTTCTTTCTTTTAGGTGTAATCATCATAAATGCCATGTGCCCTCTTGTATTCCTAGGTGAAATATTTCAATCTTCCCTAAGAGCCATGTCCACAAGCATTTCTATGAGAACCTAATTAGGTGCAGAACCAGGTTTTGATATCAGACTGGCAAGAGTCTGTTGTATTGTTACATTAATTATGTCTTTTGTATTAAAAAAGAGGGTAGATTAAAAGATAAAATGCTTGCAAATCCTACATGGATAAGAGCTAGTGGCTCCAGTTACTTATCATGTAAATTTGTTTCAGTTGATCAATTGAACAGTTATAAATATTGAGAATATAATATAATTAATCTGTCTTAAATTAACCTGCTGATTCACTAATATGATGAAAGCAAGGCAACCATGAGAAATGAATAAACGGCTTTTTTTTAAGGATGCAGTTTGTTGGGGAGAAGTGAGTTTCTAATTAACTTTCCTGACCTTGCACTCAGGAATTTCCATAGGGATAAGAAGTTTCACTATTAACTTGCAGTAAAACCATGGCATCAATATTTTATGGATAGTGCAAATTAATATAATTATTCTGAACCATGATGGTTGTTTCATGAAATAAATGTCCCTGGTTCAAGAACTAGACTGGTTCATTACTTTCTTTTGGTTGCTTATGAAGCTTTGTACCAATACAGCAAGAAAATGTTGTGTCTATTATATTAGGCAAGAAGAAAAAGTGTTTCCTGTTGCACTTGTTTTACAAATTGGGCAGACAGGTCATTTTTTTTTATATTTTTTTTTACACATTTAATGTAAATGTTTGTGATTTTTGTTTGTTTTGTTTTGTTTTTTTACCATGGAGGAACAAAGTGCTATGGTTGGCAATGAGAGTCAGCTGACCGGAAAGTTTTTTTTTTGCCTTGTATTCTTTTTAATTTCACTCCTAGAACTTTTGATAATATTCTAGAAAGAAAAACTGCTAAGTGAAAATAGCATAAGAGTGAATTTGTCCATCATAGATCTACATGTACTTTCCTGATTTTCTAATTAAAGCAACTGTATATGACCCATTTCCAAGAAAACAAGGGTTTCTTTAACCCTTTCATCACTGGGAAATGGAAAAACGGTCATGGGGAAGTAAGTCGGTAAACACTATGGACCGACTTTTCTGTCTGGGGCAGAGATCTTTAACATTATATTAACCGACTAAATAACTTTCGGGGTACCTCTAATAACTTCCATCTTGTAATGTAGATGTTATATTTAGATGATCTCATAAGTTTAGCTTGTAGACAACTAGAAATATCAAAGTAGGAACTTTTAACGTGTTTTCTGAATGTTGAAATTTGTATCCAAAATGGCGGCATTTAAAGAAATTTCAGAGGAGTTATCGGAGAATTTGAATAATTTTGACCTGGTAAATTTGGATGAAAATGAGAGAAGACGTATGGAGAGACAATGGAATGCACTTGTGGGTGACAGTGATGACGATGAAGAGGACTTTGAAGGTTTTGAACCAGAGAAATTGTTCGATCCACATGATTTTGCTTGGATGAAGCCGAAAACCAAAGAGATTTGTTTTAGTTTTCTGACGACAGAGTTGGGCACACCCAAAAGTTAGATAGCTCCAGGAAAGCTTCATAATATTTTCAAATATTCTATTCAGATGAAGTTTTTGGAAAAATTGTTTAATGAACTTCAATGCGACGATCAAAAGTGACAGAGCGTATAGGTGTGTGGACAGATCTCACCTTGGAGATCATTTTGGTTCATTTTATAGAGTTTTATATATTATGGACACCATGAAAGAAATACTTGTGTTGCCACTGTGATTATTCACTAGTACATCTAGGGTCAATTGAACAAGTTTTGAGAACTTTCTAAGTTTTCTAAGAGGTAATAAGATAAATAATAGTATTTTACCTGTTGTGTTACCTGTTTGTACCTGCATTTTAACAGTTGTAATAGATATGCACATTTTATTGAATTAGTCATAAAATTTGATTTTTAACCTTGATTTTGACACCTAATCCAGCCAGATATCTTTAATTAACATTGGAAAAGTTATGTTGTTTCAAAATCCACAAGTCATTTTGCTTTCCAACTCCAAAGTTACTTAGTGTTGAGGACTCTATGCCAACAAAGTTACTTAGTGATGAAAGGGTTAATGTTCAGCTTTGCCTTGCAGGTTCATTACATTGATAAACATTTTGGCAGACTAGTCTGCACTATTAAAGAGATTGTTGCCAGATGTTAAGCAAATTGGGGTTTATCGTTAATATCTGATAATTTTTTTTAAAGCAGATGGGTGTTTTTCAAGGTCAAAATGTGTAATCAATTAAGGACAAATCATCAAAGTTTTACAAATTTGTAAGAAAAATATCAAAGTGATGCAATACAGCACTAGGATTGAGAATTTCATCATACCAATTTCAGAATTTGTGTTCATCATTCGGCAAAAGTTAGACCTGTAGACCAATTAAAGTGAGTCTTGAATAAAAATAATTTTTGAGTATGTTTTGTGGTAGTATTGTAATCCATATGGATGTTGCCCTATATTGCAAATTATTTTGACCTGCAGATCAAGATTAGCAGTAAATGTAACATTTTTTATACTTCATACTATAATTATGGCATGTAGTACTTGAGCTAGTGTTGTGGCCTCAATGAAGTAGTGGTAGTAATGTTAATATTAGTAATCTATTGATTGCACAGTTGGTGTTAAGAGTTTGTTTTTATAATAGCAAAAATTACTCCTATACCTCTCTCAGGGTTTGTATGACATGGGTGGGAGAATATCCAAAAAAATTTTTAAAAAAACAAAATTTTTCGGCATTATGCACAGCAGTCATGCTACCAGGCAGAGTGGGCGAGAGTTGCCTGAGAAGTGTAAACTTTGCCTTCTTCTGTTATGAAAGCGAAAACAACGCCCTCTGATATTTCGCCCTCTGATATTTCGTATGTAGATTATGACTTTAAGATGCCCCCTCGATGTAGCCAGTAAGTTCTGGCCCTTCGGTAACCCCATGCCTAAGGTATTTACTGGTGCTGATACCTATCAGCTTATGGCAACAAAGAAATTCTTCCACATTCACCTGCAAGTTTTAATAGCTAACTGACCATTAACCCTTTTTCCAGAGCAAGATATCACTGCTTAATTTCATGAAGTTGGGCCTACAGTGCTATTATGAAATTATGCCAAATTCTGTTTAGAAATTTAAACATCAATATGCAAATAGTAATTTTCTTTTAAAAATATGATCGGTGAAGAGCGTTTTCTAATTTATATCTTATTTTTAATAAATGGAGATTTTAACTGCCGTATTCATGTATTTTCTGTATAAAATAAGTTTGAAACCGTAAATGAAATTTTAATGGCTGACATTGCTGCGCATTTGATATACCACCTAATTACACTGTGAAAATACGAAAAATATATATAGTAATGAAGCAAATAATATTTAACCAATGCATGTCATTATTACCAGTAGGTAGACAAACCATAAATATGCAGAACTTTCAATGATTTTTTTGTAACGAAGCAAGAAAGTGTGTAGGCCTAGTTTGAGAAAAGTCCCCTGTCTAAAAATAGATGCTCTGGGTCTGTGCAAGACCAATTCTTGGATTTTCGGTTGGGGGTTAAAAAAAAGGGTCCAGTTTAGTTATATATCACTTTAGTGCTTCAGTATGTTGTATATGAATAGCAACAGTAATGTTTTATTGGGAACAATGAAATCAGGATGAACAGTATGGTTTGAAGTCACTTGTGCATTTATTCCTATGTTTACCACTCCAGTCATGGCTCCAGATTTTTTTCTGAAGGAAGTATATTTTAAAATGTGTTAAACATGAAAAAAGCTGTGATAAAAAAATTGTAAATTGGCAAGTTTAACCTTGATACATAGTTTGTTTTTATCATCAAAAATGGTGATTACTGTATTTTCCAGGGTATAAGTCCTACTTTTTTCGTTTTTTTCTCTTAAACAAATGATGTGTGCGTTTTATATGTTTTATATGATAAATAAATTTTTTTAACAAATAAATTTTTTTAACGAATGTGACTGATGTGCAGTGATGCTGTGCTTTAGCGAAATGCATCAGCCTGTATTCAGCCGGTATACGGCAAGGTACACATAAGTATTAGATTCGCATGTACATCAGTCTCTAAATTCAGTCATAAATTTCAGCACATTTTCCCACCCAAGCTGCTAGTCAAAGTCCTTTGAACTTGTCGACCAGACCAGACCAGCTATTGCATCATGTTCTTTTGATGTACTCAAATAAATATGGAATGCAGAACTGGGATTATTTTGTTATTTTAAACAATGAATTATGTACCTCTGTTATCGATTCATAATTTACTTTAATAGTAGAGCAGCAGAGAGGGTGAACCCTACAACAATATATTTGCGACAAAATCGATTAAAGCCTCAGAATGCCAATTGAGCCTTAAATTAAAGGTCCCATCTTAGCGATTTTGTCGCAAATACATTGTCATAACCACACTCAAATTGCTGCCATCTACGTCTACAAATTTTTGCGACAGAATCGATTAAAGCCTCAGAATGCCAATGGAACCTTCCTACGAAATCTCATATTTTAACAAAAAAAAAAATAAAGACCCCATCTTAGCGATTTTGTCGCAAATACATTGTCATAACCACACTCAAATTGCTGCCATCTACGGTCGCAAATATGTTGTCAGTTCACCCTCTCTGCTGCTGATTAATACAAATTATTTAACCAAATATTTGATCAAGTCCAATACGATATCGTGACCGAGGGTCGTGTAAATTTATTGTTATAAATCCATATGGGACAGACTGAGCATGACTAAAGTAATTTTTAAATCCATTGAAGTCCATATCGGAACACCATGTCTGCCAAATATTTCGTAGCGTATGTGTATCAACGCCATTGAATACAGCAAGAATATTGCAGTTATCGCGAATCACTTTTGGAATTTGAGTATATCGTTGAGTGACATATATCACGTCAGTGTTTTTATGCCTACCTCGGGAAAATATTCTAGCAGGGTTCTTTTGATTATCTAACATTACATCATCGTACACTACAAGATTGTTTATGTCTCCATCGAGATCTTCTACTGATGGTGCATCATCAATATCAGTAATAAAGTCGATTACACTTTCACCTTTAATTTCTGATGCTTTTTCATTATAATCTTTTAGCACTTCATAGCACCGTTGATCATCTACGGATGGGGCAACTAAATATAATTTATCCCACTTCATAAATCGCATTATCAAATTAAGCAGTAATTGTGTTTTGCCTGATCCAGATGGTCCGATTATAATGGCACGGACAGAATTCGGAAGCGCTGCGTGGTGTTTTACCGGTTCTCTTCTTTTAGTCGCTGAAAAATCAATTATATTCATAACGCTATATATAAATTATGGATCTATATTGTGTTAAGTGTAAACAGCGTACTGATTCAACCGATCAGACAACCATTACAACTAAAAACAATAGACTAGCGCTTACTGGTAAGTGTGTAACATGTGGTACAAAAAAATTTAGATTTTTAAAAAAAAGCAACTCGGAGGTGATATTGCCGCAAAACTTGGAAAACTCCCCGGAACCCCATGGGCAAAATACCCCGGAGAAAAACACCTTCCAGGATATAGCTACTGTGGTCCCGGAACGAGATTAGATATCAGACTTGATGATCAAAATCAGCCCCGGCCTGGTGAGTATCCGATAAATGCTATTGATAAGGCATGTCATGCTCATGATGTTGCATATAAAAGCAATAATTTGCAACAAAGACATATCGCGGATGTAAAATTAATTCATGCCTTAAATGCTATTCCCGATAAATCCTTCAAAGAAAAATTGGCTTCATGGTTGGTCAAATCAGCTATGAAAGGCAAATTAGTGTTAGGTGCTGGTAATTGAAAACACCAGTGTTTTTATAGTATGGAATCTATTTATTATTCTCCGAAAGGATACTGGAGGGGTAAAGCAGCAATCAGTAAACTCGCTAACGCTGCAAAAGTGAAAAAATCCACTGCAAAAGATTGGTTATCCAAACAAGCTATATGGCAAATTTATCTACCACCGCCTAAACAAATTAATTATTCTCATTTTGATGTTACCGTACCCAATGAAGTTCATCAGGCTGATTTATTGTTTTTACCACATGACCATGGTTACAAATACGCGCTAACTGTAGTTGATATTGCGAGTCGATTTAAACAAGCAGAACCATTGAAAACAAAGTCAGCTTCTGAAGTCGCTTCTGCATTTGAAAGGATTTATCGACGAGGTCCTCTAAGATGGCCAAATCTATTACAAGTTGATCCTGGCAAAGAGTTTCAAGGTGCTGTTCTATCAACAATGAAAACTCATAGTGTTACAATACGACGGGGACATACTGCGTTACATCGTGATCAGGCAATTGTAGAACGATTTAATCGAACTCTTGCAGAACGGTTATTTGGATATCAATATGCAAAAGAATTCATCCAAGAAAAACGATCTCGTGAATGGGTCCAAAGGTTACCGAGTGTAGTTGCAGCGTTAAATAACGAGATTACTCGAACTATTAATATGAAACCAAATATTGCAATAAAAAAAGAATATATTCCCGAACAACCGCAGCGGGTTAGCACTCAGCCACTTCTCGGTGATGTTACTGTGAGATATTTATACGAACCAGGAGAGCTTGAAGGCGGTAAAAGAAGAGCTACTGATCCTATATGGAGTGTTACTACGCATAAAATTTCAACTATAACGCGATCAACTGGTAGACCTCCAATCTACAGATTGGATTCAACTGCACCTCAGCGTGGTTTTACACGCGAACAACTACAAGTCATTCCGGACGATACTCAATTACCGCCACATGGTCTTAACTAGCTCCGTTACGTCTATTACACTCAAGACAGGTCAACATCACATTGTTTCTGACATGACCAAGACTGTTATTTTTTCTGTCTACGGTGAATTGTCGAGGGTCTTTATCCGAATACTGCCAGTGCATTATACAATTGCAACTGGCGCAGTGATTATTCTGTTGTTCTTTTAATGCGATTATTACTTCAGCATCAATATCAAATTCTCGTTGTTTTTTTTTGTCCTGCTGTTTGTAGCCAGAGAGTTTTTTATTAATGATGCTAATATCAGTGTTATCATCGTTTGCATTAAAATCATCATCGAAAACAATCCTTCGTAGTTGATTTATTCGTCGTACTCTGGACACTGCGAGATAGACTAAATTTGACCATTCAATGCGATTATCAACTATCCAAACAATTGTATCCGTGATGGTCAATCCTTGTGACGAGTGTATTGTTGTTACATAACCAAGCGTCCATGGTGATTTATCAGCGCATAATGCATCTTCTACAGTATTGATATCAACTAGCACAATATCATTTAACACTAGAATCTGTTTCTCCGTCTGGCCTGGAATTTCAACTTCAATATTCTGCTTTCGTGTATCCAATGGTCTATAACACAACGGCACTGGAAACGTTGGGAATTTTTTCTTGTGTAGCTCAAACAACTTTTTCTGAAGTGCGTCTCTGACTATCTTTCTACTTGCTACTACAAAATCATTTGGTTTCCATGTTTCCCAAAAATCATTCAAAGGTGTTTCAGAAATTATTTCACGCGCTACTTCACATTGAATTCTATCGGGTTGTAATCTAATTAGTTTTTTAAACTCACGTAACTGCTCATCGAGTGCTCTATAGTCAGTATCAATTTCTTCGTAATAATCAACAAATCCTTTTAACCAATTATGTGGACTTCTACCAACAAATGGTGGTGGTTGACCATGATCGCCGCACAATATAATTTTTGTATTTTTTTGCAATAACCAATCAAGAAACATTTTTAATACATCTTCTGAAACAGTACATGCTTCATCCCAAATAATAACCGCTGGAATAAATTTCTCACCCATTCGCTCAGGAGTCCAAGCATCGCCCTTGTATCGAAAAAAACTATGATACGTGCAAGCTTCAACATTTCGTTGTTTGATCTCTCTCGCTAGTCTATGGGTTGGTGTGAGTACAATCATGGACGTTCTCTCTCGATATAATTCTATCGCACGTGTTGTCTTTCCAGATCCACCACAACCGTTTAAATAAACTGTTTTATATCTACAAATTGGATCTGATATCGGTGGTGCTTTAGACATAGATTTTTCACTGATAGAATTATCGTTCTTCAGGTAACTACTTTTAATCTCAACGTCTGCTGATTCAGAATAATCGCGTTGTATTTCTTGTTTAATTCGCCATGTTCCCCAAGTCTCTTCGCTATTAGTAAATTTAGTTATCTCTTTGATATATTTTTTATCGACATACATTGAATCAATTGCAACTCTGACTGCTATACTAGGAAATCTATTTATCATTGCAAATAAATTGATAGATGCATAACCCAGCATAGAAGCTCTCAAATGTAGATATGCAGAGCTTTCTCCATCACTGTAAGTAACAATTCTACCTAACTTTGTTTTATTGGACAAAAAGGCTGTTTTACAATTTGCGTATCTATTTTTCTCTACTGCATCTTTAATAACGAAGTCGTATTCGGCATCATCTATAATCAATCGTGAGGAGTGTTTTTTAAAGTTAAATTTTTTTCCACCCTGTGTAAATTTACCGATTATTCTTCGGCCGAGATCCTTTGCTTCATTATTTCGTTGATTAAATATCTTTTTTGACCATTCAATGATATACTCCTCGTCAGCATCAATATGTTTTCTAGACTTATCGATTATACTATCAAGACATTCTGGTTCTGGTAACCAGACATTGGTTTGTTTTCGATATGAGATAATCGCTTCGCTGACAATCAACGAAACTAACACTTTACAATCAATCATATATCGCAATAACACTATTGGTAACCACATCCTTTCAGCCATGTGTCTACCAATCCAAACATAACAACACGGATGAAGTCCTTCAGCGAATTCAAATGATACTACGCAAGCAAAACCGGTCAAATCAAAATCAGGCAGTGGTCCATTAATAGCAACGCGAGTCATTTCATGTGTGGGGTGTCCAAACCGTTTAAAATACTCACCAGCGAATCCATATCCTAGAAAACTTCCTGGATAACAGGCAACGATATCAACTGATATCATATTCTCACGATTGTACTTAACGTTCCATAGACCGCCATGATAATATTCCAAACAGCTGGATTGAACATCCTGTAAAAACTCTTTTCGTGTTGGTTTCCAATTATTTTTCTTTCTTGCAAAATGAGCTGCAACTGATGGAATTGTAAAACAATTTGTAAGTAACTGTTCGTAATCTTCAGATTTTTCATTAAAAACGCTAGCGTTTTCACTGAGACTTATTGCTAGATTTTTCATCCTATTATGTAGACTTTCAGTACGATATAATTCACCGTTAGGTTTCACAAATTGATTGAATTGACATTCTTCATCTTCAAAACTATGAAGTAGCCATACTGATACAGGGTCGTTTTTACACAAACTAGCAATAGCATCGAATAATCTTTCTTCAGTGAGAATACCATCCTTGATGAATTCTTCTGGGATATACTTCACTGTTCTGTCTCGCGGGAATATTGTAACCACGGATGTCCATGCGTGCTTGTTATGATCAATAATTTTGATTGGAGCTCCGTTTTTATTGTATTTTGATTCGTATAATACTTCGCCAGTTATCGTTAAAACGGTTATCGGAAATCTCAACGACTTTTCCAATCTAGCTATATCGGAAATAGTTGCTCCGTTCTCTTTCACTGTTAGCTCCCATTCATCTATTTTTTTATGTCTTAGATCGGTTAATTTATTCCCACGGAGTGCATTTGTAAAATGTTCTAAGACTCTTTGTGCCACACAGTTGAGTGGTTTTTCCGCTGACGTTGACTGTTTCATTGGTGCTAGTTTTCCAATGTCAGGGTTATTTAACGGATACATCCCATAAACGACTGCTGTTTCTGGATACGCTTTTTCATAGTATGGTTTATCAATTCCAGTTAACAGCCCTGGTCTGGAATAACGGCTAACAATGACTGATGACCCATCTTTGAGAATTGGAACAAATTTGTCTCTTATAATATATTCGCCCGATTCTAATTTGATAATGAATTTCACTCTGATAAAATACCGTTTATTGCCAAGTTGTGATAGTATCATAGCTGCTGTTTCATCATTCATTCTAGCATCAACAACACCATCAATTCTAAATGTTGACCAGGTGTGTGATGCATCATCCTGTTTAAACTCATGAACACAATCTCGTATTTTTCTAATCAGAATTCTATTAGTTATTCTCTCTTTTGGTACGTCTTCGAGAGTTCTATCAAGATTGAATTTAATATTTTTCCGAGGCTTGATTGCCGATAATCTCTTGAATTCTTCATTCATATAAATAAGACAAGTATTTAAATAGAAAAGTTTGTTTATATATAATGAATCACTGCAAATGGCTTATGATCGGATCAGTAACCCCATGCAATAAATCGTGTAGAGGTGAATTCTGTGGATATCACTTACAGAGTGTCAGAAATAATTCGACAGGCCCGTCCCCATGCATAAATTGTGGGGTGGGTGTGAGAGGAAAATCACAATTATGTATCAATTGTGGGGGTAAGCGGTTTAGAGAATTGAAACGTTATTATGATAAACGAATAAAAAACGCCATCATTGACCCTAACCATGACTCTGTCAAAGACAAAATCATAAAAACCCCTCAAGACTACATTAATAGATTTATAATTAAAGCAAATAATGAATTAGACAAATAGTATTATTATATATAAATGGAGCAAGAATTCAGACCACATCCAATACTCGTTAATTATGAAATATCTCGTAATGGTGTTGTTAGACACTGTAGACTAAAGAAACCAATTGGTTTTGTTAATAATCAGGGATACTTGCAATTTACTGCTGGAGGAAAGGGATATCTCTGTCATAGGGCAGTCTTTGAGTGTTATATGGGACCGATTAAAGATGGCTGTGTTATTGATCACATTGATTCTAATATTCAAAATAACGCGATTTCCAATTTACAGTGTATTTCTCAAAGAGAGAATATAAAAAAAGGAAAGACAGGGACTTGTAAGTCAGTTGGAAAGAGACCAGTACAGTCATTTGATACAGCGACGAATGAAGAAAGAGTTTTTCATTCAATGAATGCTGCAGGAAAATATTTTGGAATATGTATGCCTTCAGTACGAAAAGTTGCTGAAGGGATTTGTCAAACAGCTATCTCAAAGAAAAATGGACATAGAATAAAGTTTTCTTATTTACAAGATAACTCTTAATAATTACTATTTTGTTCCGTATTTCCCCTCATTACTACTGATCGTCACGTGACTATCCTACTTTCGATATTGATTCCCGGATATGAAATTCGTCCGAGAATACATGTGAAATTGGATTGAATTAATGATGTGTGTGATCTCATGTACGTATTTAATGGTTAACTCGGTATACGTAATCAGGTATGTACGGATTTTGATTTTGTGTTATTGTTTCTTGTTTCTAAAGACTGTATTGAGAACAGCAGTTAGGGTTTTGTTGGAAAAACCTATACAGGGTAGACAATTTATTTGACAGAGATCCAAGGCCAGGGGTCTATTAATAGATTTTTTAAAAATCCCAATTACAAAGACGGCGTTAACAGCGTTTGTATGAAAATGAAATTACTTTAAAATTACAAATTAGTGAGGTCAGGGTAGTAAAACGCGCTACATATAGTTTAGTTTTTTTAGTGTGGCTATGTGTAATAAAATTCAGAAAAATATCATTCTCGATTCAAGAAATAGCAGGTCCTGAATTGACAGGGATCCCCATTACGGAGTTATCTTGTCATGTAAATCCATTATTACTACGATTATTTAATCGTAATATTATAGAAATTAATAAAAAAATTGCTATTATTTA
This sequence comes from Potamilus streckersoni, assembly GCA_016746295.1. Classification (NCBI taxonomy): domain Eukaryota; kingdom Metazoa; phylum Mollusca; class Bivalvia; order Unionida; family Unionidae; genus Potamilus; species Potamilus streckersoni. The sequence goes on along the minus strand of JAEAOA010001748.1, from coordinate 1,846,934 downwards.
ACAGTTGTATTTCTTGTTTTAATGTTTTATTTAAATACTTAGCTTCCATTGAAATTACTACACAGTATTCATTATGAAATGCTAGGAAAATAAATACACACCTACACATTGACACTGCAGTATTAGTTCACCTTATATATAATATGAGCCGTAATAAGTTTGGGGCTTTAAAACGAAGCCCACTTTGCCAATTAAAACTCCCACGCCATTGACATGGTGTGGTTGAATTTTTTCAACTGCAACCAGGGTTAATTTCTTGGGTTGCTTTTAATTGGCAAGGTGGGTGTAGGTCCGCCCCGTCGTTTCATGTTTGTATCGTCCTGTACTGTCCCTATCATACCATCCTATCATTTCATTGTATATATAACCATCCTATCATTTCATTGTATATATAACCATCCTATATAATCGCATTGTATATATAACCTATAATCGCATTGTAAATACTCATTCATTGTAAATACTCATTCATTGTATATATAACCATCCTATATAATCGCATTGTAAATATTCATTCATTGAATCGCATTGTAAATATTCATTCATTGAATCGCATTGTATATATCCTATATAATCGCATTGTATATATGTAATGTATTGTTCAATGTTTGTAAAGAAATCACTTGGATTTCACGTCTAATACCCATATAACCCGCCCTTGAACTCGATTGGGGGGTTAGGGTATTGTATAAGTCTTTAATGTATGTGCCCTTTCTTGCCTCGAAACTCGAATGAGGAAGAGACGGGCATTGTATATGTTTTGTTTTTTTGTATATAAAAATATTTTAAAGATACAAATACATTAGTAATAATAATAAATGGAATTTCAAGATATTACATCTATCATCACAGAAATATCAAATTTAAGAAATCAAGGAATCGTACTTTCTGAATTTTTGAATGAAGACAGACTTTTGAATGAATTTGAACAAATTGATATACAATTGAAACGTGGAAGATATGTTCTACCTAAAATGTATTCACTGATAAAAAGAATCCAAAAAGCGGTTAATGCTTCTTTGTATAACAATGATATTAATTTATTCATTCGGCTATTTAGTATAGTTGAAGCCATTAGAAAGAAACTCGGGGAACAGTACCAAGTTCGGTCAGAGATTGCTTTGAAAGTGAAATCTATAAGACGTTTGATTGATGCAAGCATTGAAACCGACAATTGAAAAATCGTTAGCATTTCCAATAATGACATCAGAAGCATTAACTACCAGACTAGCCCGTGAGAGGTTAGCATTACTGAAAAAGTTTATACCAATTCGAGATAACGTGCGAGATAAACTACAACTTAGACAGCAAGCGCAGACTGACTTTTCTATTGGAAGCGAACAACTTTTTGCCCCTGTAACTAAAGCCACTAAAGATATGAAACTTGCAACAGAACGTGCTATATACGGCGACATCCCTAAAGAGGGAGCAGTACCTATTATTGATGTATTAGGAAAGATTGCTACAGAAACTGAAAAAACTCACGAGGGAATAAAACAGCTTTCAGGTGAGTTACAAACTCAGCGAGAAATACAACAAATGGGTAATATTGATACTGATGATAACCCCGTTGAAGATGCTAGTGTTTCCACTAAAAAAAGTGTTCCTTTTAACGAGAAATTCACTGATGAAGCTATAGAAGAAATCAGACAAATTCAATTGTTGAAAAATGAAGACTATATAAAATTTGGTGACCTTGCTGTCAAAAGTTATTATAACAGGGGGAAATTTTTAAAAGACGAGTATAAAAAAAACACAATAAAACGAGATGACTGGGTGGATTGGTTATTTAAAATTAATAAAAATGAACCCGGAAAATTAAAAAAGGATACATTGGAATACAGAGCTTTTAAAATGGGAGTTGATGCGTATGGTATAGAACAACAACAACTAAAAGAACAACGAAAAGAACAACAACAAGGTCGAGGTCGAGGTCGAGGTCGAGGTCGAGGTCGAGGTCGAAGTCGAGGTCAAGGTCGACAATCTCCAGAAATTCAAAACGTTTCCGAATCAGCAAGTACTTCAGGAGAGGGTTATGGAAGTTCTCATCATGATTCTCATATGTGTCCTAGTAATATCATTAATGATATATCACGACTTGAGGTTCTTATGGGAGGTAAGCGAGCTGGAAATAACTCAGTCGAAATAACTAATGAAGCATTTGATATTTGCAGACGATTATTCCAAGGTGGGATAATTGATATTCATACGTATCGAGAACTCTTGGATGAGTTAATGGACGGAATTCCGGGGGAATTTAGTGATTGAAATTGTATTTAGAAATTACAAAGTCATTTCAAATAAGATGATAGTACACTATAATCACAATAAACCAACAAACGTGTATGTAGTGAACTCAAGATTGCCCGTTTATAAGGCATACTACGGTGACGGCCTTGGAAATATCATGGCTGGTTTATTCACAAGAATAGCCCCAAAAGTAGCACCAATTGCTAAACAATTAGCGATGAAAGCCATTGATGTTATTCGTAATAAGGGAATTAACGCTGTTGGAGATCTTGCAGGAACGGCCTTTTCTACCGCAAAGAATAGAATAACGTCATTGGTGAAATCTAGATTCGGACGAAAACCACCACCACCGCTACCTTCAACAACAATGATGCCTGCAAATGTCAGTAAAGTGATAAATAACGCAGTGGAACAAAAACTAGCATCATTAGCAATGACTTCACCAGATAGTAGTAATATTGCAAGTATGATAGCGGGAAGCGGTCTTGGAGGAAATCGAAAAAGAAAATGATTTAGAAAAACGATACGTTTTAGTATAAATGGCATTTAAAAAAATTGCTGATCCAGCGTTTGATATGGCGGCACCGGTGAATAAAGATGATTCTAAAATTAACTATCAGTATTATGCCTATCCTGCAAGAGAGCCTAATCAACGAGGGAGAGTTGAACTTCAAGTTCAAGATACAAGTAGATACTTTTTGCCGTGTGAGGCGTTTATTGAAGTAGAAGGAAAACTTGTAACAGATGTTGCAGCTGATACACCATATGGGGATAACCCAAATATCCGAGTTGGTTTTGTAAATAATGGCATTATGGCGCTATTTAACAGTGCAAGATATATCATTGATGGAAAAGAAATTGAATCAATAGAACAAGATGTTGATATTGCAACAACAATAATCGGACTTGCGAGATATTCTGATGATTATACAAGGTCGGCTGGTCCGTCTATGATGTTTGCTAAGGATACTTCTGAACATCCGAACCATTATCAATTTATTAAAGTACGAACTGAGCAAGCTACTGCAGAAGCTGATCAACAACTCGATGCTAATCCAGACCGTGAAGGCCGGCCAGCCGCTGAATTCGACATTTTAAAAAAGGTCAATGATAATTTCAATCTAGGATTTGCAACACGAAAAGGAGCATTAAAAGGAGAGCATCGACGATTTTCATGTGCAATTCCGTTACATCATATATTCGGATTCTGTAGAAATGTCAGAAAAGTCATCTATGGAGCAAAGCATACAGTCGTGTTAGTGCGAAAAGAAAATGACAATGATGCAATCTGGCGTGCTAATGGTGTTGATGATGGTAAAGTCATTTTAAATAAATTGACTTTATGGATGCCCGTCTTGACACCAGCAGTTACAATAGAGCAAGAATTACTATCGTTTATGGACACAGGTGGAAAATCATTGCTAAGTTGGCTAACAACAACGACTGATACGAAGCAGGATAATGTAAATGGCACATTTACATGGCACTTAGCATCAAAACAAGGTGTTTCAGCTCCACGTCATATCTTTATAGCGTTACAGGATGCAAATCGAGTAGGTCGTCAATTATCTAGTCATATGATATTTGATCAATTAGGAGTAAGTGAAGTTTCGTTGAGAATAAACGGACAACAAGAGCCAGCAGAGATTGTACATCTTAATTATGAAAACAACAACATAGCTCGTGTATATCATAGAATATTGTCGTATATGGGTCGTGATCAAAATGTTGATACTGGTTTGCAAATATCGCAAATTGATTTTGAAAAACACTATCCGATTTATTACTTTTCATTGGAACATCTTGACATGATGAGACAATCTGTTGTTGATATATACTTCCAAGCTCGGGTACACCCCCCTGCTGGTATAGCCGATTATAGAGCAGTTGCTGTCATTCTCAGTGATAAATCAATGTTGTTAGAAGGAGTTGGCGGACGAATGAGACTTATTGATGCACCAGTGGAAAACATGTAGTTAGGATTTTCACAATAAGATCAATTGAAAGTGTAAATTACATTTTAGAATAGAATGACATATAGTATTGTTAATGTCCAGTTGACTGATGGTCAGGTCAAGAAATTGAAATCAAAGTCGGCTAAAGAATGTGGAACTACAATAACGTTGAAACCCACTCAAATGTCCGGTGGTGCACATAAATTATCACTGACAGATCGTCAAATAAAACATTTCAATGATGCGCTAAAGAACAAACGAGGAGTTCAAATTGATTTTTCGAAAGCAGCAATCGCCAGTATGATAAAATCGGGTGGAATATTCCCGCTGTTAGCTGCTATTCCAGCATTGATTGCAGCGGCTGCCCCAGCGGTTGCGAAGGCGGCAGCGTTAGGAGCCGTTGGTACTGCTGCAGGAATGGCCCTGAAAAAAGCTACTGGGAAAGGCTATAAAAAAAAGGGAAAGGGTCTAAGACTACCAGGAACTCCACACAATTGGTACAAGGGCACGGGCCTAAGAATACCAGGAACGGCTTATTAGTGGAAAAATCCCTTGGATTTTCACCAATGTCCAATTTTGATTTAATTGATGCTGTAAAATCATTATCAATAAAAAACTTTAGAGGAGTTTTCATGAGAGATCAATTACCGTCAAAACCAATGAAAAATGAAACGGGTATTATCAATCTCGATAACAGCAGCGGAAAAGGAACTCATTGGGTCGCATATGCAATTGATCCACGTGGAATTGTCTATTTTGATTCATATGGATTAGCTCCACCAAAAGAATTCATGCGATATGTATCCACAATAACAAAGTCATCTCCAATTTTTTATTCCACGCTACCAACACAACAGTTAAATGATCCACCGATATGCGGTCGTGAGGTATTAAATGTCCTTGCAGAGATATCTAAATTTCCAAGAAAACCACCACAAGTTGTTGTTAATGAATATACTAGCAGGCAATGGCAAAAACGATAGCGTTATGATTTAGAAAAACGTAGCATTTTCGTATAATGATTGATATTTGGGGACGACCTTTATCAGAATCAAAAAAAACAGAAACCGATAGCAAATTCGCTGTCGAAAGTGTAAAAAAAATAATCGAAGATGAAATCGCCGAGACATTAAATTTGTCAAGTGTAGATCCTGGGGAAATAGTTGTATTTCAAGATCGCCAGGGCAAATTGAAATCTAGTAATGTTTCATTGGATGATGTCTTAATACGAAGACGTGACGTCGTTGAAGATACAATAGTGTTATATTCAAATGATGGAAAACTCAAACCGGGTGTACTCGTTTCTACAATCACAGATGCATTAAAAAATTTAAATGAAGAACTTGAAAAACATATAACAACATATACTTCCCTTCGTAGAAATATTATCAATAAATTCTTTGGAACACCAGCGGTAACCTCTCCATCTCTCGCTGAAATTAAATCCAATTTTGATGAAATTAAAGCTAGTATTAAAAATATTAATGATACTGGATTTAGTATTATTAGAGATAACATTAATAGTATTAAAAAATCTATCGAGGATATTACAAAATTTAAAACAGACAATCTTCCGCTACTTGAAAGAATAAAGATTCCTCATGAGAGAAATATCATAAATATGATATACACAGTTCTCTCTGGATCATTAGATTGGGAACCTAAAAAGAATACAATAACTCTCACTGTGTCAAACAAGGGTATTTATCGATTAACAATAGTGTCACTGAATCAGTTTAATATATCATCATCGACTTCATATGGATACAACAACGTGATTTCAACGACTATTGACGTGGGTGAATACAAACGGTTTACAATAACAAGCACTGATCCTAATTTAAATAAGACATCATTTGTATGGTACATGGAGTTTGTAGCTGATCTAAATTAGAATTTTTAACAATTAGAAACCACTTGAGATTTTAAAATAATATGATTCCATCATCGCAATATCGCTATGATACCGTCAAAGACTTCTTAACAAAACTCAAAACACTCATTGATGAATATGAAATAAAAATTAAAAAGTATCGCAGGAGAATTACCGCAATTGATGTTACAGTATACTCGGTATCTGGTATAATGGCCGGTGCTGGTATTATACTATCTTCAGTAACAATGGTAGCTCCGATTGCTGTCCCAATTGCTATTTCCGCGGTGACAACATTTGCTGGACTTGCAAATGCTATTACTAAAAAAATATCATCGTGTTCTCAAGAAAAACTTAACGACTATATAGTAAAACATCAAGCAGTATCTAACGGTTACTCACAATTATCCTCGTTGATGTCATCATCGATTGATGATACGATAATTACCGAAGACGAATTCTCCGCGATGATACGTATTTATGATACTACGATTAAAAACGCTAGCGTTTTTTCATCTATTGCAAAATTAGACATTGTAAATAATAATAATGTCGCAAGAGATTCAACTACTTCAGCGGATAGCAGAAAATACCACTCCGCGGAAAACAAGTATGATATCAATATCGTCAACAAACCCTAAATTCAGTGTGAATTTTCCCTCGCCTGTTTCAGTAAAGGAAATCGCGTTGGCAAAATTACGAGTGTATCATAGTTGGCCTAATATCAGATCGGTTCCATTTGGCGGTCAGAGACCTAATAATTCTCTGGTGTTTGCATATAGGAATAAAAAAGATGACACTCCAGATTGGAACGTTGTTTCAATACCAACTGGGTCCTATCAAATTGAGCAAATTAATAATGAATTACAACGTAGAATAAAATCCATTACTAAAAAAGAATCAAAAATTGCGATAACAGTTCATGAACCAACACTGTCATCTACAATTGAAATAGGCTCTCCTGGGTACGTTGTAGATATTTATAACAGTTCAATAAGAACAGTATTAGGATGGCCCGAAGATCCACCTAGAAGTGCTGGTAATTCCACGCCCGAGCCTATAAAATCTGATTATGTCACTGATGAAATAGGACCTGACAATCCATCAAAAGGATATAAAACCCTCCTCGATATAAACTTTACAAAAAGATATCGACGTAAGAATGAATATGGTAAAGATGAGTGGACAATTCCATTTTATAATGATTATATCCCACAGGAAGGTGAAATTCTGGAAATACATGAAACAAGTCCAGAAATGGGAGATATTGAAACTTTTATCTTCAGAGGAATGAATGATGATTTTAAATTGTTATTACCATCGTTAAGATCCGGTCTTCTCACACAAGCTGAGTTCATTAGTGTAGTCTCCGCGGGTAATAAAATCATCGATGACATGGAAATATTTAATTCGAGGATTACTAATCTCTTCACTGATGAAAATAACCCAATTTCAAGAACTTACTCCGCCCGAGATTATAAAAAAAATATAAATGAAAATCCAAATTATAAACTCCCAGGATATAACGCACCTGAACTAAAAAATCAACTCAGAACTGCCATCAACGAAGGATTTAATAAAATCTATCAATCATGGAAAGATAGCCAGCCGAAGCCTATTATCCTCACTCATAATAATTCTCCCGACGGCGACGGTAGACATATCGCACCGAACAATGTGGATATTTCATCGGTGATCGCACTTAATTTAACGTGTGATGTAATCGAAGGAAGTTATCAAATTAATATGGAACAATCAAATCAAGCCCGACAAGGTTACATTCTTTATTCATTTTCACCAACAGCACCCCCCGGATTTTTAATTGTTGAGAATCCGACTAATCCAGTCTATATGCAATGTCAAAATGATTCACTAACTAGAATTAATTTTACACTCACCGATCAGTCAAATAATTTAATTGATCTACGTGGTGAAGTATTATCGATTAGTCTGTTTGTGAAAAGCTAACAAATATCGGTTAAATAATTTGTATTAATCAGCAGCAGAGAGGGTGAACTGACAACATATTTGCGACCGTAGATGGCAGCAATTTGAGTGTGGTTATGACAATGTATTTGCGACAAAATCGCTAAGATGGGGTCTTTATTTTTTTTTTGGTTGAAATATGAGATTTCGTAGGAAGGTTCCATTGGCATTCTGAGGCTTTAATCGATTCTGTCGCAAAAATTTGTAGACGTAGATGGCAGCAATTTGAGTGTGGTTATGACAATGTATTTGCGACAAAATCGCTAAGATGGGACCTTTAATTTAAGGCTCAATTGGCATTCTGAGGCTTTAATCGATTTTGTCGCAAATATATTGTTGTAGGGTTCACCCTCTCTGCTGCTAGTAGTTTTTAAAAAACACACAATAATTTTTTCAGTTGGTTTCGCAATGGCTTGTTTAAAAAAAAAAAAAAAAACAGGAATATTTCTTCTGAGGATTGCTCTAGTTTTAAACTCTGGATTATGCCAAGACTGAATTCATGGAGAGAACTTCAAAGTACCAGTAAATAAAAAAAAAAAAATTAATTGGAAGGCTGGTGAACAGTTTCAATTGTTAGGTGAATTGAAAGGTCTTCAAAAATGAATTAAAATCACTGTAGTGTATAAAGTGCCTTTGAAGTTAGCTTGGTTTGTGGAAATGACCCATATACTTACTGTTCATACAATGGAGCATTAATAAAATATAGTTTCACAATAACGTATGATTTAAAATTTTTATATTAGTGTAAGTAAATAAGTTTTGTTTTAAATTAAATTCGTGTCATTTATCATGGCACCAACAACTAGAAAGAATATGATGCAGAAGTTAAGTTAAACATAGTAGCATTTGCGAATGACTGTTGTAAAAAAGAAGACGAGTTAAGGTCAACAAAAAAAAAAACCAAGAAGGGAAATGTAGTGGCTAAGCAAGTTGGCAAGTTCTCGAGGAGAATCTACGAAAATGGATTGTGGAACAGGGAAAATGGATTGTGGAACAGCGAAAATGGATTGTGGAACAGAAAATGGATTGTGGAACAGCGTGCTGCAGGTCATGGACTTTCAATAATTCAAATACGACTCAAGGCAAAGTCAAAGTCTATTGTAATATTGACATTTATATAACTCTTAAACAATTTTATAATATTTCTCACACGAAGTTGGAAATTACCAAGTCGAAGTTGGAAATTACCAAGTCGCATGCAATGACCGGCGGTGGTATCAAAGATGTGATTATGGTAAGTGCGGAGGAGCGACTTGTATGGACTTGATTTGTACAAGTACAAAGCAGGAGCGGACTTATAGGGCGGAAAATATGGTATTGCCTGTAAAGATAGAATCCATATTGTGAAATTTGCATTTTTTTTTTTCAAAATGTGAAGTGATATTTCTCAAACATGTCACAAACCGCAAGTGTTATCGTGTTCTAATTTACGTTGTTTTAAATTTTTAGACCCATTAAATTCATGTTGGAAATGGTTAAAGCTTGTGAATATTTTTCTTCCATTTTTACTTCTAACGCAATAAAAATCTACACATCAACATTGTTTTTTTTGGAGTGTGTCGATCTTTTGTATTTGAAAAAACCTGTCTACTTTGGATCAAACAATAAAATTAGAATGAATACCAATCACCAAAAAATAAGTGATGTAATACACAACATGTGAAGTACATGTGCTAAGCAAACAGAAACCAGGAGGAATATTGTTTAGATGATTTCCTCAATATTCTGCAAGTTATCCTGAAATTAATGTTACTCTGAGGAAAAACTGAACAAAGTACACCGATATTAAAAGATATTTATCCACTGTTAATCTTAGCGTGATTTTTAATTGAGTATTCAACATACCAAGCCACCCCACCCCCTTTCCTCCATGCGTCGATCCCATTGTTATATTTGTTGTTTGTTATAGGTCCCTTGATAACTCGCCCCCTTCGCTTATATCGCGGTCGATGTTTTTGGACCCCAATGTCTGCGAGTTATTGAGGGTGTGGTGTATTAGGGGCTGTTTCAAATAATGCTAGAAATCTTTTTGACTGCAATTGTACACAAAACTTAAGAAAATAAAATAATTAAGTGGTAGTTTATTAGGCATTTTTACCAACTTGTAATTACAAGGCTCTAATCTTGTTACTTCTATCAGTGAAAATTAAATACAATGTATAGCTTCAGATGTGATTTTTAAGTCATACAGCCAAAATACACTGCATTTAATTCAATTCAAAAGCAGTATGAATAGAATGGGTATGAATAAAATTTTATACGCATACAAAATATATTGATACTCACATATAACACATATTTTTCAAATTGAAAATAAGGCATTGCTTAAAACTGCATACCAAGAAATAGAGCACATCATTAAAATAAGATAATGCATTTCTCACTTCTCCCTGATTAACTCCCACTTCTCCCTGTTTAGCTCCCATTTCTCCCTGTTCTGACCAAAAAGAAGTCACTTCTCCCTAAAATTTAAGGTTAGCTTGACCCCTGATGCACATTTATATGTACCCATAGCCTTAGCTAGACCACTGATAAATACCAGAAATGTTGCTATGTAGTTGGTTCAAACAGGTGAAGGTATGGATTTGACATCTATGGTTTGGTTTAGTGTTTTTCCAGTATGTTTGGTAGGGGTTTCTCCAGTCTCTTTGTATAGTGTTTTGAGTAACAGAGCACATGCAGTAAAATCAGTAATGGATGCCCTAAACCCTGCTATGGATACAATAAAATCCAATCCACTAGACTTGGGAAAAAAAACTCCAGATGTAGTGGACATAGCAGTATTTAGTGGAAATTTAGTTCTTTGCCTGTGTCCATGTCCACTCCAGTGAGTGGGCGATCTATAGTCATGATGCATGCACTTTATGCACACCGTTAGCGCTTCTATGTGCATGATGCAGCACTTTCCTAACCGTTGTCAGGTACATTTAAGAATCCAAAAGAGAAGAATCATGTTAAGTTAAACTTTTTCCTGGATAAGTAGGAGGGATAATATATTTACTCATTTATGATGTAGGACAAGTTTCAATCTTTAAATTGATATACAATGCCAACATAAGGGCTTGTAAATATTCCACTTGTGTGCTTGCATTTATCAATGGTCCCAGAGGAACAGTTAGTGACTTTTTTTTAAGATGCTCCTCCATTTGGTTCAGTGGAATTTTAATTAAGCAGATTCTGCATTATGTGCAACGTAAGATGAATAATCTTCATGCAAGACAAGTAACAGTTTGACGTCATCTGTCCTGTAGAAAAAGTAGCCAATTTAATTTTTTGTGTCCAAAACATGTATAAAAGCAGAGCTCAGACCATATTGTCTGTTTGGTTTTAGTAGATATATTATTCAGCCAGCCAGCTTATCTTGGTTACCATACATATATATGTAACTAATGAATGCTGTTTTAAGGATTTACATAAATATGTATTACTTTTTAAAATCTGTTAAAATGGTTATTATTTTTGCTTCAGGTGGCCATAAAAATCATAGACAAGACACAACTCAACCCATCCAGCCTTCAGAAGGTAAGATTTATAAGTGTATAAAATTAGCATTATTAGTAGGATGGAAAGCTCCTTTGACCAGGGTCCAGATAACACATAAATGCTTGGAAGATTTCTTACTTCCAAAGATCACTTGTAGCATTGTGCATTGTCTTGCATTCAGTGTTTGTCATCCATTTCCAGTTACTTTACTCTTTGAGTAGAATGACCCTAATACCATTGTCTTCTGCTTTCATGCTTAACAGAAGTTTTCAATACATTAGATGGACATGCTCAGACCTATTTGCAGTTCCTGGACAAGTCCATTTCTAGCAAAGGGGTGTATGCAGGACTATAGATGTACATGTTGTCTGTTTCTGCTATTTACAATGTGGAATCAAGCAAAGGAAATGAATAACAAATTTGCCTTTCATGTGGATTTAAAGTGGTTTAATTGATATGTTCATGTGTGCAAAAGGATATAATTCTAAACTCAATGTTGTAATTTACGGAATTATCTGGCAGTTACTGAATAGGATTAACTATGTCATTATGTTGTCTAATGGAAATAAACTAGCCCATAGTGTATGGAATATGGCACCATGTTAGTATGGGAAATTTGTTAAACATGAAAGGTGCAAGGGGATGCCAGTATTAGTGCCATTCTGGTCACAGGCAGGTTAGAAATTTTTAATCAGTGATTCAATTTACTTTGTTCTGTGCCCTTTTTAACACATTAAATGTTTTTGTTATTGAAATCAGTAGGGGTACAAACAAACAGGGATGTAGACTATAGGTTGCTGTCTAAGGTGAATATTTCCTTCTTCAATTAATAAATAGTGGTCTGAAATAAAAATTACCTGTTCCAAGTCAGATAGCTTCCACCATTGTCAACATTGTCCTTTTCCTTCTATTTTGTGTAGTTCTCACATGCCTCTCTATGCATGATGTTTTTCATTGTGAAGTATTCTAGTGCATTTTGCAGACAGATGTGTATTTTCTTGTGTTATAATTGCTTAGTCCTTAGATAATTTTTGTTTATCTGTCTTTTGTTGCTAAATTCTGAGTTTAAAAAAAAAAACAACCTACCTTTTGAAATGGTCATGTTTACTTTGTATCCATCTCATATTAACCGATGTTGGGTAAGTATTGCCTTCCCATTTCTTTTTCTTAGCGTTCAATTGCAACATACCATGGCACCATCTTGAACTGGTTAGTGGACAAACCTACATTTTTTAGTGCAGAAGTTACAACCATACTAACAGCCATGAACTACAATAAAACCTCATCTTTTCAGATTTAATTTCCACATTGAGATCCTTGCAGAAACTTAATTCTGAAAACCCATTAATATTCTAGATATTACAGAAACTTGATGCCTTCATACAATTCGGGGGGGGGTATACTTGGTATAAAGGGTAATGAGAGGGCAGATAAAGCTGCCCTGGAGTTGCTTGTTTCTGAATGGGAAGATTCCATATACTGAATTAAAATATTATATGAATTAGCATCATCATACCTGGAGGAAAATACATGGATTGCAATCTCCACAAAATTTAAGAACATCACCCCGCTTTTGGAGGGTGGCATGGGTCATAAAGCAAAATTGATAGGAGGTGGTATTATGGATCACATACCCCACACACATCAGTTTCATGTGCTTTTCATGAAGGCTGAACCTTGACCAAAGATGTGTGGCTATTGAAATGGTCTTGTCAAGTTTGTTGATGTTCACTGCATGAGACATATTTTGGGCAAATTGCATGAAAGTATGAGGATATACAACCTAAGAAAATTGGGGGTGGGGAATGCAGAGAACAGATTTTTATCAGTGTTTTAATATTTTTTGCTGCCTTCATGAGTTATTTTAAGTACATTTTACAGAATTTTAACAGCTTTTTATTTATATTTTATCATGCACCTCATGTTTATATTTATTTGGAGAATTTATCTAAGCATTTGTGAAGTCATTGAAACTTATGTTAAACTTTACAGTTATTTGGCACCATGTATCTAGCATTGTGCTTAGTGTAAAATGCTATGAGTTATTGCATATCCAGTTGATTGTTGCTGTTTAGCTTCACTGGTCATAGATCAGAAAAGCTTTTTGGATGACCTGAATCCATCATCCATTAATCCATTAGTTCACTGTATCTAGTACTTTTATACTACTTAAAAGGATTGCCATGGAATGATGCACATACTTCATCTCATGGTCTAACTCCATGGTTCTCATCACTGGGTTGTGACACAAATCGTGGTGGCAAGGATATTCTTGGGGGTTGTGGGGATCATCAGCATATTTTTTTAGGGTGGCAATGCTTGTCAAAATGTGAAAACAGGTTTCTTGTGCTCAGAAAAATTATATTTTTAGGTTCATGGCAAAAAGAGATGGAAACCATTTGTCTAGCTGGTCCCAAATGAAAACAATGCCTTTTGGACATTCAGTATGGCTGCCACAATGGCCATTTTTAAAATCTTATTGTTACATGGGGTTTTCACTAAATAACGTGATGTCTTGATGGCCCTATATGAAAATGGTGCCAGCCATGTCGAATGTGTGTGCCATCTTGAAAATCTAGTTAATGCTACTCCTAAATGAAAAGTCATATTGGCATGTTTTCTCCAGAAGATTTCTTGTGATGTCTGATTTGTCCTAAATGAAAATTGTGTGAAGAAATATAATCACCTTGAAAATATGGCTATTGCTGTAGTGGTCATGGCAACATAAGGTTTATATGTTACTATATTTCATCATGTTCCTTGGTAGGTTTCTTTCTTGCCTGTGGAGCATAGGCAAAATGTATCAAATTTCTGGCAGCATTGTTATTGTTGGGTAATCATTTTGCAAAGTATCACAGTAATAATTGTAGAGGATACTGTTTATCACAACCTAAGGAGGTCACAATGACCAACCTGTCAGGCTTCATTGGCTTTGGTGTCTATATAGCTCTTAATGTTCACACTGCAGTTGACTTGCTTCATACTAAAAACTTGCCTAGGTGGTGCAGGCCAGTTATAGTATATTGTGGAATTCTTGTGTGTATATTACTACTTGTGATGGTTGACAAAAACTTAACTTGCTTTGGAGGTCACAAAGACCAACCTGTCAGGCTCCACTGGCTTTGGTGTCTATACAGCATCTTAATGTTTACATTGCATTTGACTCTGTTTCATGCTTAAAACTTGCCTAGGTGGTGTGGCCAGTCATAGCATTTTGTGTATATATTACTACTTGTGATGATTGACAAAAACTTCACTTTCTATGGTAAATGTAGAGACTTGTTTACAAACATAAAAATTCTTTACATAACATTGACCTGTTGACCCATGTTTTTCCAGGATGTTGCCACTTATGGTTGAGTGTTAGTTACTTATATTTTAACATCTGGTAACTATTTGCAGGATAAGCATGCAGATACATATACCATACTTACTCTACTTAAAGGGACTGCTGTCAAGTTGGTATTCCAGCAATAAACACAATCCCAAGCTTGAAAGTTGTAGTCAAAACAAGAAGTATGAAAAGTGTTACCAGTGGTAGACAAAAAAGGTGCTTAAGAGTTACATGTTCCTCATTACATCACATTTTCCCCTCTACACAGTTTCTTTGTCTAAAATCTTGAAGTTCCCAGCCCTAATTATTCCCTGGTTTAATTTGCCTAGTTACAAGGCTGAGCAAGCTTAAGGTAGTATGGTCCTGGACCCACTGTATCTAGTTCATTGTACAACAGTGAACAGTTGCTGTTTTAAACTTCTCAAAAATGACCTGAGCAGTTTTGACCAAATTTGGAATGGAGGAACCGGGCATAATGCCAGTCTGACTTCAGATATGGCCATTGTTATTAAGTTGATAAAATAATAAAAATAATTTAGATGACATTGAACATAATTTGACTGCAAAAATCCTGGAAGGACACTGAAAATGTTGTTTAAGCAAAAAATTAAAATAGATCTGAAACAAATAATCTTTCGAAATGTGCTTAACCCTTTCATCACTAAGTAACTTTGTAGGTATAGAGTCCCCAACACTAAGTAACTTTGGAGTTGTAAAGCAAAATGACTTGTGGACTTTGAAAAAACATAACTTTGCCAATTTCAAAATCAAGCTTAAATATCAAATTTTATTACTAATTCATTAAAATGTGCATATCTATTACAACTGTTAAAATGCAGATGCAAACAGGTAACACAACAGGCAAAATACAAGTAATTATTTTATTACCTCTTAGAAAACTAGTGAATAATCACAGTAGCAACAAGTCTTTCTTTCATGGTGTCCATAATATATAAAATTCTATAAAATGAACCAAAATGATCTCCAAGGTGAGATCTGTCCACACACCTAAGTGACCTATATCGCCTCTGCCATGTTTGATCGTCGCATTGAAGTTCGTTAAACGGACAACATTTTCAAAAACTTCATCTGGATAGAATATTTGAAAATGTTCTGAAGCTTTCCTGGAGCCATCTAACACTCGGGTGATCCCAACTCTGTCAGAAAACTGAAACAAATGTCTTTGGTTTTCGGGCTTTCAATTTTTTTGACAAAAGTTGATCACACAGCAAAGCAAGTTTAGTTATGGCCAACATGATGGGGACCAGGGTGTTTAAAAAGATAGAACATACTGCACTAAAGAGACAGCTGCTATAAAAGAGCAAGCTTTTATTAGGTCTTACAAAAAGTAGTCCAGTAATGGTTCATATTTAAAAAAAATAATGTCCAAACTGCAATAATTTCACACAATTTTGCCTTATAAAATATCATTATGACCTTATTTTATTTCCCTATTGTTTTTAAACCACATTTTTACAGAAGAGTTTTTGGAAATATTTAGAACAAGTACATTACCTTATTACCCAAGTGAACTGGTCAAAACCTGGATGCTCTTGCAGATAATGTAAATGTGGCATCAGAATGCACATGTGAATGTATGGAAGTTTGTTCATAAGTTTGAATATTAGGAAATAAGCTTTATATTGATGGAGGAGAGACTGCTAGGAAGTATAGTAGTTTGAATGAATGGAACTATTTAACAATTTTTCTCTTGTGTTGGAATGGTAGCTAGATGCTTATGTAGGTATCACATTTCCAGTCATGGGATACAAATTGCTATGACAAAGATCTTGAACATTCTTTACAATGGACATTATTTTTTATGTTCATCTGAATCATTTGATGAATATTGCAATCAGATCTGAAGTTTGTACTTGGGTTATCTTAAAGCTGTGTCAACCATTGTTCATAGAGAATTCTCCTTTAGGCTTGAATAAATGTAATCTGAGTCCATTAGTTCAAGTATGGAGATTATGCAGTTTGCAAAGAGCTGCAGGTATTGTTTTGATTGATGTAAAAATATTTGTTACTTGTATTAGAAATTTCACCAGTGATTTTTAAACATTTTCCTTTATTCTTTTGCAGCTTTTTCGGGAAGTTAGGATTATGAAAATTTTAGATCATCCGAATATAGGTTAGTATGAACTGATTATCCAAATATAGGTTAGTATGAACACATTTGTGTTGGTTCTTTTTAAATGAATAATTTATGTTGTCTTTTTAGTTCACCTCTTGAAGAAGAGGATAGCTATTGTACTGTCATCAGTGTAACTGTAGGTGTTGATGTCCACACAGATAAAACCTAGACTTCTTTACTGCTTCAGTAAATCCCAACCATTTTTGTTCCCCCTTGGTCCTAGGCAGACAATGTCGCCTGTACTTAATTCAGCTTTGTGCTAAATATAAACCATGATGTCATTGCTACCGCCATATTGTTTTTGGACAAAGCCGCTAGCACCGTGTAGTAACACTGATTCTGGCAGCATTTTAAAATTTATAAACAAGCTATATATTCTTCTGGAAAAGTAATTATTTAATATGGTGACCACTAAGCATTTTTACTGTGGTTCATGAACAAGTGATTCGAGATACCAAAAGCTGGTGTTTGGTTCATTGGATTTGGACACGATTTTTCCAAAGCCGGACAAGGTGTATGCGGCCGACGTGATTTTACCATTACAAAAAATGTGACAAAGGATATATATATAGTTTGCACCAACTGCAGATATTGCCGAAGATATTGCCAAGCATATAAGCATAGGATACATGTTGAATGGTCCATTGAGAAAATTAAGAAATTTAGACTGTTACAGAAAGTAATCCCACTCAGTATTCAGCCTTTTTTTTCTAAATACTTATTTGCAATAGGTTAGTCAATTTTCAAAATCCTTTGAATAAATAATCCAGACAATAAAGTTATATTTACATGTACTTCCGTTTGTAAAATGTATCATTTTAAGGCTAGCTGTCATCATTAGAGACAGCTGTTTTTGTATTACTTTTTCTATCAGTACATTCAGACAATTATACTTCCAGACAAAATGTAATTATATACTTTTTCATTTAAGAAAATGTGTTATGCACATAGCATAAATATTTGACATGAAAATAAACAAATTTTCTCATTTTTTACCAATTTACACTCTAGACTTAGAGTAAGGGTAATAAAGGCACTAATGCATATTACCAAGATATCCTACATTGATATATTTCTAGATGAAATATTTTGAATATATATGCCAAATTTGTAGAATGATGCTTGAGCCATATTTAATGAAACCCTTTTATACCTACATGCATTACAAAACATTCACAGAGCAGAGTTTAAATTGATGCACAAAGCAAATAGAAATAGTGTTAATGTACATGTAATTTAGTTACTTTTGTTAGTTTTAAATTTTTTTTATTTTTGTTTCATTACATTTTACTGTAATGGACAATTTTCACAGGATTTGATATTTTTTCGAAAAATTCAGTCTTCAGTTTGACCTAATTAAAATGCAAAAGTGTTGCTTTATTATTATTTTTAGCTAACCTAACTCCTGACCTTGGTTCTAAATTCACAAACACTGAATACAAATGATTGGTCAATATCAAGGTCATGTTCGGCCTGCATGTTATATCTCTTGTAAACACCCTTTTTTATTTCCAGCGTGAGAATCTGATTTTAAATAGGGCTGTTGTAGGCTATGTGCTAAATGACATTTTTGTTTACTGCGCTGTTCAAATTAGTGATCAGTAGCCCCATCACATGATTCCACCATGTGATATAAAATTGAGGGTTTGATACTCATTCTCAGGGTTTTTCAGGCAATCATAAATGGAAATGCCTTTGGTGCTCAGTTCTTTGTTGTTGCCATTTGAGTAGAAATTGCTATTTAAAATAAGTGTTTGCTTAGGATGCAGGAGGTTGCAGGTTTGAACCCAGGCCGAGTCATACCAAAGACTGCTCTGCTAGGCACTCAGCATTAAGAGGTTAGTGTTAGGACTAGCTGGCCTAGTGTCAAGATAATGTGACTGGGTGGGACATGATGCCACGTCTGCAGCATGATGCCCCAGTGCTAGACATCACTATAAACAGTCACACTGCAGACATCGTAGTGATATAAATTAAAAAATAATAAAGCTATGTTAAAAATCTAAATCACACACAAACACACATTTAAAATAATTTATTTTTTCTGGAAAATAAGTGCTTCTTCATCTAATTCTTGGACAAAGACATTTAAAGGAAATTCTTCAGAATTTTAAAGTCGGAATATTATTCTTGATTCATAAAATTCAATGAGGAACTGTTGATACATAAGTATAAAACTGCATTCATCTGACGTCATGGTCTGTCATATTGGAACTTCGTCAGGATTCAGACTTGAATTCCTTTAAGACTTTTTAGTGATATGACTTATTTTTTTAGATTCCATGTTTAAAGTTTGGATTATTTACAAACTGTAAGTCCTTTTTCACATTTTTACCTTATTTCATGGAAATGAATTATTTTTGTGAAAATTTACATTGCTTATTAGTTTAACTCTTTATTACTTTTGAACGAGCCTTCACAAGTAGTAACTATCCTATGTGTACATTCCACTTTCTTTACATGTTTAAAACGTCAATCACATATAACAACACTTCATTCCAACAGTTTAATTGGGGGCTGTTTCATTGGAATTTTTATCTTGAAATAATCTGGGTATATGTATTGGTGATGAAATTCTATCAACTTGCGCATTATACTGTTCCAAAAAGATTAATCAGATCTAATTTTTAGAATTACAGTCTACATCTGACCAAACCAGATCATTCATCACAGCCATCTGTGACAAATAATAATAATAATGTTGTTGTTGTTGTTGTTGTTGTTGTTCATCCTTTGTTCTCGAAGAAGACCATGACTTCATGTCTGGGCTAGTCTGTGAGTGCGCAGATGGCTGGTGTGGCCAGTCCGCCTTCTGAAGTGTCTAGGGCAATGAAGGCAAGGAATTGCTAGGGCCTGGATCGATTAAGGGTTGGCACTGTCTCTGCTCTTCCTCTTCCAGCGTTTATGTTTGGCCTTGATCATCCGTTGCACTTCAAAAGCAGCATCGCTTGAATTGATCTCTTGGTGCCAGGCATCATGTTCTTCATCAAGCTGCTCCCAGCTGTCTGGTTCAATGCCACAGGACTTTATTGAGGCTTTGAGTATGTTCTTGTATCTCTTCTTTTGGCCTCCTCTGGAACGCTTGCCTTCTGTTAGTTCCCCATAAAAGTCTCTTCGGGATGCGGTCATCAAGCATACAGTTGACATGGTCAGCCCAGCGGAGCTGTGATCTTCTGAGCATGGCATGGATGCTTGTCATCTCAGCTCTCTGGAGGACTTCTGTGTCAGGAATCTTGTCATGCCATTTAATGTGGAGCAGTTTTCTGAGACAGCACATGTTGGAAGGAGTTTAGCTGTCTTTCATGATGAATATACACTGTCCTTGTCTCACAGGCATACAAGAGGGAGGGCGGTACACCATGATCTTGCTTTTCTGGCTGATTCATCTTCTTTTCCACACAAGAGTTGTGGAGTCTGCCGAAGGCTGCACTTGTGCGAGGGTGACCTCTTCATCGATGGAGACTGCATGACAAGGTGCTGCCAAGGTAGATGAACTTGTCGGCAACAGTGAGCTTCTGGCCATTGAAAGTAATGCTTGGTTCAGTGTAGGGGATTGAGGGTGCAGGCTGGTACATGATTTCTGTCTTCATCGTACTTATTGTGAGTCCGAAGTCTGTGCAGGCTTTGGAGAAGCGATCTATACTTTCTTGCATGTCAGACTGAACACAAGCATTTAAAGCACAGTCATCAGCAAAGAGGAAGTCGCAGATGATGTTTTCCTGGACTTTGGTCGTAGCCCGCATACTTCTTAGGTTGAAGATGTTCCCATCTGCCCTAAACCAGATATTGATGCCAATGACACCCTCATGGAAAGTGTCAGTCAGCATCACTGTGAACATTATGCTGAACAGGGTTGGAGCAAGAACACAGCCCTGTTTGATACCATTTGTCACTGGGAAGGGCAGGGATAACTCTCCTTCATCCTGTACTCTAGTGAGCATGCCATCGTGGAATAGTCTGACAATGGTGATGAACTTCTCAAGGCATCCGAACTTTGCCATGATCCTCCAGAGACTTTCACAACTCAGTGTCAAAAGCTTTGGTGAGGTCCACAAAAGTGGTGTAGAGGCCGACATTCTGCTCTTGGCATTTCTCCTGGAGTTGTCTGGCTGCAAAAATCATGTACACAGTGCCTATAGCCGCACTGACTCCGGTAGCAAGCCTTGCTCCAGATGGACTGTTAGTTGGTTTAGCATAATTCTGGCTAGTATCTTCCCTGCTATGGATAATAGGGAGATGCCATGGTGGTTGTCACATGATTTGCAGGTTCCCCTTCTGCTTGTAGAGGTGGACAACAGAAATGTCTTTGAACTCCTGTGGAATCCTCTCCCAGTTCCACATAGACTCAAAGAGGTCAGTAAGCTTCTGCGTCAGTAAGGGACCACCAGCTGCATAGATTTCCGCTGGGATGGAGTAAGAGCCCAGGGCTTTGCCACTGGAGAGGCATTTAATTGCATTCTTTACTTGGCAAATCTAAGAGGGAACCGTTCGTTGGGACCTGGGGCAGGTGAGCGATGGCTTCAGTGTTTATGGAGGAAGGACAGTTGAGGACTCTTGTCGAAGTGTTCTGCCCAGCGTTTGAGAATCTCTTCCTTATCAATAATCAGTGTGTTCACATCTGCACTGAGGAGGTGAGAAGATCCTGATTTAATGGGATCCTGATTTAATGGGCGCACTCACAGACTAGCCCAGACATGAAGTCATGGTCTTCTTCGAGAACAAAGGATGAACAACAACAACAACAACAACATTATTATTATTATTTGTCACAGATGGCTGTGATGAATGATCTGGTTTGGTCAGATGTAGACTGTAATTCTAAAAATTAGATCTGATTAATCTTTTTGGAACAGTATAATGCGCAAGTTGATAGAATTTCATCACCAATACATATACCCAGATTATTTCAAGATAAAAATTCCAATGAAACAGCCCCCAATTAAACTGTTGGAATGAAGTGTTGTTATATGTGATTGACGTTTTAAACATGTAAAGAAAGTGGAATGTACACATAGGATAGTTACTACTTGTGAAGGCTCGTTCAAAAGTAATAAAGAGTTAAACTAATAAGCAATGTAAATTTTCACAAAAATAATTCATTTCCATGAAATAAGGTAAAAATGTGAAAAAGGACTTACAGTTTGTAAATAATCCAAACTTTAAACATGGAATCTAAAAAAATAAGTCATATCACTAAAAAGTCTTAAAGGAATTCAAGTCTGAATCCTGACGAAGTTCCAATATGACAGACCATGACGTCAGATGAATGCAGTTTTATACTTATGTATCAACAGTTCCTCATTGAATTTTATGAATCAAGAATAATATTCCGACTTTAAAATTCTGAAGAATTTCCTTTAAATGTCTTTGTCCAAGAATTAGATGAAGAAGCACTTATTTTCCAGAAAAAATAAATTATTTTAAATGTGTGTTTGTGTGTGATTTAGATTTTTAACATAGCTTTATTATTTTTTAATTTATATCACTACGATGTCTGCAGTGTGACTGTAGATTGTCTTGAGCGCCTTGTAGAACCGCTTCATGTCATTGCTGTCTGCACACGACTATCTCGTCAGCCTTCTTGCTCATCTATGTGTCCTGCATCTGTCGGAGCTCTCTGCACTGTTCTTCTGATATTGACGATATTGGCAGATGCAAGAGCAATGGCCTCCTGCTGATGGAAACTTGTGCAGCGCACGAACTGCACATCACCAACTCTCTCTTCCACCTACCACTTTGCAACAAGACTTTGCATGGATGCGCCCATGCTCCATTCACTGGCATCTGCATGACTATGTCATAGTGCGACAGAAAGACAGGCAGGAGGTCAGAGTGACGAAGGCTGTGTGTAGAGTTGAGTGCTGGACAGACCACAGGCTGATCATCTCCAAACTTAACATCAAAATCTCCTAGATGTCCACAAGGAAGCAAGACACCTAAGTGACTGAATGTCTCCAAGCTTAAAAACGACTCGGTGAAGCATTCCTTTGCAAACTAAACAGAAAGCTGGAAGCCATCACTTTAGGCTTGAAGGATGTAGATTCTGATTTGGCGTCCCTTCAGGATATTGTCTGCTCCACTACTGCCGATGTAGTAGGACCTACCACACGAAAGCACCAGGAATGGTTTGACGATAATGAAGACCGCATTCAAGGACTGCTCAAAGAAAAACACTGTGTACACGAGCGCTCCTAAATGACCCACTCTCTACATCAAAGAAATCTGCATTCGTCAATATCAGAATAATAATAATAATGAGAAGAATCATTGGGAAAAAATAATTGTCAATAAAGTGTTTTCTCTAATGAAGGTAATATTTTTGTACATAAATTACCTTTTTTTGTTTAAGAGAGCCGACCACTGAAAGATTGTTAGCAACCATACTCGGCTGGTTTCAACGACCATGATGTGTTCATGAAAACTGTATTGCATCACTGCTTTTGCTGATTCACATTAACCCTTTCATCACTATGTAACTTTGTAGGTATAGAGTCCTCAACACTAAGTAACTTTGGAGTTGTAAAACAAAATGACTTGCGGACTTTGAAACAACATAACTTTGCCAATGTTAAAGATATCTGGCTGGATTAGGTGTCAAAATCAAGGTTAAAAATCAAATTTTATGACTAATTTAATAAAAAAATATGCATATCTATTACAACTGTTAAAATGCAGGTACAAACAGGTAACACAACAGGTCAAATACAAGTAATTTTTTTATTACCTCTTAGAAAACGTAGAAAGTTCTCAAAACTTGTTCAATTGACCCTAGATGTACTAGTGAATAATCACAGTAGCAACACAAGTCTTTCTTTCATGGTGTCCATAATATATAAAATTCTATAAAATGAACCAAAATGATCTCCAAGGTGAGATCTGTCCACATACCTATTATAGTCTCTTCCACGTTTGATCATCACATTTAAGTTCATTAAACGGACAATTTTTCCAAAAACTTCATCTGAATAGAATATTTGAATATAATCTGAAGCTTTCCTGGAGCTATCTAACTTTTGGGTGTGCCCAACTCTGTCAGAAAACTGAAACAAATCTCTTTGGTTTTCGGGCTTCGTCCCAAAAAAAAAAAACCAAACACGTGGAACATACAATTCCTCTGGTTCAAAACCTTCAAAGTCATCTTCATCGTCATCACTGTCACCCACAAGTGCATTACATTGTCTCTCCATACGTCTTCTCTCATCTTCATCCAAATTTACGAGGTCTAAATTATTTAAATCCTCTGAAAACTCTCCTCTAAAATTCATTCAAACGCTGCCATTTTGGATACAAATTTCAGCATTCGGAAAACACGTTAAAAGTTCTTACTTTGTTCGTTATTTCTAGTTGTATACAAGCTAAACTCACAAGATTATCCAAATATAGCATCTACATCGTTATTTCTAGTTGTATACAAGCTAAACTCACAAGATTATCCAAATATAGCATCTACAATATTAGATGGAAGTTATTAGAGGTACCCCGAAAGATATTTAGTCGGGTACTATAATGTTAAAGAAGAACACTGCCCTGGAACAGTAATGCGGTCTGCTGTGATGAAAGGTTAAATAAGATTTCTTTGTATTTTTTTTCTTTCTCAAAGGCTGCCTGGTGGCAGCTTAATTAAATTACCTGCACTGTAATATATATATATATATATATATATATATATATATATATATATATATATATATATATATATATATATATATGTAACAGTGCTTGATTGATCATTTGAAATGATTTGACCTGACACAAGACCATGACAGCTAGCAGATAGGATCTGCATGCCTTTTAACTTTTGTTTTTATTCCACCCAATTGATTTGATTTCAGACAATAGATGAAATTGACATAATACAAAGCTTGGTCTGATTTTAATTGAGTGTAGCAATACAACAAATACTTCCACAAGTCAGAGTTGGCATTGAATTAGTTTTTTATAGAAATGCTCCATGATATAGCTGTAACAGTTGGTTGACATTTTTCATGACTGAATGCACGTCATATTTCATTTATGATTGTTAATGTAAAATCCATTGAAAAGACAGAACTTGCACTCATATTTTACTTGACAGAACTTATTAGATTGGTATTTAAAATGTTGTTGCCAGTGGGCATTTGTGACCTTTTCATTGATATAAATTTAATGGAATATTGTTATTTAGAGTTAATGAGAATAATGTTTGGAAAGAAAATTTACCAAAAATGTGTGGTGTATATAACACATTGTTTAGAATTTACCACCCGAGTTTACAGTAACTGTTAGTTTAAAATCCAGAAGATTCTAGAACATATTGCTCATGCATACTGTCTTTCATTCTTTTGAAAATGTTTTTGATCTAATGTCGATTATGGCTGCCACAGTGATCATATTAGAAGTCTGTTATTGCTAAGCTTCCAAAGTGGGTAAGTATATCAACATGGGTTTGCACCCAAAGACTTCTCACAGTATCTAATTGGTCTTAAATGAAAATCATACCAATCTGTATTCTGATATGGCAGCCACAGAAGCTATCTTGAAACCTCAAGTCAAAAAAGTGTTCTTTGTCAAGCTTATATTTTCTGAATGAAAATTTGACTTTATGTTGGCCACAGGAAACAACTCTGTCTTGCCAACCCTTGTGATTTTGCCTAAGTATTTATTAAAATTACTCAAAAAATATTGACTTACAGCATGCCAGTTAAAACTAAGGAAAAATATTGTTGCCGAAGAATCTCGATAATAGGTCCACCCTTGTTCGATTTGGATCTTGGTTTCATATTAGAATTAATGAAATTAGTCAGGGAACCCAACTAACTTTACAGCAATACCCCTGATGCTTTAAAGTGCACCAATTTGTTCATGTTGTATCTGAATGATCAAACTGTTGATTATAGAATTTTGTTAAAATGGTATCCAGAAAGAGATGCATATGTTAGATGACCAGGAAAATTAATGACTGAAAAAGTGTTAATAATCAACACAGAATAAGAAACTGGAATATTTAGATTTTTGTAAAAAAAAGCAGGAAAGGGCACGCTTACATTTATTGGACATGTAAATTTGCATGTCCCCATGAGAGAGATATGATTGCTTTCATCATGTGAAATGGAGCAAGAATTTCCAAGAATTACATCAAGTTGAGAGATATCAACAAGTCATTGAGTTGCATAGGGTTGGAACTAAAGTTTGTGCAACTGTACTTACTATTCAAATGAAGTCTTTGCATTCTTTACAAACTTTTCAGTTGAACATAATGTTTATCATTGCTGCATCAAACATTTAATTATGTTTTCCAGCTTTACAATAGCAGTTAATTGTATTTTGTTAAACCTTAATGAAAACTGGTCAATTTTATGGAAAAAATGCAACTGTCTTACTGAGGTGGACTTGTAAGGCTTGGCAGGTCTGACAACTGTTCTGAAAGCTTTGCAGTCAAGCTCTGCATTTGTTGAGTAAATTTAAGATTTTGCAGAGAATGTTTGGAAATTGTGACCCAATCTTACTTTGTATCAGTGAGATAGAGCAAGGAATAATAACATCTCTTTTACACTAGAATCTGCATATCTTTTGACCATGTGCTAGTTCATGTTCACTGCTAAATTTTCATACCCCCTTCAACTTCTGACATACACATACATATACAATGGATGGGTTTGCCTTAGTTTAGTGTCCTATGACACAGCAACAGATGTAGGTTATTTAGGTTATTTAGTGCTGGTACAATAGGTATCCTATTGGATGATTTGATGGTAGTATGTCCACTGGGTCACCATGGCTTCTGACATTTATGATGTGCAGGAGAGGACATAGCTTAAATTTCTGAGCCCTCCAGAGGACACAAGGGATGGAGCTCAGATTTAAAAAAAATATTGTTACCTTTCAGTAGAACAGCTTGGGGCACCTGCTTTAAAATTGAAGATCAGTAGTGGGTTCATGTCATCAAAAACATTTGTGAATTATTTTAAAGAGAGATTAATAACTTGTTTATTATACATGTTTTTTTTAATGGTTCATAGGTTAAGAAAAATTTCACAAGTATGATTAGAAGGATTTTCTGTAAGCTAAGATAGTGACTTTGACATTTTTCTATTTGTTTTCAGTTAAATTATTTGAGGTGATAGAAACAGAGAAGACTCTTTATCTAGTGATGGAATATGCAAGTGGAGGTGAGTTAAGGGCAAGAAAAATTTTGCATTGCATGGTTGTCTTAAGGCAGCCAGCTTTGAAAATGTGGTTGCCTGGTAGAGAATTCTGGATAAGCAGCATGGTTGTTTTTTTGTGTGTGCATATAATTAGACTGAAAATAAAAACATTAATGAAATGGGTGTTGCACATTGGATCCCAAGGGCAGTTGACTCTGTGTACCCCATCCTCGTGGTGGTGGTGTGGGAGGAAGAAACACAACATGCAACATTTTGAATAAAGGAAAATGTTTTATGTAATGTTCTAGTAATGCTAATGGAATCACCTTACCTGTTTTGTCTGCAGCTTACTGTATTTTCCTTGGAAAGCTGCATTATTGAAGTAAATGTTTTATCATGTGCTCAAGTAATTTGTGAACACATTAACATGTTTGAATATTTGGTTAACATGAAAGGACCAGTTACATGGAATTTTCAGTTCCTCATCTTGCTCTCCGTTAACTTCAGTGTTCATTGATTATATTCTACCAGTTTTATATAAAAAAAACCACCCATGTTTTAAATGTTCAAAGTAATAAATGAATAATTAAAATGGCAAATTGTGTATTTGCATTAATTAAATATCTTGTCATTAATACAGCCTCAAAAAAATGAAATCTTCCATGCAAAAGTGTGACCTCAACCTTGAAAATACATTACACAAACAATCATTAGAGACTTTACATTGCACCTTGGCTGAATTGAAATGTTCTTAAGGGGACTCCAAGTGGTCTCAAGCACTCACTGTTACAGATCATTGCCATCTCACCTCTGTTTATGTCGGTTTGAGTCTTGGATTTGGCCAATTTTTTGTATGTGAGTACGCTTGCTAGTAGCTTTCCATGGGTCGTTTTTTCCTGGGGTTTTCCAGGGTTCTTCCTCCACCATTAATGCTGGCCGCCATGTATAGCCTATCTTGTGCTGAAAATGGTGTTAAACCCTACAACAACATCAACAACAAAAACTTTACTAGAGGAAGATCACCAGAGATCTCGGAAACGCTTAATTACGCATATTTGGATGCAAATTTTTGTTTTGGGACGCAGAAAATCACCCACACAGAAGTCCTCCATATGCACATTCTTGTTGCAAGGAGAAAACTTTTGCGGCCAAATAATTATGTTCTAATCACTATCAAAACTGAAATAATGCTTTTATTTTAGTTTGTTGCCGACTTCTTTGATCAAAGGTCGCCGGCTTGCTTTGATGAAGATGCATGTTATTTTGAAGGCGCTGCTAAAGGCTTCCTTTGACAGACAAAACAAATACTCATTTGTTGCAACATAAAATGTATTGTAGAATATTGTACAAAAAATTTCCTTAGTATATATTGGTGCTTCAAAGGTAATCAGTTTTCATTGAAGTTGCAGCAAAACTAATGTTTCTGGGTTTTTTAAATGTTTTTTTAAAAAATTGCTGTCATGTGGTCAACTGTAGTCATTTCATGTTTCCGCCCTCAGAGGCGGTTGATTGTAGCTAGTCAGTTGCATGGCTAGTTTGATTATATGACTGCATCCAAGTATCAAAGCCAGATATCAGCATAAGCGGATTATGACATAGCAATTAACTTTTAGGGTGGTTTGTCAATATGAAATAAAGGATTTGTTTATGTAACAATTATATTTATATCCAAGTTTGCAGCTTTCTGTTATAGTGCCTTTGATTTTCTCCACAGCAAACTCAAGACTGTATATACCGTTTTTATTAGCCAAAAATGTTGTAGCCAAATTATGGCCAAAAGGTATAGTTAGTCACTAATATGTAAAACATAACTGCAATTTGTGACATTGGCAAACATTTCTGGTTGTTGCCGTATAAATATTGCCTGCAAACTCGAAATCAAGAGAATAGGACAAAATGCTGTTTGCAAATTTAGACCAGTGTTTTGTAGTTAAACGGAAAAATGATGGATATTTCAATGAGATTTAAAGCAGTGCTAAAGTTGCTATAACTGATAGTTTGGATATGATCGTAGCCAAGTGTAAGAAAGTATGAGATTTCTAGCATAGTGGGGACTGCAACTTTTGCTGATGGGAATTCTATTTTTACCAAATTAGTAGTCCTGGACTCCTAGTTTTAAAATCCTAGCGAGATCTCTTATCACATCAAACATTGAACTTGGATATGATATTGACACCTGTTTTGATCGAGTTTATGGTGTTGGACTAAGAAATTGGGGAAAAAATCAGTCTCAATCAGGCTGTAAAATTCTTTGATGATGCCACCACAATAAGAAATGAGCATTTGTTTGGTTCTCGAAAGCTGTTCTTTAGCGGTGACTTCAATAACACATGCACCCTTTATCAAAGAAAGCAGACTATAATCTTCAATCGAAACAAAGAAACTTTCTTGAAAGAAAATCATTACCATACTTAAATAAAAGCAATGGAATCTGATGGATTGTTTCATTTTCCAACGTGACTGAAACACTTTTACTGTGTTGTGAAAGTTTCATTTTTACAGGAAAAAAGTTTAAGGAACGCTGCTGTAGTCTTAAAACGCAAGATTTTACCTACTTGGGACATACTGAAAAGTAGATGTGCTTATCATTCGTTACGTGATTGTGCTATTTTTTTTCACACAGAATTCAGACCTATATGACCTGTGACAAAATTATTGAATATATTAAATCTGTGTGTGTGCATAATTTTGATGGAATTACTTGTATTTTGGATTCAATGTATGTGACTAGATTCTTGGGTGAGTATACAGTGTTTACCACTGCTGCATATTTTGAATACCAAACCATTTAAATACTTGTTTTCAACTTAACAAGAGCAGTACATGATATTTTGTTGCACCATACTGAAAACTTGTCAGACGTGGGGAACAAAACATCAGCTACCTTACTGACATGGTCTTGTTAGGGTTGGCAGGTCTTGAATTATTTGAGAAACATGAATACCACAAGTTCATATTATATACATACTGGAATTTCTTTTAAAATGATCATTGCTGCTGCTGATGGAAAAGTTTTAAGTCGGCACAGTAAATCGTATCAGCTCTGCATTGTAACAATAAGAGATACAACAAGTTAGACCATAACAGTACACGATACTTGAACCTCATCATTACACCTGCTATTCAAAAGTGTCACACAAGTCTGTATACATGTTTGATCTATTTGAAACTAATTTCAGCTTTGTGTTTTTGGTATGGTCTTGTCAGTCAGATTTCTAGCAAATTTGTGCCACCCCTGATTTCAAACTTGTCCATTTTGATGCTATTGAATTGCTTCCTTTTACTGAGATGCCATGACTGCAGCCCATCTTAATTTTCCCTGCAGATAGCAGTTGGAAACCCTGACATTAAAAGAACATAGTCCCAGTCTGATTTCTTAGTTATAGCCAAAATTTGGAATACCCTCCTTTTCCTTGGACTTTGTACGAGTTGACACATCTGCCAAGATTGCTTATTGGAATTGGACTTAGTTGTTACTTTTAAATGTCTTTTCATCCAATTTTGTACCTTTTTTATGTTGAGTTTTTTTTTGCCTGGAATCCTTTGCCTTATCTGAGTGTGCTTTGTATTTATCCAAGCATGCACTATTATGGTTTATGTTATTGGTAATGAAATATCATTGATCCATTGTCATATCTGTCAGCTTTGTAACTGAACATTCCACATGGGATTTTGTGTAAACAAGAGCCATTGCCCTGCAAGACCATATGGAGTTCAACAATAATAGTGATTAATTCAGTTCTTCAATTTTCTGTGCTTATGTAGCTAAAGTCATCTAGCAGAAACATGTGACATGTTCTTTGCAAAAATGTACATTTCAGCAACAGACCGATAAGAAAACATAATATTTGAACATAGGCATAGAAAGTTCCTTGGCATGAAAGGGCTTCAAATTTGTACCTGTCATGCCCATCAGTGATCAAATGGGGTCACTGTTACTAAAATAGGAAATCATTTGAAGTTTTTCAAAAACAGTAGCTTCTCGCGGGTCAGTGGTTCTTTCCGGTGATTTCCTGGTTTCTTCCTCCACCATTAATACTGGTCGCCATGAATAGCCTATTGTGTGCTGAAAAATGGCGTTAAGCCCAACAACAACGAAAACTGTTAACAAAATTTATTAAATTTGAAAATAAGTATCCTACGTTGAAGGCATTTCCAAATGATACACATGGTCCAGATCTGCCATCAAACATGGTATCTAAATAGTAAATTATATTTTTTTAAAAAAATTTACAATTTTTTTTACTAATTTGGATGGAAGGCATCTTTTTATAAAGGTCTTTATCAATATTGAACAAATTTATCTTGAGTATCCAAGGGTCATTGATCATCTTCATTCTACAATGACTTGCCTATTTAGTTACCTGAAACAGTGTTTTGAATAGCAGGTGATATAAAATTAAAAAATGAGAGCCGATTAGGTGATTTGTTAGGTATTAAATAAGGTGAATTTCTCAATATTCATAGGTATTGACTCTAAACTGAAAGTTGCTTAAAGTCTTTAAATCAGAGAAATTTGCATGAAGCATTTCTTATTGTGTTCAGAAGCCTCAATAAATATTCCTATCTTTCAGTTTAAATGCAAAAAATGGGTACAGATTGCATTAATCCCTTTCAGTTCCACCCTGTCAGAGTGGAGTATTCTGTTTAGCTGTTCAAATATGTTGTATATTTATACCCAACAATGTGGATTAATTACCAAAGATTGGACAGAATTAAGATGGATGAATTTTTTTAGAGATTGCTTGAAAAACCTTTCATAATGTACAATCATCAAAATTGCAAAGTTGTTTAGGAAAAGGTGGTTATTGATGCATATAAAATTTTATATGCATAATGTGAATTCATGCATGATGCACTCAGGATATGTAGATCTTGCATAACTGATTTTTCTCTAGTAGTGTAGAATTTGATGTATATTTTTTTTTATGTTACAGGTGAAGTCTTTGACTACCTTGTTGCACATGGTAGGATGAAAGAGAAAGAAGCTAGGGCAAAGTTTCGCCAAGTAAGTAAAGTCTTTCCAAAAAGAATTGGTCTTATTTTTGTTTTATTTTAAAACCCAGAGAACATATGCCAGCTAAAACTTCATATGTTTCAACAATTACTTTTGTTGCTGATAAAATCTCTCTAATCACAGTTGCAGTGTAGATATTTATAAAATATTCCTTTGCTCAACCTTGGAACATTACAGACTTTAGTATATATCTGGAGTCTCCATCACTCAGCTTTATAGAACTCTAAATATTGAAAATATTCCAACCAGTTAGAAGGCTGCTCTCATCAAATTAGAGCAAGATTTCCAGTCTGAAGTAACATGAATTAATTGCTCATTGTTGATTAAGGATAATATGTCACTAGACACAGGACTTCCCCCTTCTAAAAATTGAGAATAAGGATGAATAATATGATCATATGATGGCCCCAGTCTTGAGACATAAATTTTGCAGGTTTGAATTCTATAACAGATCAACCTTTTTGGCTGAGCAGTATTGAAATGTCTTGTTTTTGAATTTTTTATGTATTTATGTTTGCTTAAGTATTTGATTTCTTCCTATCTTCAGATTGTTTCTGCAGTGCAGTATTGTCATCAAAAGCACATTGTTCACAGAGATTTAAAAGTAAGTCCAGATTAAATGCAAAAGGTATGACAGTGCGTAATTTCTAGATTCAAATACAATAAGAAGTTTAACAAAGGATAGAGAGAACTGGAAAATAATGGTCTCATTTGTTATACTGTAGAAACATAAACATTCAGCAAAGTTACATATAGTTCTTATTGGAGTAAAATCTCCTGAATTCAAACTGGCTTTTTTAAATTTCAATGCCTGTTTCATTTCTTCAAAACTTTTCAAATCAGAAATTATTTATTGCTCATATTCCATGCAAAACCTAAAAATTGGGATGCTGTTTAGTATATAATAGTTGCATTGATGAGAATGTATTTTCATCTTGCATTTGATGCTGGGCAAGATTTCAGTTCCTCTTACCATTAGCATTGGTTGTCATCAAGGTTAACATGTATGCTAAAGTCTTAAGATGCCAAACAAATAATAATAGAACATTTTGCTGGTGAGAGTGTCTTAGACAAGCAATCACTTGGTCATCCTAGTGTAGAAATCATTTTTGCATTTTATTACCACCAGTATGCTGAAGTCACTTACCCACAATAATATATAGTAACATATAAAGGTAAAGTTATTGTCTTTAAGCAGATTATCAAAAAGTTGCCACATCTGCCAAAAGAATTCTGTTGAAACACATGTGTCAACTTTTGTATAATTTCCCTCATTTATTCTTCTCTTTTGCAGGCAGAAAACTTGTTATTAGATGGGGACATGAATATTAAAATAGCAGATTTTGGGTTTAGCAATGAATTTGTGCCAGGGAACAAATTAGACACATTCTGTGGCAGTCCACCCTATGCTGCTCCAGAATTATTTCAGGGTAAGTGGGATGAGTTATATATGACTTTCTGCAGATTCTATAAACAAAGATAGAATTTATCATTATTGGCTTTAACATGAAGTGGCACTGATACAAATCAGGGCATTTTATTATTAGCCAAGCTGTTTATAGACCAAAGAGCTAGTGGGACATTCTGTTGTCCATTGTCCAACTATTTGTCCATTAGCACAAACTATCAATACTCCACCTAAATGTTCCATGCACAATCACAAGATTTAGTTGGCCCTACAACTGCTCAGCCATCCAATATGGCCACTACTACAGCCGTTTTTAAAATCTTGATTTTGCTACTCCTGAAGGGCAAGTCATATCAGTATAGTGGTATCACCAGAAAACTTATATCTAATTGATACTAGGCGGAAATGGTAATTTGACCTTCAGTATGACAGTATTGGCAGCCATTTTGAAAATTGTGTTATTGTTTCTCTTTCTGAATTGATAGATACATCATCATTGGCTTTTTCAGTAAAAGAGTTGTATAGAGCTAATCCTAAATGAAAATGGTGCTGATCTGATGTTCCTTATGGCCACCATTTTAAAATCTAGTTATTGTGGCTCCTTCAGAACAGAAATTCATATTGAAATGGGTTTCCATCAGATCACTTCTTATAATATCTAGTTGGTCTTGAATGAAAATGATGTACGCAATCATACAATTAGAGTGGCACAATAACTGTCTTGAAAATCTTGTTGATGTTTCTTTTCTTGAATAGAAAGTCATAACAACATGAGGTTTTCACTAAATTCTTTCCTATGATGTGTATTTTGTCCTAAATGAAAAATGGTGCCAATCAGGATGTCATTATGGCCACTATGACAGCCATCTTGAAAATTTTGACGTCACTCCTCCAGAAGTGAATGTTCTATTAGTATGGGGTTTTCAACAGAATACTACTTATGCCCATCTAATTTGTCATAACTGAAAATGGTGGTGATCTGACTTCAATAAAGCCACCACATTTTCCTTCTTGAAAATCTTGTTAATGGTACTCCTCCTTGCTGGATGTTCATAGCAGCATTGAACTTCACCAAAAGACTTTTGTGATGTGTGATATCTTAAATGAAAATGTTGCCAATCAGACTTTCAATATATGGCGCAATGACTGCTATGTTGAAAATATTGTTATCAACACTCCTAAAGATTAGATATAAAATGCATATGTATTCACTTGTAAATCAGGTCATTTATAGTAAAAAAAAAATTAACACCGAGTAGGGGTCTTATAAGTGAAATATAAAGACAAAAAATAAAATTTCACTTGACTTCCTTACCTTGTAAAGGCAAACTTGCATTGTTTTTGCAATTCACAATGTTTTGGTAGAGTTGGTAATTTGACAAATATAACCTTAATCCTTCGGCATTTAAAAATAGTACTGCTTTGTTTTCCCCAATGAACACTCTTTTGAGTGTACCACGAATTGGATCTATGTGACCTAATTTTGAGGCTTGAGTTACTTTTTTGGGACAAGTTATTTGTTTCTTACATGCTCAGTATCTTAGAAACTTTCACCTTGTTGATGGATGTCAAGGATGGTAAGTTAGCCATACAAAAAGGTCGGTCACTTAGAACAATTCTCATGCTCAAATTACATTTGTATTTTCTTTCAAAACAGTCTCTTGTGTTGTCAGGAACTCTAAATGTGCACCTTTTCACAAAGAGTTTGTGTTTATAAGTCAACACCTTGGTATTTTAGCCCATTTGGTTGTAGGGCAAAGTTAGATTATGATATGGTCTGTTATGCATTGTCTGTAGTCTGTTCAAATAACCATTTATATCTTCTTATAATCCACTCCGCAGAATTAGATTTGACAAAGCATCCTGGCATGAAGCACTTATAAATCTTGCATCAAATGTGACTGCTATTACTAAAATTAAGGGCACCCGAGTGGCTGGGTGGTCAAAAGTGTCCACTATTCCAAATCACTGCCATCTCACCTCTCTGCTGGGTTTGAGAATCTGGCATGGCTAATGTGCTGGTGGTTCTTCCCAAGTTTTTCTTTGAGACTTAGACCAGTTGTACTGGCCACCATATATAGCCTATCTTGTGCTGAAAAATGGCTTTAAAGAACATAATAGTGTGTAAAAAAAGAAACAATTTTAAAATGGCTTCTCAAGTACTGCTGAGCAGAATTAGAACAGATTTGAATAAAAGCATAGAAAGACCATTCAGGAATTATAAAGAACCACTCGACAAAATTAGTAAAAAAAAATTTAAAACATTTTGGTTAGCTGTGCCCAGTTTATTAAAAGTGCCAGTTCTGTCATGACTGCTGTTACTAAATGAAGTCTTTTTGAGAACTGCTTCACAAAATTTTTAAAGAAAGTATGAAGGTCTTTCAGTTATTAAAATGATTCCGATTTGCCATCAGATACAGACATCATTACTAAAAGTAATAAAAATCATGAAATAACTTCTCAAACCACTGAACAGAATTGGTCCAAATTTGACAGCATCCTGGCAGAAAGGTTCTTAGGTTTTCACAAATGATATCATTCTACCATCAGATTTGAATTTGACAGATAACAGTATAGCATGATGGGGTTAAAATCTATGCAAATAATGCCAATTTGTAATATAATCTGG
Source organism: Potamilus streckersoni (assembly GCA_016746295.1). Lineage (NCBI taxonomy): Eukaryota > Metazoa > Mollusca > Bivalvia > Unionida > Unionidae > Potamilus > Potamilus streckersoni. Next base: position 1,810,738 of record JAEAOA010001748.1, on the reverse strand, counting down.
CTATCATTTCTAAAAGTTGAAAGTCTTTTGGAATCATTTATCATAAAGAACTGAACAGAATTGGACCATATGAAGCAAAACATCCAGACATGAAACTATGTACAAATGATGCCAATTTTCCATCAGATATGGTTGCTGCTAAAAAAAATAGGGTTATTTTTTAAAAATAAAACTTGTTTTGTATATAAGTAAGTTTTTCAGTTTTATCTTTCATGACCACATATCTAGTTTTTTTAAAAAAAAACAAAACTGATGCAGAGAATTCAATGCATAGGTTGGAAAGGATTACAGCTTGATATTTTGCACCAGTCATATTGGTAATCGTTCCTCATATTTTTCCAGGTAAAAAGTATGATGGTCCTGAAGTAGATGTCTGGAGCTTGGGGGTCATTCTTTATACACTAGTCAGTGGGTCATTACCATTTGATGGTCAAAATTTAAAGGTAAGAATCATACTGTCAATAATATGTTACATGAGGCCTGGATATATATCTTGGAGTTTTCAGGTGCACTTGTGTTTTCTTTTCAAGCAATCAGAAATGATGTTACAAATATGATGTGTTTTGGATGGCATAAATTCTCATGTTCAAACTGCACCTTGGATTTATTTTGAAAAGCATATGTATGACAGGTATTACTTTCCCCAGTAGCATTGTTTTTAGTCTTTATCCATCTAGGCCCTAAGGCCACATTAGTTTATGGTATGGCTCAATGTGTTTTGTATTGTCAGTTGTGTATCTGTCAATTGTTTGTTTCCATGAAACTGCAGTGTTTCAATGGTTATTTAACCAAGAGGGTTTGAAGCTTTTGGATCAACCTGGGTCATCTACCATGGTGTGTCTTTGTGAAAGGCACTGGATTCCAATTGCCTTGGTACTTAATCTATTTGTGCTGTTGTGCTGTACAACACCAAATCAAATCAAACCACATTTTGTAGTAGAAGTCATACAGGTCATGTATGCACATCACTCAATTATAAATTATTTTAAAATCTTTTACTAATTTTGTTTAACTAAAGTCCATTCAGTTCTGATTATTGAATGCTCTGAACCTTAATGGTCATCAGGAAACTTAGGCATAAAATTATCTTTTGCTATGGACTTTAAAGTGGTGACAGACTGCTAAACTGGGTCAAGGAAAGAGCATGTCAAGTTTAACCACAGTATCAAGATGTTTAGCTTTCATTGTGACATGTGACATTCAGTCTGGATTGTTCTGGATCACACTTTAATACTGATCTTGTCCAAAATATCAGTGTACTTTAAAATTGATTTTGCATATGTACTTCTCAAGGTGTGTAAATAATGACCTACAAAGGAATATTTTTGATGTATAAGGATCCAAGTAAAGTGAATTATGGCCATTTAAAGGTGTGTGGAATCAGATTGTAAAAAATGGTACTCATGACTGAAGTAAATGGTGTTGAACGCATACATGACCTTAAAACCATTATTTATATATGATCTTGATCACACTTGGGATACAAGTTTATCTCGTTAATATCTCCAAGTTCAAATAGAGTGATATCTAAGCATTATTTAAGAGGTAATCCTGTTGGATGGCTGAGCTTGTTCCTACTAGAGACTACATTTTTTTGTTTGATTCTGATAAAACTAGAACTAGAAGTACAAGTTAATGTTATAAATTTATCTGAATTTTAATGTAGTTAACATCCGTGCATAATGAGGTGAGCATTAATGGCTGTATTTCTTGTATGATTTGGATCAAACTTGTAATTTGTACAGATACCATGAAGATTTTGCACAATTTTAATATCTGCAGCATCCATATGAATTGATACTGATCTAGCACATGATTAAGTGTTGTACCGCTCTGATTGTCATATTTTTGATCCAGTTTTCATCAGACCTGAAATACAAGTTTTTGTCATCAAGAACTCGTTGGGCTAAATGAATTTGTGGTATGGCCCAGTATCTAATGTAAATTATTGTTGTGTGTGTGTGTGTGTGCCTATATATATATATATATATATATATATATATATATATATATATATATATATATATATATATATCTGGCAAGATCAGTTATGATTGACATCATGCATAATAATAATAAACTTGCATCTGATTGATCAAGCTTGTTAGTGTTTTGTGGGCCTCATTTATGAACTAATTAGATTTGGCATGTTCATTCATATCATTATGCTCTTGGGTGAGCATCATCCATACATATGAATGAGATGCTTTTGCACCAGATTGGTTGAGCTTGTTACCACCATGGAGGCTTCATTTATGAAAAAATTGTGTGACATTAAAAACATTTATCCCTTTTTACATGCATATAAGTCATGGGATATAAAAAAAAATATCCCAATATTTACAGCCATTATGGTACTTGTGTTGTTGTTCCATAAAGCACCAAACTAAACCAAACCAAACCCATTTATATTTCCCAGTCCCAATCTAAGGGGCCTGTGCAGTGTATGACTTCAGTATCAAGTTTGATCATCTGTTTGCGTCTGCATTCCCACCATTCAGGATGATTTCACAAGTGCTCCATAAAATCAGGATATTCTCTGATCACCTCAATTTGATAACTCTTTTGTGGTCTCTATAATCATGGATCAGTGATCTTTTTGACCTATTTGTAGACCAGCCCTGGAATTGAACTCCAAGGAGGGACCTACTGTTATGGTACAGGAACTTGCAGATTCTCCACCTTTACACTTAGCTCATCTCAGACAATCATTTTGCCAAAACAAGTGTTTCTGCATAGATGCCAGTTGGAGATGCTCCAATCCAAGATCTGTGATGCAAAGTGGAGAATTATTTTTTGATTGGTGCACTTTACTTATAGCTGTCCCTCTGTGAGTATCATGACCAACATTCTTCTATTCCTATTTGAAGGGAAAGAATGCATGGTTTCTAGTATTAAGGGCAGGCTATAGGGTTGCCCTATCCAGCTTACTCAAGTTGTAAAAAGTAGCCAACCATTGGTGTGAATCCTCATATTTTTGACCTTACCAGGTATTTTGAGTGGCAGAGACCAGTGTCTCACTCATTAATGCTCTGATGGAATCACTTGTGCGTGCTGTGGTCTTTATTAAAAAAAAAACAAACTAGACCCTTATGAACCTTTTGATTGATCTTTTAAGAATCTTAGCCTTGAAGCTGCTTCCTTGCCTTCCTTGCAAGGCAGTGTCATGTCCAATCCTAGAGATCCCAGTGTTGACAGTGTTGGGGATGGTCAAGATCTACTCTTACTCCCAGTTTATTATGATTCTATTTTACTGTTTCTAAAGGGAAAAGGAAAGGTAGGAGGCATCTTTACTATCCCATAAAGGGCTTGGCTATATTTCAGCATGCACTATTTGTAGCTGGATTTTCCTAATGATCAAGATGACTTGTCTGTCCTTTACTAAGAAAAGCCTTTTAATTCTGGAAGATTAAAAGCCATTTAGTATTTACACACAAGTGTTAACATGTATGGGTGTTCATTTATTTAATTATTAATGCAATGATGATTATTAACAGCAGTTAATTCCTAACAATACTTAGTAGAAATGACACATTCCTCCATTTTCTGATTAATGCTTTTAGCAGTAATATATAATTCATACAGTTCCATTTTCTTCTCTGAGACCTTTGGTATCAACTTTCAGCTGTACTATTTATTCCTTTCCTGGCCCTTAATCCCTACCTCTTCACATTGGAATTTTGCTGGGGCTGTTTATTGCTTGCCTGTCTATTATAGCCAGGTCTTGGTGACTAAAGGATCATATGTTGATCTGTTAACATCCTTCAGAAAGAATTATCAGCTCAAGGTTTCAAGGAAGCTGTAGCAAGAAACAAGGATCACGTGGGTGAGACCAGGTTGTTGGCAAAGTTTTTCCACCATTTGTGATGTCACATTGGACACTTCTTGGGGCTGTACCCTTGGAACTTCAGCCTTTTTGTGGGGTCTCATTCCTCATTCCTGCCATTACATCTCAAGATCTTAAGGACCATCAACATAAGTTGAGTACTGGCATCTTGAAACCAGCTAATAAATGAACACTGCCTTATAGAATCATAGGGTGCTTCAATTTCCATGGAGGGTATGCAACTACAACAGCAAAGTACACAACCCTCCTATAAGCCCACTCCACAGAAGTCATACTTGAGATGGAGAGGTAAGGGCAAAGAAATGGTTGCTATTGTTTGCTTCCCATTCCCCAGAAACTTAGGGGTTGGGGAGCTACACCTCAGTTCTTAAGTAACAATCCTATTTAATACAAGTAGCAAAACTGCCATCCATTAGGAGTTTGCTGCCTTTTACAAGTGACTCTAAAACTATAGACTCTTGGAATAAAAGAACAAATTATGGAAATATGATTGCAATAAAATCCGGATTCCAGCTTGTCTGCATTTGAATCAGATCTGGGTTTCATATTTGATTCAGTGGAGTTGGCCAGGGAAGTAAACTTGACACTAGTACCTTGGATGCTTTCAGCTGCATGCATTTTGTGATTCCAAATGTCTGCTTGATGAAGCTGTTCTTTATTTCTAAGAGTGCCATCCAACAAGCAATACATTTTCAAAATGAAAGGGACAATAAACCGTTTAAAAAGTTTTAAAAGTTTTAATATTTGGTACAGAAGAATAAAAAGGATGATTCATATTCTTGGGGAGAAAAACAGGAAGGACATAATTTATGTTTAGTGGACATCAAAAGTGGATTAACTTTTTGGGGGGGATTAAGTCAAGTTGAGAGATGGCAAGAAGCCATTGTGCTCCTTAAGGTTTTGGAACAGTAGTGTATAAAATTGTTCTGGAGGTAATAATGGTCTAGGTGTACTTCACAAACATGTTTGTTGAAAACAATATTTATCTTTGCTGCATCAGTCGTGAATTATACCACTGGACTTTTAAATGCACATTTTCAAGCTTGACAAGAATAGTACATACTATTTTGTTCCACCTTACTTAAAACAGGTCTTACTTTTGAAGCACAAAAATTTTGTTGCCTTACTGAGAAGGTCTTGTCTTGTTAGGGTTGGCAGGTCTGATGTTGGTGCTCATTTGGCCATCTTAAGAGGTCTAGTCATGCACCATGGAAGGTAGATGGGTCTTTTCCATAATGGAGGGTTTATGTCTGCAATCTATGGAACTCTCTCCTTTCACATGGACATCCATCCTTTTCCATCGGTAATATACATCAGGTTAAAGGAAGAAGTTCACAGCCTTCTCATTAGGGTCAAGTAGAGAGGGTTCAAACAATGCAGTTGCCAGTATTCTTCATAAGGTTATTTCTGTACCCAGAAGCAGGTGGGAAACTGAAGCCAATCATATTTTTTATTGTAACAGTTTGAGAGCCAGAACATGAGTTTATTTGTATACAACTTTATGTTGTAATGAAACATGTTATAGTGCAGTGTAACCAAAACCTACTGGTTATGTACACAATCCAATAGAAAGGATAAAAAGGGTATAATGGAGGTCACACACCCAGGCACAGTGGGCATCCAAGTCGACAACAATATATACTCTTTATCTTCTGTTAGGAAAGTGTAAATGACTTTGTCCTGACTTTTTTTTATCGACATTGAGTGACTGTAGTTTAAGACTTCTGAGATGTTCTTTCACTTTATTTAGTTAGTTCCAGTGTTGTATCTCAAAGTGAAATGCAGGAATACATCAAGCCATCAAATAGCTGGTGTTGATGTCAGTTATGCCAATAATCTCGTGCACAGTCATAAGTTCTTGTAATAGCTTATTGACCATTAATCCTTTCCTGAGTAAGTTAGCAACTATCATTGCTTGATTTCCAGAAATTTTCATTTGATAAACAGTTTACAAACTAGTTTCAGAACTTAAACAATAGTATGAAAATATCATTTTTTGTTATCAGAATAGAATTGATGATCTGAAGATTTTAATAGCCATGTGTACATTATATTCTTCATAAAAACCAGTTTGAAATCTGAAGTGTGCCTGTCATGAGGAAATAATAACCAACATCACTGTGTCTGGGAAGTTGTCTGTTTTTGTAAGCCATTGGGCAAATATATTAAAGGAAAATATACAATTCATAGAAAGCAAAGTCTAAATATAGTGTTCAAGATTTAACCTAAAAATGTAATTACATAGATCAGAAACTTATGGAACAATGCTATATTGTGGAATTCAAGAAGCACTGTAAGAAAGTTACTTGACTCTTTTTTTTTTGTGAGGGTGCATAAAAGTAAATGCAGCAAGCAAATACTATTTAACCAATGCCTGACATTACTACAAGTATGCAGACAAAAAGTAAAGCCACACATTTTCAGTCCTGTCAATGAACTGATGAAATGCAGCAAGAAAGTGAGTGGTTACATTAAGAAAATCCCTCTTTCTAAAAAGATAAATGCACTCACATACTGTCTGTGTTTATTGGGCTGTAAAGAAGGGTTTAGTTCATTTGTGTATGGTCTTTAGTGTTTCATTGTTATTTATGAATAGTTACATAATGTTTTATTGACAAAAAAGGAAATTAGGATGCTATCATGTACATGGTACATCGGTTAATTCAAACAAGTTTAATATTTTTTAAATGGCCATATAAAAAGTGACCTTTCAGAAATTTAAACAGAAGTTTCAGTTTAAGGGTAGTTGATTAAACATTTTTACTAATCTAATTAATTAATCTAATCTAAATACTCCTATCATTTAAAAATTCATTACAATGTTTAGCATCACTTGTGCCCATTTTAAAAATCATTTATCCAAAGATACTGCATATGAATATGATAATTGTCTGGACATAAAATGTGATGATTATTATATATATATATATATATATATATATATATATATATATATATATATATATATATATATATATGCTCAGAAAATTGTTTACTTGAAAATAAAGTATAGCCTAATACTAATGTTAAATGCAGATTACATTTTGAGAAAAAGAGTATTTACTTTAAATAAGACAATGAAAGTGTGCACACATCTATATATATGTACTGCCTTGCCTTTCTTGCTTGGCACCCTTTTCTCTACGTTCAGTCCAAAAGAAGTCACTTCTCTAAAGTTCAAGTCTAGCTTGAGCCCAGGTATAAATACTTTGCAGTCCAAATAAAATATATTGGTTTTAGAATCATGCAGTCAAACAAAAAATGAATTGGTTTTGTGTCAGAACAAAAATACATTTGTATATAGATCAAAATTATATTTATATTAACCTTGTGATAAAACAAAAATACATTGGTTATATAGACCATGCAAAAGAACAAAAATGCATTGGTATAAATAGAACAGACTATACATTGGCTATGTACACCATGAAAAAGAAAAAAAATATGTTGGTTATATACACCATACAGTGGAACATATGTACTTTTACATTGGATATATATTGTATTGTTTATATGGTAAAATGTTTTCTCGGTTAATAGTTTTGTTGTTCTTTGTCTTTTCAGGAACTCAGAGAAAGAGTTTTACGTGGAAAATATAGGATACCTTTCTATATGTCAACTGACTGTGAAAATTTATTAAAACGATTTTTAGTATTAAATCCAACTAAAAGGGCCAGTTTAGAGGTAAGCAGAACATTAACTTGACAAATCATAATTACTGCTATGTATTATTTGTATAAATATCCAATTATAACGTTGATATAATTATATGCAGTCTATATTGGATAATATTTTTATTGTAGTCCCCCCAATTTTAGGTAGGTTTGTTATAGTTGAGCAAGAGTCTGCAGTAGCTACTGTTCTCATGTATTCTTCTTGGAACAGTGGCAGTTTTATCCTCTACATTAAGATTGTTGAAAGCTTTTTGTGAGACCCTACATCATGTGAAACCATATCAGTTAATTGATAACAAGCTCATTGACTTGATATGATAGTTAATTTAATAATTAATGTTATGCCAGCATATATGATCATACTTTGCCATAATGTAAAACCTCCTCTTGTTTTGTTACCTCTCCAACTCCTAAACTACTCATTTATAAAACGAATGCCAGTAAAGGTTGAAATGGTTGGTTCTGTATATGTTTATCATGGAAAAAGAATTTGGTGATGACCCAGATGTATCATGCCTACCCAAATACAAACAACAAAGATCCAGGCATTATGTAATAGACTCACCTGGATTAAAATTAGAATGGAAATTATAAATTCTTGTATTACATGATGGTCAGATATGTTCTGTTCATATGAAAATATGAGACTGTAGAATGAACAGCATCAACACTGGTATTATGTAAAATGTTCTCATGGAACTCGAGGTTGTGTGCTGTTCACACAGAATTGTATGTTGAATGACCCTTGCATTACATAATGCTCAGACAGATCTGCTGGAATTATTTAATTCTTGCATAGAACTCGGTTATCTTATTGATTTGAAATTGATGACACAAATCTGCACCATTTGCAGCAGAGCATGCATTTTCACAAGTAAATAAAGTTTATAAAACATCATCTTGAATTTTCTTGGGTTCAGTCTAATCAGCTATGATAGGATTATTACTTGTACCTGAAACTGACACTCATAGTCATCAGAAATTCCTGCATACACCCTTAAATAGTTTTATATTGTGGTGCCAGTGAGGTTTGAAATGCTCTCTTAGATTATAAAATGCATTTGTAAAAGAACCAAATTAGCCCGATTATGGTGCATATTTTGTCAATCTCACTGTTTCTGTGTTTTATGATTTCATTGTTATAATGTATTATTTGGATATATAAAGTTTGGAAGAAAAAAAATTAATTTTGGATTTGCACAGAGCAGTTTACAGCAAGGTTTTTGTGAACCACTTCACAAATTTTGCATGCATGTCAGTTTCATGTACAAAAATTAGCATACAAGTCAGTTTCATGTACCAATTTTGATAATTCAGAATTAAAAATCATTGTTAACTTGAGAGTAGCAAATGGAGATCTTTCACTGATGTCATCTGTAATGGTATCATACAATTTGCAACAACAGAATATGTATAAAAATGGAGGAAAACAAATTGCTGGGTTTATTTGGGCTCTGTTACTAATAAAGTACTAAACCATTTAAAATTGGAAAGGTTGAAAATGTCAAGTGCTTTCTAAGAGAATACTTAACAGCTAAATTCAGCCTCTCACTTAGGCAACCACAGCTGATTTCTAGCCAGAAGACAATTTCACATTTCCAACAGTTACCATCAACCTCTCACATGGGCAGGTACTGTCAGCCAGAAGACAGATTTACATTTGGGATAAAATACTAAAAGATACCATTAACATGTCACATAGGCAGATACTGCAGGGTTTTTTTAACCTGAGGGCAAATTCACAATTATATCTGAATATTTTACCCTCAACCTGTCACTTGGGCAAAAATCTCCAGGTTTGAAGCCTTAGGGCAAATAGAATACTGTAACTTCTAACTTCAACCTGTCACTTGGATAAATGGAGCAAGGTTTCTAGCCAGAGGAAAAATTAAGGATTGTAAGCAGATATCTTTCCTACCTGTGGAGCCAGAGAAAAACCCAGTCCCAATATTTGGTCATCCTTGGAGATTATTGTTAGCCAAAACAATCTATTGTTCATCAACCCAGGGATAAATAATTGTTAAAACTATATTAATACACACATCAATAAAAAATAATAGTCTTATTTCATTTTCTGGTGTATCAGAATACAGTGACCTCGCTATAACACGGTAGTTGGGAGCCATAGAACCCAACAATATTATAAGCAACCAGGTCACTTAACTGAAAACAATGTACCCCCAAAAATGTGTGTGGTGTGTGGTGGTAGGTTATAAATTCAGGCCAAAAAATACATGCTTCATTTGCACAGTTATCTTAAATCAATGTATATTAAATGAAAAAACACTTGAAGTGAAAACAGAATATATATATATATGTATGACTTTATTCAGAGAACTATGCATTGATACATATATGTGTATACTGTTTAATCATGTCTAATGTGTAACAATAAAGTATCAACACCCGTGTACTCACCTGCGAATCATGTCACATATATTTAATCCATAATACAAGTAATTCTGTTGAAAAATATTTAATAATTTTGTCACAGGTCATATAGGTCTGAATTCAGTGGTAAAAAATGGCACAATCATGTAACAAATGGTGAATCTTATTTAATTTTTAGCGTGTCCCAAGTTGGTAAAAGTTTGTTTTAAGTGCCGTCGGTAGAGTTCATAACAATAAGCTGTTTTCCTGTAAAAAAGGAAAGTAAAAGTGTTCCAGTGATGTTGGAAAATGAAACCATCCATCAGATTCCATTGCTTTTATTTAAGTTCGATACTGACTTCCTTTCTTTGTTTTTTTGAAGATTGTAGTCGGCTTTCTTTGATGATGGGTGCTTGCGTTATTCAAGTCTCAGCTAAAGGACAGCTTTGGAGAACCAAACAAATGCCAATTTGTTTTTGTGGTGGCAACATAAAAAAAATTATTTTGCATGCTTGATACTGATTTTTTCCCCCCATTTTCTGAGTGCGTTTTCATAACAATCGGTGCTTGAAATTTAATGTTTTCTTTAAAATTTCAGCTATTTTATCAAGGTACATTTTTTTAAAAAATGAATTGGCCATCGTATGGTCAATTATATTTACTGTTCCAACCAGCCTATTGAATAGACAAGTGAGGGTTTGTTTTCATTTTATTATTTTATTGTTTTTAACTTTTGTGGTAGGAGAGTGATGCTGCCTTCCATGCATGCATCAGAAATTTACAGAAAGGGTTAATCGATGATAAAAAAGCAGGTGTTCTAGTCTGATGACCTGATTTACTGCTGAAAATGTGAATGTTCTGAAGGAGTTAAGAGTGAAAAGATTAATTTTACTGACCATTCACATCCAATTGTCAGTCTGGAAATATATTAATTACTAGTGAGCAGCCAAAATCTGACAAAAGATAGATTATGAGATAATGCCTCATTGGGTTGATCTCCACCTATCAGAAATGTAAATTTTAAGCAAAAAAAAGTGGATATCTCAAAACTTAGTATTTGTGCTAGATGTCAACATAAGCGGATTATGATATAACAATGCACTGTTAAGATAGTTTGTCAATATGAACAAAGAATTTTTTGTCTTTATCAGATGAATTTCAGTGCTTTGTATTTCAACTTTGCGTCTTCCTTTCAATTGGCCTCTGAATTTCTCCACTCTATGCCAATTGTTGTATATACAATTTTAAACAGCCAACAATGTCATTAATAAAAAATATAATCGCCAGATGGTATATTTTAACACTAATAAGGGAAAAAATTTGCATTTTTGACTTTGGCAAAGCCCTGCTCGATTCCTGAATAATTCCTGAATAAACATTTTACACATTATTTTTGGTACTTTTAAGAAGATAACACAGTTTATTCTTGTACAAGAACAATGCATATAAAATTTCAGGAGCAATACCACAATTGTCTTGTATTATTCATGAACGATCTCTTCCCTGAATTAATAATAAGTTTTTTTTGGGGGGGTCATCCTTTTAAAAAAGAATTTTTTTGTGTATGAGAAAACTACATTTATATGAAATTTTGGGAGCCACACCACGACCGTGTTATATCCAAATTCATGTTTTAATGGAGTATGCTATAGCGGGGTCACACTGTATGTACTCTATTAGCACTACAAGGCACTAAAATCGCTGTTTGTCTTCTGTTTCAGTTTGTTTAAAATAGTATATCTAAGCACTTTTGGTCTCTTTTTGTTGAAAACTTTAGTGCCAACTTATTATATATAAAATCTTATGTTACTAACTTCATTTTCTTATCCGCTGGTTATGTTGTTGTTCTGGGGCTTAATGCCATTTTTCTGCACATGATAGGCTATACATGGCAACCAGTATTAATGGTGGAGGAAGAAACCAGGAAATCCACCGACCCACGAAAAGCTACTGGCAATCTTTCTCATATATCCACATTCGACCAATCTTAGACTCGAACCCACACAGACAGGTGAGATGGCAGTGATCCGTAATGGAGATCAATTTAGACCACTCAGCCCCCACCCCCTCCAGTGGTTATTGTGACTTTAATAAAGCCACGTGATTAGTGTGGCCAGATGTTAATCTCTTAAACGTTTAGGTAGTTACATATGGAATGCTTTATTTTCTGGTTAAGTACATTGAAAAAAGAACATGAGTAAATACAACATGTATAACTTATTTTCTTATTATTTTTATTCATTCAATGTAAGACAGTTAATTTATAAAAAAAAAAACAATCATGAGAACAGTTTCATATTTAAATGAAAAGAAAAAAATTGTGAAATACAGTAAAACATGTTATGAGACCACCCCTTCTGCCAACAAAAAGTGGTCTCTCAAGACAGGTGGTCCTTCATAGGTTTGTACAAAAATATGTTTCCAAGGTCCAGTTTCAGAACAATTTCAAGAAATCAACCACAATCGCTGTACATATATTTTCTTTATTAGCAGTTGTTGCTAAAAACTATAAACAAAATTATATTGTAATAAAGATATACTACATCTATCATTAAACATGAAATCTCATTTACATTTGAAGATAACATATTTTAGCATATAAAATTGTTTCTGAATTACTCTTTTTTTTTCTTTATGACAACCTAAATTTGTTTTGCCAATGTTTAAACCATATTTTTGTGTGTGGTCTGCACTTTTTCACTTCTTTCAGTTACAATAATTATTTTCTACTTTCTAAAATTTCTCTCTTATTAGTTGGAAGTTTTCTTTTGTTATTAAAATTCTAGGTGTTAAAATTATTAGTGCTCAGTTGTAATATTGAATGTAAAGATGGTGGCTGTGGGAAATATATGAAAAACCTATACATGTGCATTGCATATCATAAATTAATTTTTAAAAAAAATACCCAAACAATTATTTGATCTAGAAGCAGGACCATGTACTCAGTGACAAAACTCAATGACTTCATTTAAAGACTAACTCTGTAAGCAAAGTGTGTAAGCCAGTTGCAGCAACTTGAATGGACGACAGCTTTGTGATTGGGATGTCATCACTTAACATGGGGGCAGGAACAAATATCACAAGTCTTGAGCACTAGCATTCAAATCCCACAAATGATTCTCTCTTGCTGGTTTAATAGACAATGACCTTATTCACCCCCAGAAATACTGATTAACTCTAGACAAACAATATATGCTGCCATATTGTCAACTTTGGCACATTAACAGCTTTTCACTATCAATATACTGTAGAGTAACTATGGAAGGTGTACATGCCTGGCATCAGTTTCAAAAACAACACAAGCCGGAAACACCTAGTTCACAAATATATCCATATCTTTAATTAGTAAACAACAATAGCTGAAAAAGTCTCACCATAGCCTTAATTTAAGAAATTTGCCAGGAGCCAGTTTACGAAACTGTCCCCTGCCACCTAACAAAGAACAACATAGAGCATATGAAGCAGAGAACCAGGCTAGGAAATAATCTACTTATAATTTTAGTCTGGTTTTTGACAGAAACTGTATATCACTATAAGCCTGCAAAACAAAATTCAGAGATTGGTAGCCAGCCTATTTTTTTATTTTTAATTTTATTCTAATATTTAGAACGGTTCGAGCAGTTGTTTTTACAGGAATTAAATAAAGGTTGTAGGAGTTTTTCCTAGTTTTTTGTGATGTGGTTGTTCATAGCAGTGTCAAAATGCATATTTTGCACCAAAAAAAATTGTCACTATTAGCAGGTGGTCCCTCATAGCAGAGTTATATGTGGTCGTACATGACCGATGGTCATTCATAGCAGAGGTCACTCTTGACAGGTTCTACTGTATGGGGTCATGATGAGACAAATATATTTGTAACAATTTGTGTGTGTGTGTGAGAAACAATTCTATATAAAAATATTACTTCACGTTTTATTGATGTGTAATGTTCTAAATCTTAATGCAAACTAGTTACAAAACTGATTTAATTCACCAAGAACAATACAACGATATTTAGTCCATGATAATTCTCTCCTTTTGAGTAATATTTTTTTGTATAGGTAGTCAAATATAAAAAGGTTGTCAAATAAAATGAAAATAGATCATTTCACTTCTTGTCATTCTGACATAAATCATTGCACATGTACAAAAAACAAACACACACCTGTACATCTCCTGTTTCTATGGCTTAATCAGATTAAATCCATTTTAAATAAGCATAATTATCTTAATAAAGATAGTTAATACTCTGTTTTAACTTCAACTTATTTTCTTCTGGAGAGCAGCATGGCAAACTTTTTTTTCACTTTCATGACTTATAAAAAAAATAATGGTCTAGGATGACATCTTTGAAAAACTTAGTGTTGTAGATTTCCAAACTGAGAAGAAAAAGAATATTTACAATAGCATATAATGCATATATGACATTACCATAATAATATATCAAAATATATATTTAACAAAAAAATATTGTAAAAGAATCTTGTCTATTTCCAAACTAAACAACTAAAATCATTTCTGAGGAAGAAAATTTTATGTTTGCTAAACTACCCCACCAAGTAACTATCTAAACAATTATTCAGAAGAAATTGCTGAATCGTCTATTAGTATATGATACGATATGAAGCTGCTGAAAAAAAAACATTTAAAAAAATAAATCAGTTGTGTGAAAATTAGAATTTAATTTTTACAAGAAAATTTTTTTCCATATGAAATGTCATCGATTATGCCTAATATGTACTTGCCTTTCAATTAACTCTCTTTTTTCTCTTCTTCTTTTCCGACCAGATAACTTAGCTCCTTTTTTTTTTAAATCCTCTTACAGATGATTTTGACTATAAACCATCTGACTAAGACCTTTTGGAAAGCAAGATGAGAATGTTTTATATTTAGAACTGTTTGTTGAACCGGGAGTATATACTGGAAATAATCTTAGACTGTTATGTTCCATGCTGCCACCTATCAGTTTAAAGGGAAGATAACTGGCTTTGATCCTTCATTCATCCCTGCAGCACCTTTGTTGCAGATGTCTGGTGTTTCCAGTCCTTGTGTGAAATCTGGCAAGGGCAGATTTCTGAAATAATATGTATGTCGACAATACATTTCAGAACTGCTTTTCATACATGAATGCACCAAGCAGTGAAATAGTATTGAAACATATAATACTTTAACAGAAACTAGAGAAAATGAGAGAATAATTCACAGATATGCTTCCTTTTTATGTGCCAACCGTAAGAAGAAGCAAATTCATGCGAGTCATCAGTCTGTGACCATTGCTGTTTCCACACACCAACTTTATGCAGTTCCAAAATGAACAGTTTACTAAACTTTGTGGATGACATGTACTTGGGATAAGGAAGAACAATATTGATTTCAGGCTGAAAAGTTCCAAACGTCAGAATTACTGAGACCTACACAGAGGCATATAATGTTTCGCTTTTGGTTATGTATAATCTCTTGATTTTTTTTTTCCCAAATAGTTTGATTCTGGAACTGTTATTTTGCTTCATTTGATTCTGGAACTGGAATTTTGCTTCATTTGATTCTGGAACTGAAATTTTGCTTCATGCATGCGCTGCTAGCATAAATTTGAATTACATTTTTGGCATCAATGTTGAAAATGTCTTCACCACCAAGGAGAAAGAAATGTATTGCACAAAAAGTGAAGTTACGTTTGGAATATACAAAAAAATTGACTCTGCATTCAGCCATCAAACACCGACATGTAGGTTGCGAGATTTGTGTAGTCATGTGACTAGAGTGCAATACCAGATCCCGGTCAGATTTCAGTAACGATGTACGTTCGACTTATCTATCAGCAGATTACAGATATAATGAATGCTATGCTCTCAATTTCTGAGAAAAAAAATCATATTTTTATTGATTTCATGCAAGTATAGCTCAATGAAAGGTCACTCAAGTTCACTAGGCTGGCTAGTAAGTGGCTACTTCATTCCGACACCAAATTTAGTCGGCGAATTCCAACTTTTCAATAGGCTATGGTCTCTGACCCAACTCTGCAAAATAAATATCCAAATATTAAAAATGGGGTGGCATGGGTAAGAGGATACTCTTGACTAGGTGGCAGAGATGATGTGGAAAGAACATTTGTACCAAAAAAGCACATAGAGTTCTTGAAAATTAAGAACTCTGCAGATTTCAGCTCTGGAATCTTTTAAGCCATTGATAGAAGACCTGCAAACTGCCAACGCTGGAACATTGTGAGTTTTCTTGTTGAACACAATCTACCTTTATCAGCTGGATCTCATGCTAAACATTTGTTTCAACAAATATTTGAAGATTGCTTCACGAATTCATGTTAGAATTCATGAATTTTTATTGCTATTTTTACTAATTGCAAGCCTGGAGGCTTGGCAGCTATGCAGATATACTGGCTGACATAAAGCTTCTCATGTACTGAAAAATGGCATTAAACCCACTGGGTGTTAGTATTGCCAGGAACAAATCTATTGCATTATGGCACGTCTGTATTGCGATACATGTCAATATGTATTGGTCATTGATAGAAATTATGATTTAAATGCTGATTTTGGATATTTTGTACTGAAATAATGTGCAATTTCCTTATAATTAAAAAAATATGAAGAAGAAAATGAATCCATGAGTTAGTTTCTGTTTTGGTAAGTTCACTAGTTCAGTTTTGTCATAGTACTCCTGCAGCAACTGCACTGCAGTGAAAAAAAGCTGACAATTCTTCTGATCCTGCCAAGAAGTCTGCTAACATCATTGATTTTCAGGCCTTTCTGGGCAGCTAAATTTAAAGTGTGTACATAGCAACCAATGTGGATTACATCCTGCTTCTGATGCTGCAACAACCTTGTTTGAAGCATTATCAGTTACCATTGGAGGATTGGATGGAATTCCCCATTTATTAACAGCTGATGACAGAACTGAGCAATGTTTATACCTGTGTCACTCAGATAAAGCCCATGTTTGTAGCACATAACATAAGTTTCCAATCAAGAGAAATAGAACAGGCAGTTACTGTAACACGATTCTGTTGCTCTGGAAGTCCAACTGTCAGTTGTTAATGCAACTTGAGATGCTAAGTGCAGTCATGCTTTTATATCTTCCTTGACTTGTAAATGCATATTTGAGATAATTTTCTGAGAGAAGACCTATCTAGATGCCATGTTTAAAAATCCCTTGTTTGATATAACATTCTACAGCCACCAGTCATGTATGATGAAACTAGCAATTGCACGAGTGATAGCTGTGAGCCGTGGTGCTGAAGATTTGTACTTGGTCTGTGCACCTAGCATATCTGCAATCTTCAGGTTACACTTTTAATAGAACTTTTGGCTGTTGCATTAGAGGCTGTGACACTCTCTTGCACAGTACTTACGGAAAGTACTGATGGACAGTGATGCCATAAATTAGTTGAGAGGTTTGCTGTACTGCCTGCACGCTTAATTTTAGTTTTGCACATATTACACCAAACAATTTTGTCAATTGTATTAGTGCTAAACTACTTTTTAGAGTAAAATTATTCTTTTTGCCACTACACCCCCTAAATGGATGATCTTATCAAATGGGGTTTTTACCAAAATACTTCTAATGATGTCTACTTTGTCTTGAAAAAAATGGTGCATGGCTGACATATAGTATGTTCACCACATCATCCAATTTGAAAATTTTTTCATTGCTGAATAATAATAGAAGTTATCAAAATATTTGAAAGTTAAATGTAAGAAATGGTCTTTACTTGCATTACATGAAATTCTTTTTCCCAATAGAACATCAGTCTCTTCAAATAACTCGTTATATTTTCTTGTGGTTTACAAGATTCAGACCTGCCTTTAAGCAAATGTCCAAAAGTTTTTGTCAGAAACTAATACTCAGATCTGGTAATAATATAGCATTAAGATTTAAAAATGATTTGTTTCACTTCCTAGATGTATTGGAACTACAATTTTCTCCATTTTAGAGTGTGTGTGTGTGTGTGTGTGTACATATGTATGTATATGTGTGTGTGTGTATGCACCTTAGTCTCTGCCTATATATTTCCTGCATTTTGTGTTTGCTAATCAATCTGCTTACACCTTTTCTAAATGTATTCATCAAAATCTGTACTGACTAGAACATTGTAGTCAAGCCTATTTCTACAGTATGCTTTTGAATTTGGAGTTTTTGCTATAATTGAATGTTAATCAAAGATTTAGACACATAAAATAAATTTTCTTGCATAATTTTCTTCATTCTTGTAGTAGCTTAGCTTAGATCTACTCTCAATATAACAACACATAACCAGCAATAAGAAAATAAAAAACACTGACATTCATGGTGTTGGTTTATATCACTTGATTGACAGTGAGTAAAGAAGGGCTGTCTGATAGTTTGACTGCTGTGCATGTACAACTACCAACTGGACTTCACCAAAGTTAAGACTTTGTGGCAAAACCAATAAATTTTGCAGAAAGCAATAGGTGTTTGTTTTTGGTAAACCTGGACCAGCATTTTTTAAAAATGCAATGGTAGTAGGCCATATCAATAAATGTGGTCTATTTTGTCTTGCCTGAATGAAGAAATGGGGTGACTTCTTGGTAGGTATCACTTTTCACTGGCAATGATAGCAGCTGCAGTAGAATTGGTGTTATAAAGTTTAATAGTAAAGATTTTGCCTGTCAGATGCAGTCAATATAATAGTGTGCAGGCATGATAGTGCCATCAGCTGAACCAGTAAAGTGTTCAATTAATGCATTTCTTGAAATTGAATCAATTCTGTTAAATTAGTGCTGTCTGGGGGTGGTAAAATATTAGTCAAAAATTGTGCATAATAAATATAAAATTGAAATAAAATACTTTACAACAAATTTGAATGTAAAATGAATAAATGGTTGATTTGTTTTTCTTTTGTTATTTAGAAGTTAAAAAAATTAACTTGAGCATAACTTTGTTGCAAATTGTTTTTCATGCATAAAATAGGAAAAACTTTGCATGTAGGAAAGATGTGTAAGCAAACTTTGACATAGACAATATACACAGTAAAACATTGACTCTCAAGATGAATTAGAAAACAAATTTTTTCCAGATTTGTGAACCAGATATATAAAATTTTTGGGAGAAAACAAATGTATTGGCACATTTTTCACAGTAGACTCTAGTTGAATGGCAAGTTGTCCATGCCTGTCAGGTCTTGGTAATCTGACATCACATTGTGTTAGAAATGCTACATAATTCTGAATGAGCTGGTCATATGAAACAATGGTCCTTTGTATGACATGGTAATGTAAATGATTATTCATTAAAAGAAAGTCAGATTAACAAGATGGGACTGCAATCACCATTCAAGGAATTGATACATTTATCTCACCTGTGTGAAGTAGAGAGTGTTGTACTAATGTCAGCATCTACAATAGTGTCCACTTGTATAAAAGCTTAGACTGTATATAAACTCTGCATCTCACATTTTTTCTTCCTGTGCTATGTCCTTGGCAATTTTCAGAAATATTTTCTTGGCCTTTTCTTCATTACCAAACTGATCTCCATTCCCAATGCCAAAATCATTTAGTTGTTCCCAATTTCGAATGTAGAATAATTCCCACTCAGGACATAAAAAAGATGTTATTTTACTATGCTGGCTTTGGGAGAAATTATTTCACTGCGTATAGCAAGGAATCTAAAGAGTCTATTTGAATGTTCAAGAATCTTTTATTTTAAATAGTTTTAATTGACTATAAAAGATCAATATTTTTAGATAAATCACTGATTTCATGGCACCTATCCTTAAAGAGTGATGGCCTAAACGTGTATGTACATTAGTGGTTTATGGTTTTTACAGTTAGTACTTTACCATGAATTTTTGACATTTTCATAAGTACTACACTGTTAATACAAATAGCTGTCTCTGTGGCAAATACTTTATGCTTCAGCAGATTTGTATTTTTGTGTTGAAGATTCACTTATTGGGTACTATTTATGTTACTTTAATCTTTTCACTAGTATACCCTTCCAACAAAAGAAAGGCCACTTGGACCTGATTTTTATACTTTATTAACATTGGTTAAGTATTTGTATTTGGGGTTTGAAATCAGATTTTTTCCATACTACATACTTTTCTTTCTAATTATGTGGTTGGAAAAGCAAAGTGTAAATTTTCCATCCTAATAGCCGACTCGGATGAGGGAGGTCATGGTTTAGATTCCCGGTCGAGTCATATCAAAGACTTACAAAAAATGGTACAAAAATGGTACTAACAGCTGCCTCGTTTGATGTTCAGCATTAAGAGGGTAGTGTTAGGACTAGCTGGTCTGGTGTTAGGATAATGTGACTGGGTGGGACATCATGCTACTTGTTTGTGGTGTGATGCCCCAGTGATAGACATCACTATAAACTGCCACACTGTAGACATTGTAGCAATATGACTGAAAAACTGTTAAAGCTACATAAAAAAGCACAATCACATCAAATCACATCCATCTTAATGATTATACATGGTAAGGTGGATCACCCTCATCGGGTTAACTGTATGGTACATGTGAATGAGTACAGGAAGTAGATAAGTAATGGACTGTAGGCATTTCATGGAGACCATGGCTATAGTGGCTGATCAGGACAATGATGCATGAACTATGCTTCTAAAACTAATAATATTGGCTGTGACACAAGATCACTTTAAGCCTGTGGCTTTCACCCAATCTTCTGAAAATAGAAAATGATAATTTCTGAAACAGATTTAAGGAATAATGATTTGCAGAGTGATAGTACCTCAGCTTTGATATACAAAAGAAGGTTCTTTTTTAAAAAATGTTTTGTCTTTATTCCATGTCAAAAGAGCCAACATTTTATTGTCAAGGTCACTTCATTCTGAATTCATTTTCTGTCTAGTAATTAATCTTTAAAAGTCACAACTAGAAAGTAAGTTTTGTAAAGGTGAGCTCTGTAATCATGGATTACACTGACTTTTTCTATACTCTGCCCATTTAGAGGATAAACTTGTACAGCAGTCAAAAGGGATTCTCTTTCTCCACTAGTGATACTAATCATGTTTTTGCTTTTCTCCTTGGTTTTGGTGACAGAGTATAATGAGAGAGAAGTGGATGAATATAGGAATGGAGGATGATGAACTTAAACCATACGTAGAGCCACCGATCGACCAACTCGATCCTGTGCGGATAGGTAATGTCTCTATGCAGCCATTTCGTCTTTTACCAGGCTGCCATGAGTGTTTTTCCTAATGTAGATATCAAGCACTCCTTATTTTGTTCATATATATGCAAGCTGCTTGGTATTGTATCATTTTATGTTGTCATTATCATGTGATTATAGCCATAATTGGAAAACACAAAATTTTAAGCTTCATCTTCCCAGTCTGCAGTCAGCAATTCTTAAAAGGAGCAAAATGTTTGGGTTTTTTTTAAAAGAGATAGTGTTACTATTAGTTGATAAAATCTTGTCAAATCAGCAATTTCTGTGCAGATTGAAATGATGTGATTCAACTGTCATCAATATCACATACCCAAGTGAATTATAGCACTATGAACTCAAGGAGATAATGAGCTTCAAATAACATCATTGCAACTTTTGTATTAAAATAAGCAGAAGAAATTTTTTAAAACAGATTTATTTCAATATTGATATACAAGAAAGGAAGAAGTCCATAAAAGTATACAAGACCTCTGCAAAACTGCCATAATCTTGACAATTATGTCATATAGAATAGATGAACTAGCAGACCATTTTCATTTTTGTATTTGATAAGTGCAGTCTGTTAACTTGAATTTATGCAAATTTGATGATTTTTTTTAATGCTCATTCATCTGTTATTTTATAGACAGTTAGTGATAGGGTACCTTGTCCGATCTCTCGTATGAAATATCCCATCAAGAATGGAAAATGTAACACTAGAATTTAAGAAAATGCACAGGAATCTATACATTTTCAATCGATATTTTGGTTGCTTTGGCCATTAGTGATGTAAAATATCCTTTTTTCAAAAACTCGTTGCATCACACATTTCACAGTTGATGTCCGTAATATTATAACTGTTTATTTTATTGATCATGTAGGCCAGGCACTTAGCCTTGTAGCCAAATCTGCTATTGTGCAAGGCACTGGCAGGACAGGATTGACATTGCTTGTGAAAAATCATGTAAATCAAACGGGTTAGAACTTGATCTGTCAGCGCATCATATGGATACATTCATTATTATGCACTTCAAATATACATCCCAAAACTAGATTACCCCATGGAGATCATAAAAATTATCTACATAGTATCTCCTTCATCTCTTTTACCAGAGATTTAAAAGTTTGTGGCATTCTTTGGCTATGTGTCAAGAGAAAAAATTGTCACAGCTGTGCTTTGTTGCAATATTTTCAAAGGCATGGAAGACTGAAGCTTAAAATTTTGTTCCTAATATATGTATATCTGTGTGTAAGAATCTGCAGAGTTGGTGAATAAAAAGGGTTGTCAGATACTTTACCGCAATTCACATGTCCATGCTGGCTTTATTTTTAAGATTATTCAGTCAACAGAATTTTGAAGGAAAAAAATTTAAACTAATTTTTAATCAATTTCAGGTCATTTAATTTCAACATTCTATTTTGTGTTGATGACAATATTTTCATTGCAAATGCATGCCAAAAATCTGAAATTAGTATGACCTTTTAAGGTTTTTTTGTTTTCCATCATCCCTTTTCTGGATTTGCCACATCTGCAGATTGGCTTACATAATGCTATGTTGTACATACCTTTGTCACTGAAGGTTGATTTTTGTTTTGATCAGACAATTATGAAAGACCGATGGATCAATATGGGTCATGAAGATAGAGAATTAAAGCCCTACAAAGAGCCATCAAAAGACCACCTTGATCCTAAGAGAATAGGTAAAAAGCGCGTCTTCGCTTTTGACCAAGCACAGCCTAGAAATATGTGTACTGTATTTGCATTTATAGTGTGCACCCGTCTCTGAACACAAGGTTCCCACAGGGCAGGAAAAAGGGAATTTTTGGATTTCAGGACACAAAGGGAAAATGAGTTGAATTTCCTGACTCCAAAGTAATTGAAATTTTGGTCATTAAAGGCAGGAATTTTTAATATGGACAAATGTGCTGAGAAATGTTTAATTTCCATGGCTTGTGCTGCTTTCTGGATCTTATCAGGTTTCTTAAGTTCCAACTGTTCAGTAACCTCAGAATTTATTTAATGGTAAAATGGATTTTAAATCAGGCGTGCAGACTTTGATTGTATTGCATCTCATAATTGGAAAAATATGGTTAATTCCTTTGTTCTCAATATTTAATGAAGGAAATTGTATGTGTCAGTGTTGGACATGAAACTTGTGATCAGGGAAATTTGGGCATATAGTCAGGAGAAAAGTAGGAAAAAATTTGAAAGTCAATTCCAGTAGCTGGCAGAATCGCAGCAACAGCATAGTTAGATCCACCATCATGTAATGTTTAGCAGATGTAGAACAAACAATAGATCCTTATCTTTAGGTACATTATGTAATCACAGATATAGGTTTAGTATATTCAGATACATAAATGTGCTGAGCAGACTGTGGACCCTGATTTGTTAATACATTATGTGATGGCAAATCTATGTATAGGCTGTTCATGTGCAGTCATGTAGAGCAAACAATGGATGCTGATTCGTTTGTCTTTGTGATTTGGATTTTTAACATAGCGTTAACAATTTTTTTCAGTCATATTACTACAATGTTTGCAGTGTGGCAGTTTATAGAGGTGCTTAGCACTGGGGCATCATGCTGCAGACATGTAGCATGATGTCCCACCCAGTCACATTATCTCAACACCAGGATGACCAGTCCTAACACAACCTCTTATGCTGAGCACCATGTGAGGCACTTGTTAATACCATTTTTTAAACAGTTTTTGATATGACTCTTCTGGGGATTGAACCCACAACTTCCCACATTTGAAGTATACACTCTAATTTCTAGTCCACCAGAGAGGTCTGGTTTGTTAGTACATTATGTGATGACAAATCTGGGTGTAGGCTTTTCACATGCAGTAAAGTGCAGAATAAAACAATAGATCCTGATCTGTTGGTATATGTGAAGACAGGCCTGGGTATTTGCTGTTCACCTGCAGTCATGCATAGAACATTAGACCCTGCTCTGTTCCTAGAATATGTCATGACAGATCTATATCTGAGCTGTTCTCAATTGTTGCATTGTTTATACAGGTAGGTAAATAAAGCAGTTTTGCCCAGTGTATGGTAATGGCCTCCCAACTGTAGAATAACTGGCTATTGAGGACCCATCATATTTCGTTGGTGGATCACTGTTAGATGGGGATGCTTTGGTGCTTGTGTTCAGAAAAAAGATTCAGTCTAATTGACTTGTCAGATGTTTTTGTGATCATGCTTGTGTTCAATTTAATATTGTTTCTTTTCTCAACATATCTCTTCAACATAAAAGAGAAATGTTCAGGACACAGCACCAAAACACATGTTAACAGTGTAGGGACAGATCTGCCTTCACATAATTTGCTGGCATATCAGAGTAGACACTCTTAATTATTCAATGGTAGATCAGGCTCTGTGCTGTTGGTATTTGCGTGTGCTCTGCAATAAATAGTTCATGCGGTAGACTTGGACTAGCTAGTTTGAATTTATACATCATTGCATAACTGTAGACGGGGAACATGGTTATATCAGTGTTTCTGATAATGTTCAGATGTTGGAGGCCTTTTACATAGTACCTATTAATTTTCTGTTTCAAATATCCATCTGTCTATCATCAATATTTTGATTGTGTTATGTGAAGAATAGGTGAGACAGTTTTGTCTGTCAATAGCATTGGCATGTGTTTTGCATTTAGCCGTGGTTTTTGGGCACTGATGCATGTACAGGCGAGAAATTTGATGGGTGTGTTTATTGTGGGACATACTGCTCATCATAGGCACAATGAGTTTATATTGACCTTTTTTATGCTTGTGATTTTTTTATTTTGTTGGAATAAGCCTTGGTAGATCAGGTTTGTGAATTCTTGTCTTGTAAAGATTCATATAAATTGACCATGTTTGTACTATGTCTTAAGTATTCTTGGTCACCAGATGTTGATGTTGGTTGGTTTTGATTTGGAGAAATGCGAGATTACCTGAAGAAAATGACCAACTTTTGATGGGCAAATATGTGCATGTGCCAGAGCCAAGAAATAGACTAAGGACTATAAAGATAAAGAGCTTGGGCATTCTCATTTGAGCTTTTAAGTCTTTTGTCTTCTCCTGTGGGCATCATTGCTGAACTGCTTCAGATAAACTTAGAATCTCTGTATATATGTATGGATGCATGTGTGGATGGTTGGTTGATAAAATATCTTGACAACAAAGTCAACATTTTTCTGAATGAACTGGGGGCTTTCGAAGATGTAGAAGAATTCATTTGGAACACAGAGGATGCATCTTGCAGCAAACAGGATGTTTCAGTTGCCTTTTAATATGTGCAAGAGCTTCTAATCTGTTCTATTCTTTATTCTCAAACCAGCAGTAGTAAACATTTCAGAAGCTAAATTTTGAAGTGGTTGAAATAGTTTTTGTATCTCTGCAGGCATAGGTTGATTTATAAATTCCTATCCATGTTTAATAGTTTTCTCGAGGTTATTTTGTCTGCCATCTCAAAGACCTCTTCATGCTTACACCTAACCCACTGAGAGGAAAATAATCAAGTAGAACTTTTTATGTGATGTGTGAATATACAAGGAGTCTACATTTCTTTTAAAAGGCTGGTTGGCTGGAATGGCAATTTCATCGCATTATTAGTCATGTCATACAGAGAAAATAGTAGTTATGCACCTTTCCCAAAAACATGCAGCAGGTTTTGGTCTGACCTGAGTGGATATATCAAAACTGTGACCCATAGATGACGAGTCTGATGTTCTTCCAGCAGTTGGAACAATTTGAAAAAAGTCATTATCCTGGTGGATTTTTGGAAGACAAGGCAAGAATCATGATGCTGGCCACAAGTGCATGTGCCTTGCAGTAGTTTTCAACTTTTTTCAGAATAGAGACTTGGAACTTTGCGATATTTGATCTGTAGATGTGTACAGTTACTTTAGACTATTTTACCACTTCCCTGTGGGTGGAGCTAGGGATTTAGTGACACTTTTAAATGGAGTTGAAGTAAACATAATTGAAAAAAAGTGTTGGGATATGTGGATGTTGAATCAAAAACTTTTAGTTAAATGTGAAAACTCTTGGGGATTTGGTGTTTAAAAAAAAATTACAAAGATGGAGCAATATATCTCAGTGATGCTGATGCTTTTATTTCATTTGTCTGTTAGTGAAGTAATAAAATGTTACTATAGTACAGATCCTAACATGCATACAATTGTGTTTTAAACTTCTCCTTTCATTAAGGTTTGCAATAAACCATACCATATAAGGCTAAAGTGTAAAAGTATAGATTCAGTTCTGCAAACTAGATAGTCCAAGTAGTATGTCTTATATCATTATATAAATAGGCCTGATACTTGATTTTTTTTGTATGCTGTGCTGGTCAACTGTTCTTTACACTTTAAACTTGAATTGTTTTAAATGTTTCCATTTGTTCATTTAATTCATTGTTGTTTTTATTTCTTACCTAGTAGAACATTATGTTTTGGTAGTAGTTTGGTTTCAGTGTTAATTTAGTTTGCTTCAGACACAAAGTTAAGAATAGGAAATAAAGGAAAAACTTGCATCAAGTGACTTAAAGCGGGAGAGCTTTTCCTTTGATGCAAGAATGACTTCAGAATCTATCTAATGAGGATTGCTTAAAGAATGACACTACAAAATCCATCACACGAGGATTTTATACTTGAAAAAAAACTAGTTTTTTTGGTGTGCTGAAATGCATATTTACAAAGGAGATTTATTATTGAGTAGTAGAGTTTGTTTGCCGAAATTTAAAAAATGCTTGCTGATACCTAAATAATAAAACAGAAAATTATAACTAGACAGAAGGCTGTGCAAAGTTAAAAAAGAGTTTTCAAATTGTGCAGGATATATATATATATATATATATATATATATATATATATATATATATATATATATATATATATATATATATATATATATATATATATATATAAATCACATTAATAATCCTGAGCAAAATGAAAGGTGATATTAATAGTGCTAAGCAAGATCAGCAGTTGCTAGCCAAATTCTTTCTAGCAGATTATAAAAACCATATAGTCATATTTGATGTTGTTTTACATTTACCTTTGATGAACATACTGATTGGGAATTAATGTCCTAGAGTTAATGCTTTTTGTCCTTTATGCAATTTTGAGTGTATTTTTTTATACATGGAGGGGGGAATGATTGGAACAGCAGTGAGAAACAGGGATAGTCAGTCAACCAGAAACATTTTTTTTTGTTTGACCTAATGAACACCCTCATTTACTTGTACATAATGTACAGCCACTGTGAATGGCATAGAACAAGTTCTAATGCAGTGCAGCATACCAGCAGATCAGAACATGCACTGTATTCATGAATTCATAAGTAAAGTAAAAGCAATAGGAAAACTTATTCTTGTATTCTTTAAACTTTCTGAGCCATGAACTTGTGCATTTGACAGTAACTTTAATTAGAATAAAGCAGAGACAGAGAACTTTATGGTGTTTAGTTCTGTTGGTCATAGGCCTGTTGTCTCTTTTCCAATATTCATCTCTCCACAAAAGTTTGTTATTACTACAAAAATCGTAGGATTGGCATGAAACTTTATACACACATTTAAGGTCTAGTTGATCCTTAATTAAAGTAGAGCTGCATAGTTAACCAATGTGACCACCATGGCAGACAGCAAACAAATCATGTTTTCACTACTACTCCTGAATTGATGGCCAGATTATTATGAGCTTTTCAGTAAAGATTTCTCATGATACCTAGTTAGTTCTAGATAAAATGGTACCAATTTGACATACAGTATAACCACCACAGTTGCCATCTAGAATACCAGTACCAATCTGACATACAGTATGACCACCATAGTTGCCATCTAGAATACCTTTAATGCTGCTCCTTCTGAAGGGAAAGTTGTTTAGCATTGGGTTTTTGCTGGAAGACTACTTGTGGTGTGAAGTTGGTGTTGAATAAAAATTTGACCAGTCTGCCATTCAGTGTGAAAATTTTAAATCTTAAAAGTCTTTTTGCTATTCCTCCTTGATGGAAAGTCTTATTGGTTTTAAATGTAAAAGATAATGCCTGAATATGTCCACCATACTGGTCATCTTGAAAATATGATTATTCCTACTTCTTTTGAATGGAAGATTGTTTAGACATGGGGCTTTCTCCGAGAGTCTTTTTTTGTGATGTTGGCCCTGCTTGACAGTGATGTAGATTTGACATCCAATATGGTCACCATGGTGGTCATATTGAAAATCTTGCTATTACTATTTCAGACTTGATGGTCATATCAACATTTGTAATCAAAAGTCTTCAAATTGGTGTCTTGTTTATCCTGAGTGAAAACAAAGCTGATATTGCAACTAGTATGACTGGCACAATTGTTAGTGTCAAAATCTTGTGACTCTAAAATATTTTAGATGAAATGATCTTATCTTTAATTCCAGGACATTCTCTCTGGATAGTAGGGTATTGGTTCCTTCAAGTGATTTGGGTATTGGACACCCTGTACAAGACTGCCAAATTTTGATTATGTAAGGACATAGACTATATATGGAAGAATCATTTCTGATTTTGGAGTGTTGGGCTTGAGTTACTTGAGAATACTAGGGATGCTCATCTTTCAGAAGATTATGCATTGGCAGAGTTTGATAATTGTTTGTTGCAGTGAAGTGTTACCTAAACATGGGTATATACAGTACTGTACTTAGGTGGTATCAGTTTATTTCCCCTATTAAAGTATGTTTTCAAATGAAAACCTCAGACCTAAGTCCTCATTATGATCATAATTATTGATTTTAAATAATGGTCATAAGATTATGATTCTAAGAATTAGTAGTAAAAATGTGTTAGAATATCCACATAGGCACAGAAGAGATGGGTCATAGTTTACCTTAAGCTTTGTTGTGATATGGTAAGTTGTCAACAGAAGATGTGTTTAATGCAAGATTTACTCATAAGACTAATTTATTCAATTTGTTCTAAATAAGAAACATGCCAAACTATTTATTCCCAATGGCCTTTCAGGGCCCAATATTTTTTGTGTGTGCCTTTTATGCATTTTAATTGCAGCACAGATTACAAATCTTATAAGGTCATTACTCCAGATCCATTTCACAGTACTTAAATGTATACTTCCTTTCTAACCACTGTATTCACCCTTGCATACTACTCATCTGCCTTCAAAAATTCACATGAAATCATAGTATCAGGTCTGGGTCTATATTCACAGTTGCGTGTACATTATACTGGTAAATATGGTGCATATTGATATTATTCATCAGCAGCCCTGCATATCACAAAAGAAGAGCCTTCTTAACACAATATATCCTGTGTAACCAACTATTTTCTGTATTATTTTTCTTGAACAGTACAACATCAGAAACTTTCTCAAAACCATCATTTATGTTCAAGTATTTAGGTGTTTCATGTCTAATGGTTGAATAATTCATTAAAATGATGCCTGGTATTAGAATGAGCATTGTACGAGTTATTGAACTTTTTACTGTATAGGCTGATTAATACCTGAAGACAAATAAGTGTGTCATCAAGAAAAGAATGTGCTTTGGGAAGAAATTTAATAACATGATGGATAGTACAAATTGCACAAGTTGCAACAACACAGACCAACATGTATGTTACTCTGAAGCAAAAGAATTAAGAAAAATCACCATCTTGTGCAGAATTATTTTATATTACAATGTAAAAGTAACATGCAAAATAAACGTTACACTTGAGTATGTATTTCTTACTGGTGAACATAACATTCTTCCCTTAAGAATATTAAATTCCAGAATTTAAAAAATGTTATTCTTCATAAGAAACACAGCTTGAACTAGCAAAACTTAAAACAACTCAAAATAGAAGTTTCAACTCTGTAACATTTCGTTCTTGTGGTGCTGATGGCATTTATGTTTATTTATCAATTCAGTATTTATTATTTTGATGTTTTATTACAACTGTTTGATATTGATATTTTAGTGTTTTGCAATTTTGTGTTTGTCATTGGCTTTTGTTTTAGATCAGAATTTCAGTGCAAACTATATTGTTCTTATTTCGATTACAGAAATCATGGTTAATATGGGTTACAGTAGGAAAGATATTGAGGAATCCATAACACAGCAGAAATATGATGATATACATGCTACCTACCTCCTGCTTGGCAGAAGGACCACAGATGTAAGTAGATCAAGAGATAATGCTAAAAGTCATTTGAGATAAACCTGCATTATCATTGTCAATAATATTGTAAACATGAAATGGTATGATCTAACTTTGTAGAGAGCAGTATTTATTATTAGCTCACCTTACCACATGGCCTAGTGAGTGTATGGTATGCCTAACATACATCTGCTTGTTACAACTAGACTTCATGCTTTTGATCTGATTGTCATTAAACATGAATTTTAGGTTATATCATCAGTATCTTGAATGAATTTGAATATGAGCAGGATCTATTCATATTAATAAGGTGGTCCCATATCCAATTGGTTGGACCTGTTACCATTTTGTAGGCCATATGTCTGATGTGTTTATAATAAACATCAGAGTATATGCTTACATAATCAAGTTCAATAATGAGTGAGATCCATAAATGTTAATGAGGCTATATTACATTGGATTCCCTGAGCTTGTTTGTTTTCCAATTGGAAGCCATATGTCGGATCCAATTTTGATTAAATTTGGACTTGTTATCAAGCACTTGGATGAGTTCAGTAATGAGCAATATCCATGCATATTAATGAAGTGATCTTGCATTTTGTTTTGTTGAGTTTGTTGCCACACTGGAGGTCTTATTTCTGAACAGATCTTGAAAAAACTTTGAATACAGAATATTATGATGAATATAAACATCTCTGAACTCTGAATTTTTTCCTTCTGATTTAGATTAAACTAATAAATACACTTAATTTGTTGTGATGTCCAGTGAATTTATTATAATATCTGTATATATTAATGAAGTTCAGCACAGTTAAAATCATGTGCAGTTTAGACTTCAATTTTTGTTTTAAATTATCTGTTCTGCTCACTTGCAATCACTTTCTTTCTTCTTGCTTAAAGCAAGAAAAGTAACCCAATGTGTTGACAATGGAAACCCAGGTTTGTTGTTACATAGTTCTTCCCCTTGCAAATAGTATGAAAACCAGATGTAACCAATAAATTTTAGAATACAAAATGTGTAAGATCAAAAAAACAGTTTTAAAAAGCTTGTGTATTAAAAAGAATGTGAAATTTATAATTGAAAAAAGTAATTTTTTTTTAAAAACAAAATCTAGCAGTTGCAGGCTCATGAAGTGTGTGCATTGTTGTAAGGGTCAGAACCTCTCTACACATTTAGAGTAGAGATTTATTTGCAGTAATTGTGTCTTAATAATTGTCTTTTTTTTGTTCCAGAAACATACTTTTTGTAAGAAAATACAACTGATTTTGTACATTTTTTTTTGCAGAGAATTATTTGAAATTCTTATATATTTGGAAGCAAGTTTGATTTGTATTATGTTATTACATATATTGAGCATATTGAGCACTTTTAGCATAAGTGGTTATTGTACAAGTTTGTTATTGTTACTCCTCCTAAACAACATATAGGATTGCTGGGAAAATTCATACATTCTTTCCATGATCTAGTTGATTATAAAATGTAGTTGCTCAGACATAATTTGGCCAGCAGTGCAGTCTTGAAAATCTTTATATAGCTATTCCTCCTGAAATATTGACATGGGTTTTTCACTTGAAGATTTCTTTATAATGTCTACTTGGTTCTGAACCAGAATGGTGCCCAGTAGGGATACTACATTGTCTATCTTGAAACTCATTATTGCAAATCCTCCTAATGAAATGTATTATTGCCAGGGCATTTCACCAGAAGCCTTCTTATGTCTAGATTGTCTTACATGAAAATTGCACTGCTTAGACCTTCACAGTGGCCATCATGAAAATCTTGTTGTCATTCTTCCTGATTGAATGGTCACATCAGCATTGGATTTTCACTATTCAGACTTATGGTATCCTGTTGCTTGTAAATGAATATGGTGCTGATCTGACTTAACAGTGGGTAGCTTGAAAGTCTTGTTTTTGCTACTTCTCATAGATGGCTCATCACACAGTTATTGAGCTTTGACCAAAATGATTTTTATGATATCTAGTTCATCATGAATGGATAAGTAGCCAGTCTGTTAACCAAGGGGTTCAAGGAGGCTGAGATTTTTCTCTTATGAAATCCATGCGTGTATGAAGATTTGCGACTTGTCCTGGCACGCTAAGATGATGGTGTAGATGCAGTCAAATAGTTAAAATCCAACATATTCCCAATTAAGTTATTAGGTTGAAACCAATCTGCTGATGGACATGGTTAATATATGGCTAGGCCAACTTTCTGAGCCAGAAAAATACTTGTATTACACTTTAAATAAATTCTGACAGAGGGGAAAAACAGGACTGCTTTGAATTTTTATTCAAGTTTTCTAGTTGTTGTTCATCTATCACATGAAATATAATGTTTAGATTATTGTCAGAACAAGAAACCTATATATTGGAACAATTGTTTGAATTTGTGAAAAATATTTCATTTTGGAGAAATACCTGATGTATAAATTTATACATGAAAAAAATGTCAATACAGGATAAATAAAATTAATCCTCCCAGACCCTTTACTCTTTCCAAAACATCTGAAGTTTTACACACTTTGCTGTGTACAGTAAAGCTTGCCTTGAGCATCCTCTGTAATAAGAAACTGACAACATTTCTCATGTACCAATCAATTTGTTTATGTAATTGCACTATAGTGAGCATCAATCTTTAGTATTGAATATTAGGTGAAATGTGTTTTGACCCTGCTATGACTGACAAAATTGCAAAATAAAGAACAGAGGTCAAAGCCATTGACTTCATTTAATCCTTTGCAACTATGACTGCTTTCTGAGGTTCTGGAGGCAAAGTACAGTTTGCCAGCATTGTGAAAATGGATTAATACCACTGACCTTTATTTAATCTTTTGTAAGGAAGACCCTTTAGGAGTGTTGTTTCTTCAATAATATAAAATATTACTTTTTCCTTAGCTGGAGGGCAGTGACCGGTCAGGTAGCAGTCAATCTCTAAGGCATCTTCCTGTAAATGCAACCTCCAATCGGCCACACAGTGAAAACCAGACCAATAACCAGTCACCGAACAAAGTGACACGCAGCCAATCTGCAACCAGCAGCTCCTCTCAGGGTCGACGCCGATACAGTCATGGTGGGGATAACAACAATGGGCATGGGAATGGCATGAAAAGTAACTTTCTGTCTTGTAGTAGTAGCATGTTTGTACCGTGACAAGGGATACTTTTATATACTTTTTTTCCATTTCCTTCTACAAGAAAAATAGTTTTGCCAACTCTAAAGTAAACAAAAGAAAAGACTAACATCTTGCTTAAAAAACTTAAAGAGACCAGTAAAATTTGTTCCTAGAAGCTACAGTTTGATTAAAATAAGGGAAAATTGATTCTGTTCATATCTGATACTTATTATATCGAAAAATGCACTTAAATTCAGATTAATTATGACAAAATATGTCCACATGACATCTGTATCCCTTTGAGTTTAAAGATTCCTGTATTAGTATCTCTGTAAAAGAAATTATGACTACCATTGTAATCATCTTGTTGTTGGACAAAAACAGATTAATTTTTGTCTAATGAAAATGTTTAATATCTTAAGGTCATGTAATTGCAAACCTTTCTTAGCAAGTCATCAATAGACTAGAAAATCATTTAACTGTATTTATCTGTGGACAACAACAGCTTGGACTTAATTCTGCCAGCATATTGTGCTGTTTACTTCAAGTTTTAAGTTAAACTTAAGGTACCTAGAGTGCTTCTGGATGGGTCTATGCTAGTAACAGTTACATGTTTGTTTGAGCAGGTTTTCTGTTCAGTTGACCTTCTTAGTTATATGTGAACTGCATCAGTCATAAAGGGAAAGCAGCATTAAATTCAGTGCTATACCAACTAAGCTTTACATAACTTGTGAGTGACCTTTTGTTTATCTAATTAGTCCTACTAGTTAAAGACCAAGAGAGCTTGTGTAATGACCTCTTGTCAGTCATCTAGTATTAATCTGGGTATTAGAATGAGTTTGTTATAGCTATTCCTTGTCAGCTGCTGATAGACTGTCATGAAACTTTACACCCATATTCAAGTTAAATTTTGTTGGTCCTTAATGAAAATGGTACGTCTTAGACATCAGATATATGACTTCCACAGCATCCAGTTTGAAATCTGGTACAGCTCCTCTTCCAGCACAGATGATATTGGCATGAAGTTTTCATTAAAAAGCTTCACATTAGGTCTAGTTGATTGTAATTGATAATGGTGCTGATATAACATCCAGCATGAACACCACAGTGGCCATCTTGTAAATCTCATTATTGATATTCTTATAGAATAGATGGTTTTATCAATAAGGAGTTGGCACTTAAAGATTTATGATTTTCATATGGTGTTATTGAAATTTGTACCAGTCTGATCTCTAACATGGCTGCCAAATCTTGTTATTGGTTCTTTTTAACTGTTTGGATATAGCATAATGGGGTTTTCACTAAAAGACTATTACCTGTCTGGTTGGCCATAAATGAAATTTGTGTCTGTCTGACAGAATAGCGAGCATGTTGATCATCTTAAAAATCCTTTTATAGCTATAAGTAATAAATTGATGGCCATAGAGACTTGGGTATTCACTTAACGACTTCTTATGATGTATATTTGGTCCTAAGTAAAAATGTTTATACATCTCCAGGTATGGTTGCCACCGTGACAAATGATTTTGCTTCTCCTAAATTAATAAGCAGTGATGCGGATTTTCACTGAATAACTTTTTATGATATCTAGTAATATCCACTGTGATGACCTGTTGGCCACCTTGAAAATCTTTCTATAGCTATTTCTGTATGTATAGTGTTGGCAACACTGGTTTTTCACTGAAAGATATCTTACAGTATATTGGTCCTAAATGAAAAGGGTGTGAAATCAGATCTCCAATATGACTACCATGGTAACAGACATCAAAATATTGTTATGAAAATGTTGATTTCCAAATATAAGAAAATATTTTTGTTATGTTCTAGTTTCTATCTGTATTAGAGATGGTTTCAGTATTCAGCAGTTAAAAGAATAGAAAGATTGGAGAAATGAACTTAACTTTAGATTCCTAGAAATTTGTTTCAGTCTCCCGAGCATCAGTCTCTTGTAAAATTTATATTTCAGGCACCAGATTCCATTGATATGTGGAGCAAATGTAGATAGAGATCATTATCTGCACGCTGTAAAATCACAGATATTGTGATACCTTTGCCAAACAATCCCTTCACAAGTTCATAATTCTTGTGTTTGGGCCTTTGTCAAATTTGGCTGAGACATTTGGTAATCAGTGTTTATCTGTCTGTCACCAGTTGATGTCAGCAAGATAACTTTACTGAAAATTGTTGCATTTTATCCAAATTTGGTATGCAGCTTTATTTTGATGAGACAATAATGGGTTCGATGTATCAGTCTTCTGTCAATCATTTTGATTTTTCTTATTTCCAGACCTGTTGCCTTTGGTTTCCACAGAAAAACTCTATATGGAATGCTGTTTTCAACAAGACTTGGCATTCAGTTTTTTTTATAGGCTTTCCTCCTGACTTGGGTTTCTTTATCATAACTTTAGGAATGGTTTTTTGGATTTTAACCAGTTTTGAGGGGGCCTTGAGTGGCCAAGTGGTCTATAAAGTGCTCTCTGTTACGGATCACTGCCATCTCACCTCTGAGTAGGTTCGAGTCTAAGATTCGGCAAATGTGGATATGTGAGAAAACTTGCCAGTAGCTTCTCATGTGTTGATGGATCTTTCCGAGGACTTCCTGGTTTCTTCATCCACCATTAATACTGGCCGCCATGTATAGCCTATCATGTGCTGAAAAATGGTGTTAAGCCCCACAACAACAAAAACCAACCAGTTTTGATAAGTACATTTAGAATTATGAGACTTTGGAAGCTCTCAATATCCAGCATTCCACAACTTTTATGTACATGATAACTATTTGAAACTTATTTTCAAAGGCCACTGGACCAGTTTTAAACAAATTTGGCAGAGAGCATCCTGTCATGAAGATTTGTACAAGTGATCCCAAGTCACCATCTGGTATAGCTGCCATTACTGCAATAAAAACCCCTTTAAACAAAAAGTTTTCAAAAAACACTCTTCAAAGATTTAACAAGTTGGACAAGAAGCATCCTTTAATTAATGCCATAAAATGGGGCCACCATCAAAATAGATTAATCTGATTGTTTTCTGTCAGTAGTTGCTCTTTTTAACTACTTCCAAAAATCCCCTGACCATAATTATTACGATCCACCAACAAATGTGGCTGCCATTACTAAAATTGTACAAACTTTGAAATGACTTCTCATAATTGCTGAACAGAATCTGATTAAATTTGACAGAAAGCATTCCAGCAGGAAGAACTTTAAAGTTTGTACCAATGACAGAACTCTGCCATTCTGAAAGTTCTAAAATGACTTATTTTCCAAAACTGCTGAATAGAGTTTTACAGAAAGCATCCTGCCATGATGACCTATAAAATTTTTACAAAATATTTAGGTCCACCATCAAATAATACAAAAAAGTATATCCACAACTTAGTCTCAAAAACTTATTAGATTTGATAGTATACTGGCATAATCACCATATGCTTTTTAGATATGACCACTGTTACTTACAATAGAAAAACCTTTGAACAACTTTTCATGACATTTATCTCAGAAACTGCTCAACAGAATTTATCCAGATTTGACAGAAAACATTCTGGTATAGAGGACTTTCAATTTTAAACAATGTTTTAAATATTGGCAACAATAGACAAACATGTACAATTTCTTTTGTTGTTGTTGTTGGGCTTAACGCCATTTTTTCAGCACACGATTGGCTATTCATGGCGGCCAGTATTAATGGTGGAGGAAGAAACCGGGAAATCTCCGGAAAGAACCGCTGACCCACGAGAAGCTACTGGCAAGCTTTCTCACATATCCACATTTGCGAAATCCTAGACTCAAACCCACACAGAGGTGAGATGGCAGTGATCCATAACGGACAGTGCTTTAGACCACTCGGCCACTCTGGGCCCCTCAATTTCTTTGAAAAACCTAAACTTTACACAAAGCATCTATCATGAATGGCTGTCAGATCTTTACAGTTAACAGTTTTCTTGCAAATGTAGCCGTCAATGCAAAAAATGGAAATTCCTTTAAGTGACTTCACAAAAACCACTTGGCAGAATTTGACCAAATTTTATGGAAAACATCCTGGCATGGAGTTTTCTAAAATCTGTTCATCTGTAAACATCAATCATCAAATATGGTTTGAGTGGGTTCGAGTCTCAGGCTCAGCAAACGTGGGTACATGAGAAAGCCTGCTAGTAGCTATCATGGGTCAGTGGTTCTTCCCAGAGTTTTCAAGGGTTCTTCCTCAACCATTTATACTGGCCACATGTATAGACTATCTTTTGCTAAAAAAAATTGCGTTAACCCTACAGCAACAAAAACATCAAATATGGCAACTGTTACTGAAAATAGAATGCCATTAAATGACTTCTCAAATCTTTTGCAGAATTTGACCAGATTTAAAAGACATGAAGATTTAAGTTTTGATCATGCGATGCTGATTAGCCATCAAATATGCAAAAAAACTGTTACAAAAGCTAGACAAATTTTCATTTACAACTGCTAAATCCTTCTTAACATGATTTGAATTAACTAGGAAAGAAAGCATCCTGGCATGAAGGTCTTTTAATGATGCCACAACTGTTTACACATCTGGATGCTTCAGCTTAACATGAGTGGTTGTGAATTTGTTTCATTGGGCCCAGGAATAAGCATTTTGTCATAGTTTAACCTGCATTCATCAAATAAGTTTTTTCCAATGTTTGGTTACAATATGCACTATCTTGAAAACTCGACACGACTGACTCCCAAAAGGGCCCAACTTGAGCTAAGTACTTTGGCAGATACTGATGATAGCAGTGACAATAATGATTTTTGAAATTTTCAAAGTATACAAGATTTTTGGAACTAAGAAAGTGTTTTCAGCAAATACTGATGAGTGATTTATAGCTCGAAAATGATGCTGAATAAAAATTTTATGTACATGGTAACTGAATTAAAACCGATATTGTGCTATTTCAAAATTAAATGTAGAAATAGAGAACACCAAACTATTTCTGGCAATTATTTGATGAGGATTTCTTTCTGTTGATCATGGATGAAATAAAGTTTGTGCAGATCAGATATTAACTGGGGTAGACTTGATTGAAAAGAGCCACATGAGATAATAGTGACATGAGATAATGGAAACTGTCACAAACATGAATTTAAATGTTTCTTTTTCCATCTGTTAAATCCATGGGTTTGGTGCATACATTTTGATTTCAGTTTTTACCTGGGTGTTAAATATGTGACCCCATACTTGAATAGAAGAAAAAATATGAGTAGAAGAAAAAAAAATACGAGATAACTTTCCTAATGTTGCAAGTAACACCTTAACTGGTAGAGAACTCAACAGGTGCAAGCTTACAAGTGGACATGAGATGACACATGTACTATCATCAATGACACAAAAACAGCAGTTTTGTGAAAATTTATTAGACTTGGACTGGATGTTTATTTACTCTTACATGTTCTATACCTGTGATTTTTACAACTTGGATGTAAAGTTATAACAGCTGTACATATTTATGGTTGAGAAACTAAAGAAAAGAGTATTTATTTAAAACCTTTTTTTCCCCATAAAGTAAGCAATCAAAAAAAACAGATGGAATACAAAGTTAATTTGTAAGTTCTATATGTATTTGTAACATCAAGGTCAGACAAATAAAGTTATAAAGATTACTTGATGTTTAAAATAGGGATCAGACTTTTAACAATCATATTTAATATATGGATTATAATTAAAATATAAATTAAAACACGTAATTAAAATAAAGACAATTTAAAAGGTATGTGCACTTTGCACTTTTTTTTTTCAATGAATTTTCACTGTGCAATCTTGTATTATAAAACTATATATCATTTTAAGGGTTGACATGTAGTAACTTTCCTTTTGCATTAAGCTGAATGGAGTGGCCAGATGTTTTACATATTTGTGAAAAGGAAAACTTTTCTATAAAACTACTTTCTTCAAAAATCCTTGTAATTCACTTTACTAACACTAGATATAATGCCATGCATGATACTAATTTGGTAGCCTGCATGTGTCTTCTTAGCACTTTCAGTGTACAATAGCATAAAAGGTGGGGTTTTAATTTCAGTCTCAGTACTGTTTTTCTGGAGAGAATTAGTTTTATACATTACACCTTTAATACTTGATTAATTTGACCAAATACACTGTATGTTAATATTGTAAATTAACAATTTTTTTATTTTGATATGTTGCAAGGTAATTTTAAAAGTAAATAAAAAAAAATAAATTTTGGGCTGTTGACATGAAGTAAATATAAGAACACAGATGCTTGGTAATAAAATGGCATGGGGAATGGGAAAGAGCATTTGGCTTCTCTTTATGTGAGTGTGCATGTGGACAGCTTTGGTTAAAGCTTTTCCAATTCTGTTTGGTTTAG
The DNA here is from genome assembly GCA_016746295.1 of Potamilus streckersoni. Classification (NCBI taxonomy): domain Eukaryota; kingdom Metazoa; phylum Mollusca; class Bivalvia; order Unionida; family Unionidae; genus Potamilus; species Potamilus streckersoni. Next base: position 1,771,139 of record JAEAOA010001748.1, on the reverse strand, counting down.
TAACCTCTTAGCCAATTTCATTTCATATTTGAAATGTGACTGTTGGGCATTTGTTTGAAGGTGAGTAATCTCTGTCCTGCCTGGCCTCCTTTTTTTATATGACGATCTTAAGCAGAACATAACAATAACTTAGTTCTCGACCACTTTAGGATCCAAATTTAGTAGATTATTTCTAGTTGGGTTATGGAGGAAGTCTGTAAATTTTGGAGTTAAAGGTCATGGTTAGAAATTGAACAATTGTGAACCACATTAACATTTGCATTATAAACTTGGACCACACATTGTGACTAGCATGTACACTCCCAAAGGAAGAAGTCATTAATTTGGGTGTCAAAGGTCATGGTTGCTGTGTTTTAGTGAATAAAAATAGTTTCCACACAACTAAAATTAGTTCTACACCAAACTGGTGAATGGCTTGCACTTTGGGTGAGGAAAATCATTGAATTGGGGGTCAAAAGGTCCAGTAGCAAGATCATTGCAACTAAATGAAGAATATTGCTTCTGCAGAATATTTTACGTGTCATACCTAGATAAAACTTTGTAAATGGCTTCTACTTGGGTGTTTGGAAGAAGCCTTTTGATTTAGAGTGAAGTGATTAGTGATTTAAGCAAATTTGAATGAAGAAGAAAAATGTTGCCATAGAGATTTTATATCTTCACAACAGTTAGTGGATCATTTGCATCTTATTCTGGGGTCAAATGTCAAGGTTGTTGTTAATGAAAGAATGCGTTTTGCAGAATATTTTTTGTTCTATAGAATGTTGTTTGACCAAACTTGATGGAGTGTTTAAACATGGTAATAAAGAAACTGATAGCTCTTGGGTCTCAATGTCATGTCTATGTAAAATGTTGAGTTTACTAACAAATAGTGTCGTCTGAACAGTAAACTTTGTTCCAGACCACATGCCATGATCAAAGGTCCAGTCTACTGAGATGCATTGGTCAGTAAACTGCAGAGTATATCATGTCCTACTAGTTCTCTATAAATTTGGGCGAGTGTGTAATTTGCTGTTTAAGGTACTCTTGTTTCTGATATTCCTATTACCCATCATTCAATTCAATTATTATCTAAAATAATATATCATCTTATTCTTCCCTTTCTCCTAATACCACTGTTTGCCCAGGGTCATGTCCATGAAGGGAATCAGTGGAGCTGGTAAGAGGGATACATCATTATTTTTATTATTATTATTAGGTTATTATTATAGGGGCCCCGAGTGGTCTAAAGCGCTCTCCATTAGGGATCACTGACATCTCACCTCTGTCTGTGTGGGTTCGAGTCTTAAGATTCGGCGAATGTAGATATGTGAGAAAGCTTGCCAGTAGCTTCTCGTGGGTCTGTGGTTCTTAGTGCAGATTTTCCGGTTTCTTTTATTATTATTATTACTACTATTATTACTATTATTATTATTTTCTTGCTACCTCTAGCATTCCTGCATTTGGGGTCTTGCCACTTGGTTGGCCATAGAGTTTTGGTGGGTATTCCATTTTATATACTGACAGCATAACTCAGTCATATTGTGTTTCTTTTCTGTTCCTAGGGGCACCAGGTAATAGCACTTCTCAGTCCAGTTCTCATGCACCCAGGAGGCAAAACACAATAGACACAACATCCTCTGCCAAGGAAGGTGCTCTCTCAGGAAGGAAAACGCCCTCAGGAGGAACTATGATAGATTCTCCCAAGGTGCAGGTAATTGATGAATAACAAATTTCTTCTGCCTTATAGTAAAGTGATGGCATTTGTAACCACTGACAAACGCTATCATGTACTGTGCATGTTCAGTATTCAAGCTGAAATGTGTACTTTTGCCAGTCAGACAATTGTAATTGATATGTCTAAATAAATTATAGGAAGTTAATTTTACTAAAGGCCACTGTAGTGGAAAAAGATGGAATTTGCATAAAATTTTGTTCAAAAGTAAAATTCACTTTCCAACTATATTGTCTGATTTTGCTCAGGAAACATTTGAAGCTAGATTTGTGCACTCAGCTGTATTCTGTTAATAAATAATAAAAGTTGCTTTTGTAAACAGTCATAAGTCGAGGCTTATCCATATGCAGATGTATGAACATCAATCAGTATATCTCATTGGTTGGTTTAGCTACTTGCCAACTGCTTGATTATTTTCATTTGTTACTTTAATCAGTGACAGAATACTTTGGATTATTACCATTGGTTATTTAGCATGAGACAGACTACTGTATAATGGACTTTTTTAGTGGAGAAATTTAACAATTTAATAGTCAGATGAAGAATGCACAAAAAAGTCATTTTTACTTGCTGAAGAAGCAAAATGGCCAAATATTACATTATATGACCCTTGAAGTAGTATTCCATCAGAAAGTTCCCCATTTTTGTTCATAGAGAACGATTCTGATATCTGCACTTTCAGCTTGTGAAGTTTAAATTTAAATAACTAAAAAAGATACCTATAAAAAATTTGCTTTCTTCTTGGTAATACCCAGTCAGTGTTTCAGTTTTTAAATTGACTAACAGATTAATTGACCACTGTCATGAATGAAGTGAATAGAGTTCTTGGGACATTGGTAACCTGTCTCCTGTTATGGCTAATATTAAGAATCGCTCACATTATTTGATTCAGTAATTGATTAATTAAAAACTTGTCTGCATCTATATGATGCATGATGACACGTGCTATTTCCCAAACTCAACATAGGGTGGTATTTGGATGCCATAAAGCCACTAGTCTAAAACCTCCAAAACAACAGAGCAAAAAATGATATGATGCTAACAGATGAAAACAATGATCTAAAAATATTTTGACAGTATTTGTTAGATTATCACTAATCCTCTGAAGAATAAGATCTGTTGCAAACCATGTAGGTCTATATAAAAGCTGCCATCTTCAAAATATTTATCAGCACTATACTGCTGAAACTCATCATTCTGCAGAAATGATTTTATGGTTGGATAACAGAGCTTCGTCTTTGAAGCTTTGACCTAGTTCTGATGCTGTAATTGATGGCAAGTTAGTAGATGAAGAATTTCATTCTATGATACATGATACAGACTAGGAACATCAGATTCTGATGCCCTGCCTCTAGATGAGGTATGTATTGATCTGTATCATCTAAACAGTTGTCAGCAGTCCTAGTCAGTAAACAGTGGTCTTAATAAGATGAAATTAAATAAAATTCAATAAATTTATATACTAGGTTAATTGCCCAACTTAGGATGGGATTTTTTAAAATAAAATAGTCAATATACATATATATTCATTTTTTGGGGGGTTGTTGTTAAAAACACTCTTATAAAATGTTATACTGAATTAGTAGAAATGGTTATCTGTACTTGAGTGGTAGGTTATTTAGAACATACATTGATGTCTTGCTGTAATTGTGAAAATTATGCCTTTTAATTTTTATATCATTCACCACTTTAGAGGCATGGGTATATAGAGATCTGTCCATCCATCTGTGATGGTCTTCAGTGTATGCATTTTGTTCTGCAAACATTGATTGATTGAACTTGGTCAATAATCTTATGGTCATCAACTGAAGATCCACATACTGACAAATCACATTGATTCTGAATTTTATAGACTATTGACAAAAATGCCTCTAGCATAATCACATTTTCATTAGGGTACAATTTAGTAATTCACATTTACAATCCACGTACAATATATACTCACTTTTTAGGAATTAATAGAAAAACAATTCGCCCTGATCTTCTGGCAAATTTGCAATAGCAGATCAGAGACCATATTTGCAGTTGAACCTCACTTGTAAAGAGTGAGTGTATATGGTATTTTGTCAAAGTTCAGAGTAACATAGTGTAATATTATGTATTTTCTGCTGTTCAGGGTTGTATGAAAATAGAACTGTTTGATAGAATTACTGCAATATTTTTGTGAATGATAAGAGTAAAGACACTTTTTAAACAGATTTTTTTGTGGTCAGAAGATGTTGTATATGTTGTATATACTTGAACAACATTTAAATGAATCAGTTTTGAAATTTGATATGCTTTGTTTGGTTAGAAAAAGGAGAAAGCTATACCTGTCGGATCTTTTTCAGGCAAGCTCAGCAAGCCCAGCTAGGCCAGCTGTCCCAAAGAAAACTGGTTCTGCAACATCCTCCTCAACTTCTACCCCTAAAAACAGTGTAATCCATAATACAAGCATCCCTAAAAGGAGTGGAACTTTCAGTCCTGGAGATGCCCGGGTTCCAACTCCTCAAGAAAAACCAACTAGAGCAACCAATGGTCAAGATGTTAGAAGGTACTTTTCATAGTTGTTTCATATTATGTAAATTACTTTGTTGCCATTTCCCATATATTGTTTCACATCATTTCATTGTTGTGATTACCATATATACTATGTGCCTTTGGATGCCAGAAATAATTAATTTTTGATGTTGAAAACATTTAAGAACAAAGAAAATACTTTTCAACAATATTACTAAAAACACTTGGAGGTGCGTGTACAATAATAACCACAATTTTAATTTTTGGGAGTTGACTTGTTAATTATTGTGTGCAACAATGGTATGATGAAATGAGACTGTTGTCAGGTTATAAATTGCTTTTGTTGCTTATTCAGCAAGGAAAACAATGATTGCGCATTGTGGCTTGAAGTAATGTCTCTTTTTCTCTCTCCCTGTCTCTGTCTGTCTCTGTTTCTCTACTTTTAATTATAAGTATATGACCTCATATTGTTTACCTCAATGGGAAAGTAATGTATTACCACTCCCTACCAGAATGGAATTGAATCTGCATAGATAAAGGCAAATAATTGTTGCTAATATCTGTATCTACCAAATCATTCTTTGTTGTTGACTGATTTGGAGTATGTTACAAAAACTGGTAAATGTATTCTGTCTTGTCTTTTAGATATGAAATAAATAATGCATCTATATCTTCACAAGGATCAGCCATCTCAAAGAGTACCAGTGTGGCTTACATATCATGGATTTAGATGTTTTTCAACATACAAGTTTATGCATATCCAATTTATCAATTTATCATTCCATTTAGCAAATGCTGTTGTTTTTTTCCTCTGAGGAAATAATTTCAAAATGGAACTTGTTACTGCAATTGATAAAAATCTTGTACCAATTGATTGATCCCAACTTGCCAGTAATATCTAAGCAAAACTGTCAGTAGTTGCCTTCAAACTGGCCTTTGTACAGAAACGACCACATTTTGCAGGTTCATCTTTTAACCTTCATTTATGAACAAATACCATGCATGAATATCGTTATTATTGTTTACTGTTATTATTCTTCTTTTTATTAGCATTATTGTTTATTACTATTTAATGCATTATCATATATTTTTAATTAACAGATTAAATCTAGTGCATTATTGAACAAAATTATAAAACATGTGTATGTTGTCCCCTAATAACATTTCATTTTACATGAGATTAGTGTACCAGGTTCACTTTAATCAAACCTATAAATTAAATCATTACTAACTTTAAAACCACTGATTTTTGCACCATTACAAAGCACTAATTTACAGCTTAACATACAAGTATGAAATAGAGACAGTCTCTTTTTCTTCTTTCCAGTTTGTATAATTTGGCTTAGAAACAGCGGTTGACACTTTACTCTTTAAACATTTTCTGGATTAACCAGTTGCTCAGCTCACTGAAATCAAAAGGTACATGACTTTGCAAGTTGCAAGTGACTTCCAATGAATAGGGAAGTGAAAAGACATTTTGTGTGGCATTTGTAACATGTGAACCAAATCTTTGTCTGCCTTTATGAACAAGCTTGTAAATCTTGAATGATGTCCAGTTTTAAAGAAAAGATGTAACCCATATCTCTCATTATATTTAATTCACATGCAAAGAGATGAAACCATACCTGTTATTCTGGCACAAAAGCCAGCATAAAGTTTCTGCTGCTATAAAATTAATGCGTCTCCCACCATCCAACAAATAAATTGCTTGATTTCATCCCTTTCCCTTGATGGTAAAAACCACCTCACTTTTGAATTTAATATATTGACATATTGGAGTTGCACTGAGTGTAATGAAATTTTGCTGAGCACAAGCGAAATAAATATTCAGACATCAATTTATATAATATACTTATCTAAGCAATGTCTTCTTGGAGTAAAAGTTAAATTGTTTACACTGAGTGGTCAATGACAGCTCAGACAGTGGGAAACCATTAATTTGTTAAGAGAAGTCTGGTTGCTGTCTTTGGAAAGCAGATAATTATTATGTAGGAAATTTGATATGGGGAAATTAGAATGCTAATTGTGGCCATTATATAAAAGTGACCATTCTTATAGATTTGACTGATATATAATATTTGAACTTATTAATTATCTGACACTTCTCCACAAGATATTAATCTAAAACTTTGGTTGTTTGTCTTAAGACAATTGATTTGTTTACCAGTGCTCTACCCATGGGATTAAGGTCACACTTGTAGATCATTTGTTACAGTTTTGGTTCAGATTTGTCATTACTATTCATTTCTTAAATCACTTTGGATGAATTATTACAAGCTAATTTATGCCACAACATGCTTACTCAGCCTTTTGAGTTTGAGGCCAATGTGCAGTGCTTTGCTTGTATGATGAAGAGCTAAAACCTGGCCCTATTGTCCCTTGATAGCCTTGGTCTTAACTAGATTTCATCTAGTTCAGTCATTTATTTGGGTCATGTGAATTAGACTGTCATTTTATGTTCTTTATTTCTTTTGGAGTTTTGTTTTCATTATAAAATCTAATGATAGGTTAAATTAAAATTACTGCCAGCTCTTATGATTTATTTACCTGTTCACTGGCCATATATTCAGATTGCATAACTATAATGCCACCATCGTATTTCATAGAATCACACATTTTTTTCAGTGAAGCAGAATTTAGCTGCTTGAGCAAGGAAAATGAATTTGCACTTGTATCGTTCCAATGAAACAAACTGATACAATGTAGGAAAGGTTTTATTAAGTAAGAATTCAGAGAGAGAGATTGAGATCCAGGTTTTCAAAAGTATTTCTCATCTTTTACACACACACACAAAAGGTTGTATTTCAAATGTTCTGAATACACTAAATTAAATCTAAAATTTAATGGTGCCAAAATACGTTGATCTACACTATTGTTAAGCATTTACAAGCTATTTGCAAAGATCCACTAAAACAAACTTCAGGATTTCATTTATCAATAAGTGTTAAACTTTTAAATAGTTATTGTTGGCTTGTTCATCTTGACAAAACAAGATAGAGACTATTAACTATTTTGTCCCTGACCATTCAGTTATCTTGATTGGTTTAGCTCCAAATTGTTAAAACTCTGCCATATCTGCGGAGGTTGGTATGTAGTGCTGCCCACGTCTGTCCATCACATTTCAACCCGTCTCTAATATCACTCCACTCAGTAATTTAAAAGGACTGCCTGGATTGAAAACTAAATTTTGTAAAAAGCTTTATGAAAGAAGACTTGGGTCCTTTTAAATTTTCACTCTCTTCCAAGACATGTTGCAGCCTGTTTACCTTTAAAATTGTCAAATCGTATCAGTGGAGGTATTCATTTTTTCTTGAAGCTTATTCAGCTTTTATCCTTTTTTTTTTTAGTTTGCTGCCAAAGGTGGATCATATATTCTCTGATTATTCATCCTTTTGTGAGTCTGTTACCTTTTTAAATTTTTACCCAGCAAGTTTTGTTTTACATCATCTACCTTTCATCAGACTAGATGGCTTGCATTTGTATTAAGAAAGAAACCTATTGAAGTAGATTAAATGGAAATATGTCAAGATCACTTGGACTAAAAGAAGAGAAAGTATTTTTGCAGAACAACATTAATTCTGCTTCACAAACCCAGACCAATCTTTTTGGATTGATTGTACTTGAAGTAAGAAAATGTTTTACCAGTTTTTGGTGAAAAGGTTAGAGGTGAAAGGTGCTGTGAGAGATAAAGAAAAATGCATTTTTCATGATTACTTAAGATCTACCTACATGAAATGTCATTTAACCCTTTCATCACGGCAAACCGCATATGCGGTCCAGGGGAAGTAATCCGTCAACACTGTGGACCGAGTTTTCGGTCTGGGGCAGTGTTCTTTGTTAACGTTATAGTACCCGACTAAATATCTTTCGGAATACCTCAAATAACTTCCATCTGGTAATGTAGATGTTATATTTGGATTATCTCGTGAGTTTAGCTTGTATACAACTAGAACTAACGAACAAAGTAGGAACTTTTAACATGTTTTCCGAATGCTGAAATTTGTATACAAAATGGCGGCGTTTGAAGGATTTTTTTTAGAGGAGAGTTTTCGGAGGATTTAAATAATTTTGACCTGATAAATTTGTTTGACAATGAGGGAAGACGTATGGAGAGACAATGGAATGCACTTGTGCGTGACAGTGATGACAATGAAGATGACTTTGAAGGTTTTGAACCAGAGGAATTGTACGCTCCACGTGGGTTTTTTTTTGTTGGACGAAGCCCGAAAACCAAAGAGATTTGTTTCAGTTTTCTGACAGAGTTTGGCACACCCGAGAGTTATATGGCTCCAGGAAGCTTCGGATTATTTTCAAATATTCTATTCAGATGAAGTTTTTGGAAAAATTGTCCGTTTAACGAACTTCAATGCGACGATCAAACGTGGAAGAGGCGATATAGGTCACTTAGGTGTGTGGACAGATCTCACCTTGAAGATCATTTTGGTTAATTTTATAGAATTTTATATATTATGGACACCATGAAAGAAAGACTTGTGTTGCTACTATGATTATTCACTAGTACATCTAGGGTCAATTGAACAAGTTTTGAGAACATTCTAAGTTTTCTAAGAGGTAATAAAATAATTGTATTTTACCTGTTGTTACCTGTTTCTACCTGCATTTTAACAGTTGTAAAAGATATGCACATTTTATTGAATTAGTCATAAAATTTGATTTTTAACCTTGATTTTGACACCTAATCCAGCCAGATATCTTTAACATTGGCAAAGTTATGTTGTTTCAAAGTCTACAAGTCATTTTGCTTTACAACTCCAAAGTTACTTAGTGTTGAGGACTCTATGCCTACAAATCACTTAGTGATGAAAGGGTTAAGATAGCTTGTAATTGGAGTAAGAAGGCAGCCCACTGATTTTGGGATAAGAAGATCGAAGGTCTGGAGAAATGAAAATGGTGTATGCACAAAATGTTCTGTTTGCAAACATGTACCTTTAAACATGGATCTTCACAAGAGTTTCTGGATTGCTTTTCATGGGAAAGAAGAAAAATGTTTTTTTACAAGACAGCTTGAGGCCTTTTGATTTTGGGGTCAAAAATCCAAGGTCAAAGTTGTTGTGACTCTACAAAGGTACAACAACATATGTTTTAGAGTAAGTTCCTTGACTAAACTTTGTGGATGACATATTTAGGGTACTAACAAAACCTATAGATTTGAGTTCTAAAGGTAAAAGGTAAGCCTGACAAATTAACAATGGTTTCTGCACAGCATTTTTAGTTCAAGAGTACAGACCTGGACTTCTGATCAAGCTTATTGACACCTGTTGGTTAATAATCTCCAAATGTGACTATGGGCATGCTTATAACATACCATTCATGGTACACATATTTTCAACAGTTTCTCATTTTCTTTCATAATCACAACAATTTAAATACCACTGATAGCTTACTAATCATGCTAATTTATGAAATTGAGCAGACCCACATCTTAATGAACAAATTTTTACTTATGGTGTGATGTTAAACACTGACTAATCTTAAATATTGTAAATGTCATTGTTTATATATATATATATATATATATATATATATATATATTCTTGTTTGACATCTTTACACTTGATGAAATTATTTTTCGTTCAAGTCCTCTAACAAATTCAACACCGCCAGAAGTTCCAGCAGTGGCGAGGCCTAAAGGTCATATGAAGTCTGCCAGCACATCTCAGCCTACTCGAACAATAGAACTTCCACCTATAACAGATGGAGATTCTTATCGGCCCACGTGAGTTGTCAAATGACAATTATTTTTTTTTTAGATAACCCTCATTCCTTGAGGCTGTTGTTGTTGTAAGGCTTAACACCCTTTTTTAGCACAAGATAGGTTATACATGGCAGCCAGTATAACTGGTGGAGGAAGAACCCTGGAAAGAACCACCAACCCATGAAAAGCTACTGGCAAGCTTTCTCACATACTTATATTTGCTTAGCCTAATGCTCGCACCCACACAGACAGAGGTGAGATGTCAGTGATCTGGAACGTTGATTGCTTTAGACCACTCGGCCACTCAACCATCTTTATATCTATCCATTGTTCCCAACATCACAGTTCTGGTGTATGCAACTACTCTGCATAATATGATGGATTGCCTCAAAACTTTGTAAATATTATGCTCTTCACCTAAAGATGCACTTATCAATAAATCATATTTCTCCTGCAGTGTTTAGCTCACCTAGCCAAGTAAGTTTATGGTTTGACCTGTGTCCATAACATCTGTTGTCAGGTTCTTAGAAACCACTAGATATATTTCAGAGTTTGTTCATATAAAGCCAATCCTTCATCAAATATGGCAACTGCTACTAAGGATAGAAAAATCTTAGAACAGCATCTCCAAATCTTGCACCTTAACCATGTTTGAGAGAAATCATCCTGACATGGAGGGCTTTCAGGTTTGCACAGATGATGCTAATTAATTCACTTTCAAATGTGGCCAGCAATATTTTAAAAAAAAAGAAATTAAACAGCTCAGAAACCACTTGAAAGAAATGACACTATACAGGCCAAAAGTAATCCAAGGATGTATTCATTTTAATTGCTGAGTATTGAAGCCATCTCAGGTATTCTTGAACGATATAGAAAACTCATTTTTGTTTTCAAGATAGCCATCATTATGGCCATATTGAATGTAAGATCAGCACCATGTTCAATTTGGAGACATCACAGTGAGTTTTTTTTGGTGAAAGCCGTGTTTGATATTGCCATCCTTTCAGGAGTAGCAATAATAAGATTTTCAAGTGGGCTGACATAATGGCCATTGGACGCTGCACTGGTACCATTTTAGAGCCAACTAGATGTAAGAAATCTTTATCCTATACAGTTCCTTGACCAAACTTAGTGGATGGCTTTTACTTTAGGTAATTAAGCAAACTGTTGATTACAGGACAAGAGATCACAGTCATGGCAAGAGATTTCCACACTGTAACATTACTTTAGACAATATATATTTACCAAAGGTCAAAAGGTCGAGCTCATTGAGACTAGTGGTCAATAATCTTCTAGTTGCCCATGCCCTATCAGTTCCTCCATAGGAGATTATTATACAAGGAGTGAACAAGTAATGTGCCAGCCACAGTACTCTTTGTTTCTTTTGTTTATAGAGATTTTTTTAAAAATACTGCGGGTAAAACCTCGTAAGCATGATTGAGCAAATATCACTTGAAGTAGACATGACAAATTATTGTACTAATATGTTGAATAGCTTTGTTTTTTGTTGTGTTACAGTGGGTTTTTTTTATTTTTGCTCAAACATTTTTGATTCTGTTGCTCAGATGAAGCTTTATGATATCACCTGATGATGATACCAATGCTCCTTAGTAAGGTATAGCCCTATATCTATTGTATATCATCATCTAGATGCAATCCATCAATTTTCGAGTTCTTTTCAAAGACCCCCAGACTGTTTTGGTGACCTAAGTAGTTAGAGCATGTGTCTTGGATCTAGGAGGTTGCAGGTTTGCATAGTCGTACCAAAAACTTATAAAAATTATTCTAGCAGCTTCCTCTCTTGGTGCTTAGCATTATGAGCTTAGTGTTAGGACTGGTTGCCCTGGTGTCAGGTTAATGTGACTGGATCAGACATGATGCTGCATGTCCATGACAGGATTCACAGTGTAAGACATACTATAAACTGCCACACTTAAGACATTATAGTGATATGACTAACATTTTTAAAGCTATGTTATAAATCATAATCTCACACACACAGCCCCCCCCCCCGACCATTTCAAGCGAACTTGGCACAAAGCTTCCTGGCCTAAAGGCCTTTCAAATTTATACAAATGATGCCAATCTGCCATAAAATATTACAGCCATTAGTAGCAATATAAAAACCATTGGGTGACTTTTTCTTCAAAGAAAGAAAGACCTTTTAGATTTTTTAGCTTGTCTGCTAATAGACCAGAAGAGCTAGTGGGATCGTTTCTGGTAAGTCATCTGATGGTCTGTCCATTAGCACAAGTTTGTTATCACCACTTCTGAACTAATTGGAGGATTACCATGAAACTTAACACACATCGATGCCAAGATCTAGCTGGCCCTAGATGAAAATTACTACTACTCCTGAGTGGATGGTCATATCAACATGGGGTTTACTACAGAGAGAGACTTTTTTAGAAGTTTTAAATGAAAATGGTGCTGATCATCCAATATTACCACAATGGTGGCCATCTTGAAAAATAAGTCGCTACTGCTCCTGAATTGTCATATCAACATTGGGTTTTCACTAAAAGATTCGATATCTAATTGAACCTGAATGGAATTGGTGCCAATCTTTCTGATCTATACATATAATGTTAATTTGCCATTAACTGGTTGCAACTAATATCTATGGAAATCCATTAAATAACTTCTCAAAAAAAATTTCAGTAGAATTTTACCAATTTTTACAGATAGCATACATGCCAACCATTACGCTTTTGGAATAATCATTACGCATTTTTCACTAAATTAATCCTTATGCGTAAATGTACTTGGATTACGCTTTTCAGTTTATTCCTCTCCCCAAAAAATTAATAATTTGTTTTATCATTTTTATTAACATCCCACTAGTTGCACAAAACAAATTCTAGAAAAGACACTTTCTGAGTATCTATGACAAAAAAGTACATTTGTCTGTAGACTAGTGGTGACTTACCTTAGTGTTATGTTCTATTTATAGCAACTGCCCTATTTCCATGTTTCTATTTATAGCAGCTGTCTGGCTTAGGACAATACAGACTGGTTTCTAATTTTTAATCTTTGCTCACGCTTCGTTAAAAATAATGTGAGGTACAGAACCATTCTGTTGGAATTTGGCATTAAAAGTCATACTATTTGTTCATGTCGATGTGTATGTTGCAGCAAAAATGTTTCTCAAATGATTTTACAGATATATTAGAAAATAAAACGGAAAAAAATGACTGAGATGAATACATGAATGACATAATAGAGTGCCATTTTAGTGTAGCTTTATGCCAATTGTAGGCTGCATGGAAAGGATTTTAATATTAGTCATAGTGTCAAACAAAGACATCTTGAATTAGCTAGTTTTACTAATTCCAATGCTACAGTAACTTTTTTTTTTTTACAGCAGAACTAAATTGTGTAAACAAATTTTATAAATACAAGGACATTATTCACCAAGGTCTTAATAGAATACTGACTGCAACTAGTGGTATAATACAGCTTTGGTCCTTTGTTCAAACGGATGCTTCCTGATGCCAAAATTGTGGAAAATGTGCATGTGTTTTTTACATATATGCGCATTGAATTTTATTATGTTATATGTGGATTATGCTTTTTCTGCTCAGATTACTCCTTTTGTCCACTTGGATAATGCTTTTTCCTCTCCAAGGTTGGCATGTACGAGATAGTGTTCTGGCATGAATGGCTTTTATATTTTTGTGAATGATGCCAGTGTGCCATCAAATATGGCTACTGTTTAAGAAATTTGAGAGCAACTAATAACTTCTGTGTAACTGTTTTAGCAGCAAGTGCAACAAATTTTGATAGCACAATAATTTGACAGCCTTTCATATTTATTTAAACGATACCATTCCATCATTATATGTGACTGCAATTACTCTTGAGTAGAAAACATGTATGTAACTTCATCTAAAGAATCAGCTTAACAAAATTGACAAACTGATACAATGCATATTGGCTTAGGGGCTGTTAATATTGGATTAATAATGCTGATAGTGTCATTGGAATTACAGAGGAAGCATCTTACAGCCATAGATTTATAGGCAGCTGCACTTTTAACCAAATATAGCCAGTTGAGTGATTTCTGGCTCACACTGAAACACTGATGCACATGGCAAGTCTTCTTGCCACTTAATTAACCATGTCATGAAAACACATGTATAAGCTTTATTCAGGATGACCATACTGAGTGAGACTGTGCAGATCCAAAATGGAAATGATCTAGTATAATTAAAAGGAATCAACTCTTATATGTACATATATGTATATATGTATGTATGTATTATGTTCACTGGCAACAATCTTACAAAGCAAGTGTAGGTATCCATAATAATGAACATAAAACAAACATAAAGAAAAAAAATCTAAATTTCTTAAAAAAACAAATTTAATAAAAAAATTAATTGCCATTTTTAAAAAGACCACCTCTTGGGTTATCTTGGGGCAAACGTTTGTAGTAGTTACTTCATTCAACATGCAGAAGGACATTTTGGGCCTATTCTCCTTAGTGCAACCTGCAGATACGAATTTGGTGGGGAGGCATGAATTGAAAAATAACATTTTAAGTGCACATTGAATACATTATTTTAAATATAGCACCTAAATTGAAAAACTGATTGAATGTTATGCATTTTGTTACTTCTTTGGGGGTATGATACATCTTTGATGACTTAGATCTGAATAACACAACAGTAATATACTGATTGGAGCCTGCTTAAGGCCTGGCTTTGATCTCTGGGTCCAGCATGCTTGAAGGTAAGGGTCTGTCAGAAGGATTTCTGGTACCTTTTTCTCTTAGACAAGGCTTCATGGCAAATATGTCTTAAAAGTTGTATTTTGTCCAAATAAAATTTAAACTTTAGATATTTTAATTTATTTTCCATTTCAGAACTGCCCCTGGGAAACCGGTTGTGCCTATTTCTCCAACTCCAAAACCCAACACAGCAGCTCTTTATAGAGGCACAGCTAGTCGTAACACATTCCATGGTGGTCCAATACGAGACAGACGACAGAATGCTAATCAATACAATGGACCCAGTGGCATCCCCATTCATACTCAGGATACCTCAGCTGTGGGCACATCTGGCCGATTCTCCATTTTCAATAAACTTACATCAAAGTTTAGTCGAAGGTATCCATGATTATTAATTTGTAAGTGGTGTATGGACCATGGATAAGTAGGATCAAGTATAGGAATAATAAAGCCAGCAGGTGGCTTAATACAGAGTTTTGTTTGCAAATCAGACACTTCTTAGGCAAACTGTTGTCCAATGCAACAGCTTACAGGTATAAAATATTTTTTTTAAAAATACATATTTATTTTGGCCAAAATCTCTGAAGATATGAACATGTTAATCACTCTTTCCTCTCAAGTAAGTTGGAAAAGAACATAAACTCATATTAAAGACCCTTTTCCTGTTGTTATAAAGCTTATTTATTTGGACAGATCTAGCATACATCTTGTACAGTCAGTAGGTCAGCTTGAGGAAACATTAATATCCCTATAAACAGAATTTTACTCAATATTAGTTTTCATTTTGTCACATCATACTTTAAGGCATTAGCTTATGGGAGAAGGTGTATTAAGCAAATTAAATCCTGTGAAAACTCAATACATGCTTTGTAATCTAGAAGTCCCTTTGCAGAAAAAGTATGAATGATGCACACACTGTGAATAAGTTGTATTATAGTCCATACTGTTATGCATATTTTAATTGACAAAATAGACATTACCCATTTAAAAGGTAAAATAACTTAAGTCTATACCTCTTCAATTCTAGTTGGTTGGTTGGGGGGTAAACCTGGATGGCTTGCTTCTATGTAATCCAAGTTTATTTCTCATGCATTGAAAATCTGGCATGTGTTCAGTCTATCATTGTTTTGCTAATCCAAACAAATATTCTGCTATTATATCTTATGTGCTTAACTCTTTGTACGGTTTAAAATTTATAGCATGGCTTTAATTTATATGGTACTAATTCAGCCAATATTTTATTTACTGTTACTAATTGCTCAAGTATATGCTTTCAACTCGCTACTTGTTTGCCAAATCTGGACATAACTGTTGTTGGACAGATGGATAATAGGTAATTGCCTCTGCCTCCACCCTGTTTATTTTATGAGAAGTGGAAGAATTTGTGGGAAGGTGGAGACTTTCAGATCTGCTGTTTTTGAGGAAAACAATATAATTTAAATGATTTTATGCATATTGTATGCTGTTATGAGAATTTATCAGCACAAACAGTGCAATTTCACGTTGTAGTATGAAATTTTAGATTTTATTTTTCATCCTTTATCTTGTGGATAAAATCAAATATTTCCCATCTCCTTTCTTAGTGTCACACAAGGTAATGTGGGCATTATTCAAAGTTTATTTTAACCAGAGGTACCAGATAATTTATCATCATTTTAATTTACCAATGACATTCCCAATGGTTGTCTGTCAGTAAGAAAAAAATCCACAGCAGGTATGTATTTGCCATTATACTAGAAAACCAGCTATGCTTACCCTAGGTAGCAGGTTGAAAATAGCTGAAAGGAATTTACAAGTTATTTGTTGAATTTGAGTTAATATATTTCTAATATCTCTAGCAATCAAAACATCAACTTTTCACTCTTGAGCTGATATGCTTTTTGTAATTTCAGGGAAAATAAAATAAATATTTAGTTAGAATTAGTAGCACTGCATTTTTTTAATGTACTGAGAGTATAAATGTATGAATTTTTTTTCATGTATCCTCATTAGATATTTTGTAAAGTTTTGACATGCAAACAACATGGTGCATGTTTTCTATACAGATTCAAACTTTGTTTTAAACCCATCAATTTTACAAATGTTTTACTTAAGTAAATTAGATTAATACACTTTCATGTCTTTTGCTTAAAAAAAGATACCTTTGTTTCCCATAGATCTATTAACAACAAACTTGATGGTTCACAAAATTTGTATTATGAACAAGTTTCTCAGGCTCCTTTAACAAAACCAGTCTATGATCTTGCAGAGTACTGGTAATGGTATGGAATGGATGATTCATTAGAAGGCTGGGTTAGGAGTTTCAGAATAAAATATTTAGCTCTTCTGATTGTAATGTTAAGTGTGTTTATGGCATGTCCCTGTGTTTGTTGTGCATCATCGGTCATGTGTCTGTCCATAGTTGCTATTTTAAATTTCTCAAAAAAAACCACTGGACCAGTTTGACCAAATTTGTCAGAAAGGATCTTGGCATCAAGATATTTCAAAGTTAAATAAGTGATGCCGATATACCGTCAGATATAGCCATCATTACTAATAACACATAATATTCTTGTATTGATTTCTCAAAAGATCTGCTCAATAGAATTTGACCAAATTTTGCAAATGGCAATTGGGCATGAAAGAATTTCAGGTTCATATATTGTAACATTGAATAACAATTACAGATAATAGAAGATTACTTCTTTTCAAATAATACTGAATAAACCTATCCAAATATGAGAAAAAGAATGCTGGCATGAAGGGCTTTCAAATTTGTACAAATTAAGCCAATCTACCATAAAATATGGTCTTTATTATTAAAAATAAAAAAAAATTTTACCACTTGACAAATTTTGATCAATTTTGACAGAAACATCCAGGCTTTTAGGATGTTTATTTGCCATCATATATGGTCACTGTTACAATATGTTTTAAAAATGTCTTTGCCTCTATAACCACTCAAGAAAATTTTACTAAATTTTACAGATATCATCCTAAAATAAAGGTCTTTAAATTTTGGCCAAATGATGCTGATGTTATCAATGGAGATACTGCTATGATGCAAGATTATGGGAATTTCAGAAAAATGATGATGAGTCAATCAACTGAAAATCTTGATTGAGGAGAGATTGAGCAAATTATTGAATGTTCCTGTGATTTGTTGTACCCAATGGGCAATAGTTTGATCATATTTCAATTAAATATTTGTCAAATCTTTGTGTTTGTCCATGATGTCAGTTGAGTAGACATGTTTGTATGCAAGCATTGGTATGATTAAAGTCAAAAGTTGTCTGTGTTGTCTTCTAAAGGGATGTGGCATAATTATTCATTTATCTGCCATGATGATAATTTACAGTGTATAAAAGATTGATGGCATCTGAGAATCATGTTTAAACATGGAAGTGATTGCTCAAAGAAAGTGGAGGATACAAAGATCATCTGTTCTGGAAGGCACATAGAAAATTGAATGCAGGGATGCAGAATTGTTCCAGCATATATAGTAGGGGAATTGGAGACTATAAAAAATAACTTTCTCTTGATGCAACCCTCCTCCCATTTCGCAAGTCAATATGAAAAAGTATTTCTCCCACTGCCCCCTCTCCCCCATTTTGCAGACAATATGCAGGATCTCTCACTCAAGAAAATTGTGCTAGCATCTTTATATATATGGCTAAAGCGTACATGCCAACCATTATGCTTTTGGCATTATCATTACGCTTTTTTTCACTAAATTACGCCTTACACGTAAATGTATTTGGATTATGCTTTTTCAGTTTATCCCTCTCCCAAAAAAATTAATAATTTATTTTCTCATTTTTATTAGCATCCCACTAAACATACAGAACATATTCTAGAAAATACAGCTTCTATGTAACTAAGACATAAAAGTATGGGACCCCGAGTGGTCAAGTAGTCTAAAGCACTCTCTGTTACGGATCACTGCCATCTCACATCTATGTGGGTTCGAGTCTAAGATTCAGCGAATGTGGATATGTGAGAAAGCTTGCCAGTGGACTCGTGGGTCGGTGGTTCTTGCTTCGGATTAATACTGGCGGCCATGTATAGCCTTCGTGTGCTGAAACATAGCTTTAAGCCCAACAACAACATAAAAGTACCCTAGTCTGTAGACTAGCTGTGACCTTCCAAACTGTTATGTTCTATTTATAGCATTTGCCCTATTTCCAAGAAGACCTCTGTTTCTGTTTATAGCAGCTGTCTAGCTTAGGAAAGAACAGACTGGTTTTCTATTTTTTTTTTTATCTTTGCTCACACTCTTTGTTCAAAATAATATAAGGTACGGAACCATTCTGTAGGAATTTGCGGTAAAAGTCATCATATTTATTCTAGTCACTGCATATGTTAAAGCAAAAATGTTTCTTAAATGATTTCACAGATAGATTAGGAAAAAACAAAAAAAAAACGACTTGGAGATGAGTACATGAATAACACAATGCAGTGCCATTCTAGGGTAGCTTCATGCCAAATGCAGGCTTCGTGGAAAGGATTTTAATATTAATCATTTTGTAAAACAAAGACACCTTGAATTAGCTCATTTAACTAACTCCAATACTAAGGTAACTTCTTTCACAGCAGAACTAAATTGTGGAAATAAATTTTATAAATGCAGGGGCATTATTTACCGAGCACTTAATAGAACACTGACTACAACTAGTGGTAGAATGCAACTGTGGTCCTTTGTTCAAACAGATACTTCCTGATGCCAAAATTGCAGAAAATATATGTGCATATTGTACATATGTGCATTGAATTTTATTATGTTATATGTGGATTACGCTTTTTCTGCTCTGATTACTCCTTTTGTCCACTTGGATTATGCTTTTTTCTCATATGCTTTTTTCTCCCCAGGGGTTGGCATGTATGCTAAAGATACAGCAGATAGAGAAACCATGATACAATGTTTTCATAACATGTGTATGGAAAATGTTTATTCTTTTACAGAAGAATCATACAGACCCAGATTTTTTGAACTTCTGCTTTTGCAAATGATTATTAGAAAGATGCTAACCATATGAGCAATTTCAGGAGTTTTAAGGTCTTTTTGTAGTAGATTTTACTTGCCATATAAAAGTATGAAACTTTAAGATGTTTGCATTATACAGTAATTGCATCTTCAGATTCTTCACTCAATTTTGCAATATGTTTACGAAACAAAGGTAAGACATGATCTTGTGTTTTTTAAATGTAACTCAATTAGAATTAA
Organism: Potamilus streckersoni; assembly: GCA_016746295.1. Taxonomy (NCBI): domain Eukaryota; kingdom Metazoa; phylum Mollusca; class Bivalvia; order Unionida; family Unionidae; genus Potamilus; species Potamilus streckersoni. The sequence goes on along the minus strand of JAEAOA010001748.1, from coordinate 1,751,278 downwards.
AGTTATCATGTTGAGACAGAGCTGTAAAGATACACACCTTGACTAATATGCACAAGTGTAAGCCATAAGCAGAATTAATCGTGTCATATATAACTTTTATAGAATAGTTTTTAACAATAGACTAAACAATTATTAGTACTCATCCATTGGTCTACATTTTGAATTTAAGTTTCTTAACAGGTAACATTTATGGAACATGTTCTTGGTTTGATTGTACAAATAATCTTGGTTTGATTGTACAAATGATGTTCTTGGTTTGATTGTACAAATGATGTAGAAATCTGGGTTTGAATAGTTGATTGGTTGGTTTGACTGTAAGAACAATGTAGAAATCTGGGTTTGAATATTTGATTGGTTGGTTTGACTGTAAGAACAATGTAGAAATCTGGGTTTGAATAGTTGATTATTTGGTTGATTGAGCAGTTGCTGGATTGAGTGATTGGTTTTCAACAGCATATCAGCAGCTGAAATCTATGAGTGCTAAATTTGTAAGAGTTTTGTGCTTTGCCAGTAGACGCCACTGCAAGCTGACACAAGCTGGTCTTGGAAGGAACTAGTTGCAAGCTGACACAAGCTGGTCTTGGAAGGAACTAGTTCAGGCATTTTCACCAGTAAGTCATCTTGACTTCCTCTGGATTTGAATATTCAGTTTTCTTCTTGGCATTTGTATGCCTATACCAAAAATAGCATTGTGCAAACTTGATATATCATTGTGCTTTTTTTATTCATCAGTCCAGTTGTTTACACAAATCCTCTTTCACCATTGGATTGATAGAGAAAATAACTGGTATACAGTCTAAATGTCACCAAAGCAATTAAACAATTACATGCACAACAGTCACTCAGATCTGAGGCATTATTTCAGTGATTTGGCCTTGGAAAACTTTGAAACTACCCTAAACTTCAACCAAAAGGATTGATTCTATAATATTTTGAGTTTTCAGCAATCTGTTGTCATATCCCCTTTGACAACAGGAAAGAGGGGTTGTAGAAATTTGCTTGTTCATTTTTTCATTTGTACATGTTTTCATGTGTCTGTTTGTACATTACACGATCAGTACCATTGTGACCTAATTTTATAATTAGACCTCACTCTGTTGGACTTCTTGTCACCTGCATTAGTGGAAATTGGTTTGTATGTGTCTCACATGGATGGGGGAAGGGATTATGGTTGCTCACTGGACATCCAGACTGCAAAATCTGATCCCCAAAAATTGCCTGTTGGTCCAGTCAGAAATTTCCATATGTAATTCCAGTAAAAATGAATACTCAGTAGTAAATCAAGGTTTATTGCCAAGTGTCTTTCCAAAATTATTGATTTCATTTTTCATAAATGTTATCAGAATTCAAAAATGTATGATTTGTCAGTTTCACAGTATGCTATTGGAGTGCAAAGGAACTTGGAATTGATTTGAAGGAACCTTTTTCCAAAATGGAAATCATTATGGATTCCTATAAATTCTAATTTGTTTTGTATAAAATGTAAAATTTCTTAAGTGCTGTAATCAAATACATCTTTCTATCTTGTATTAATTAAATATTCTTTGTAAATTTTGATTTAAATTAGTTTCAAGCTCAGATGTGGCAGTTACTATTCAAATTTTTTTAAAATTTTAATATATTTGGTATAGATAATTGCATCAGAAGACAACTCTGGTGGCCTAGTAATTAGAGTGTCTACCTTGGATGTGGAGGTCGCGGGTTCAAAACCCAACCAGGTCTTACCAAAGATTTTTAAACATGGTACTAAGACCTGCTTTGCTAGGTGCTGAGAATTAAGAAGTTATTGTTAGGACTGTGGGACATCATGCTACATCACTGTAAATTGGCACAGCAGTATGACTAAAATGAAAAGTAATCTTGTGGAAATATAAAATTTGGAATGACACATAACACCTGAAGTTGTCAGTGGATTAGAAAATAACTAGGAAAGAAAACAAGTCATGACAGTTATTGAAAAGATTTATGAAAATAAAGTGCATTCAGATACAGAAACATAATCCTTTTAATCAACATTTGGCAGGAATAATACCCAGTGAATATGTAGGCAACTGATTTATTTGATTTATATCAGTAGTAATCAGTCACCAACAGTGCCATCAAAACCTAGTCATTCAACCAGGCTGTGACTTGGATAGTTTTGTTAGTTCCTGGCTGCCAGATATAAATTTGTTTTAAAACCTAGTCTTAAAAACTGATGGTGGGATGCATGTGAACAAGGGTAACTCGCATATGCCGAAAGTTTTTAATTTTCATTTCATGTGTTGTTTGTAATTTCAGCCATTTGTTAATTTACATGCTCTGTATTTTTAACCTTCTTGCATCCAAGCTAATGAAACTTTTCTGAACCCTACAAAGATAGAAAATTTTTATTAATGTATATTGTATTGCAGTAATATTTTCTTCATAGTGACTTATCATCAGCATAGATTCACAACTGGGTCAGACCTGTCTGGGCTAGTCTAAATTGTCTTCCATGCCATATCTCTTTGAATGGTTCTGAATTCCTATTTTCTATGCATCCATGCTCTTTTGGAGAGGGAATTGGTGTTTATATGTAAACTTTGTTTATTTTCAAGTTATCATGCTCATTTAATTAGAGACTTTTGTGTTGGGCACTTTAAAGAGGTTCATGTTTATATGTTACATATATGACATAACTTTTGCACAACTATTTTGCAGCTTTTTGATGAATTGCACAGAAATTTTGGGAACCTGATGAACATTATCTTCATAATGTGCATTTTGATTTGACAGGTCTTTAAGAGTTGTGCGTTTGTCAGTAGAGTGCTAATTGATGATGGGGGGGGGGAGACCCCTGTGCATCCTATTGATTGTTTTTTTGTACAGGGTCATCAAGATTTCTTGTATAGAAATGATTACATAATTATATTGAATTATTAACAACACTACAATATTTTTTATGGTGAGAGGGGAAAAATATTTCTAGCATTGCAATGTTTCTTTTTCTCTGCTACCAACAAAATTACTGCACAGAATTAAGAATAAGTAGACACTGGCAAACATTTTTTTTTTGCTAGCTGGTGCAGTGTGTCTGCTATCTTGCAAAAGAAATCCAAAAAGTACCCGTTTTGATATCTTCATTTTTACAAAACTCAGAATGATATTAGCAATATGCTTCCTCAGTGATATCCAGGGTTTTAAAATGAAATTAAGCATTTTGTTAATTAAGTCAAAGTGATTAGCTTTTATATTTAAGCATGGTGAAAATAAATATTTGTAATGAATTTTGAATTGTTTGAAGGGAAAACAGTTGCAGGGTGTAGGATTTCTTTTTGCAAGACTCTATGGATGTGATTTAATTTGATAAATTGATTGATAATTAATATCTTAGGCTGCATAATTTGATTTATAAAATATAATTTTCTTTCAAACTTTCTAGGGATCCAGCTAACAATAGCTTGCAGATGAAAAGGTCAGTTTTTGTCACTCTTAATGATATTTCCCATCTTTCATTTTGAGAAGTTTTGACAGTCATTTTTTCCATTTTTTTCCCCCACCAAATATTGGACCGCTAAATTCACTAGTCGCCTACCTTTTTTCAACATTTACAGATCCTTGCCACTTTCTCCACTTCATTAATCTGGATTATTTAATATACAGACCCAAAATGGCACCTTTATTATCTTACCTGGATATTTTGTGTTTTGGCTCCTTTTTACCTCCTAGTGTGTAATTCACTCAATAGATGATGCAAACTGAAATGATTGATATGCAAGAAATGCAAAGTTTAATGGTTGATCCCATTTTCTTAGAGATATATTAATGAGTTATAATTTCTTGAATAAGTATTTGTTAAAATTTTACCAGTGTGTTCATTTATGCTGATCAGAAAGTTATTTGTATCCTATTAGCTATAGTGGTTCAGTGGTTTGTTTGACAGACTTTAGAGTGAAAGGTTTGAATCCTATAGTTTGATCAGCTTGATTTCACTACCATGGAGTATTCTTGGGCAAGGCACTCACTGTACACCAATTGCATTGGCACTATATAATCTACTTGCTTTGTTGTGCTGTAAAACACCAAACCAAGCCATACTGTTGATAACCTAATACCTGCATTTGATCATAACATTAAAATGAGTGTTCTAGACTGTATTTTAATGAAATTGTTATTTTGCTTCCTATATGAATCTAATTGAATTTTCTAAAAATTTTATAAGGGTATTTTGTGAACATTGTGTACAACCCAAACTTATGATACTAGATCACCTTTTGTCTTCAATTATAATCCTGTAAAACAATGGCAAAGGCTAATTCAGGATGTACACAGTTTAATGGCAGTTCTTTCAAAATAGCATGGGCTGTTGTTGAGTATCATAATTGCAATTGTGCACAAAATGTCGAGAACTTTTCCTGATTATTTAATTTATAATAACCAAATAACCAATGTAATAAAACATCGTTCACATTGGGAGAAACATTTGACTAGCCTTAAAAAGTTTTCCTTTTGAAAATAGACACCAAGTCTTGCAAAAAGATATGTACCAAAAGTGGCAGAAGAAAATATACAAGGTGCATTTTTTTTGTCATTCTGATACAGATGTGCTAACCAGTCATTAAGTGTCCAAATTGCTTATTGATTTTATTATAATAATGAACAAAAATCCATCTTATCTGTTCTGATTGCTCCATCTATTTTCCTCCTGTCTCTTAATATCATTTGGAAATTATATGCTCAATATAGCCTGTAATATTTATTGGTTGTGATGGTTAAGAATAATCTCATTATGTAACTGACATATGTCACAATAAAAGAAATGTAGATCAAATTAAAGTAACCTTGAGGTAATTTGCACTTTGTTTTATTGACATTACACCTAAATGAAAAATGTTGTCTTGATGATCCTCGAAAGTTCATGCCTCCATTTACATTATATTGAACACCATTTATCATATGCAAATGGAATGAAGAGGTAGTTACGGATTGTTGGATAACTTGATTCTTTACTTTGGTATTGTGCTCAGATCATGTAAGTGATAAAAGTAGTGATTTTTCTATTAAAAAACATACAAAAATACAAAGAACTTTGGTCAGAGGCATCCGAGCGGAGAATCTGAAAGTAAACATGGTTTAGTTTTCATGCAGTTGACATGTTAATGATATATTATTTGACTATGAGATGATGATGTTGACCTGTTTTCTACACTTTTTCAAATACAGAGCACCAATTGGTTCCTTATTTTTCAAATGTGACTAAAACACTGTGGTTCACTCTTAGGATATACCTTATGTATGTTGCATTTTCAGATATGGATATTAACATGAGGTTTCCTTAGTGTTATTCCCTTTGTTAACAATACAGTTTATTTATTTTCTTGCTTGATTGAGAATAAACAAACATAAACCACAGGACTAAAGGTTACCAAAATACACTTTTCAACTACATGGTATGAATGATCGTGCAATTCAGTGTCATTTGTGTAAGAAATTAGAGACTCAGACTGTATTTTTATATTTCTTGCATTTACAATCATAGCTCCAGATCAGTAGCATATTGGATATTGTATACAGACAAGCTAAAAAAAAAAGATTTTTTAATGTATTCAGATTAAGCAAAACAATTCTGAGCATTTACTCCAAAGCTTACACTGTTTTTGATCATTCTTTAAGATTTATTTATATTACCTTTGCTGGCATTTGACCAATATAAACTGCAGTTAATTCAAGTTACACGTTCATTTGAAGTTTCAAATAATTGTGCTGTACTTGCTCACTATAAGAACAGACAGACATGTTACCAAATGCACCCTGAAAAAGTCTTTGTCATTAAGGTGTTTGTTGCATTCAGAAAGGCATGATAAACATCTTGATCATTAAAACTGGATCTTGTTGCCAATAAAATTTATTTGTTTTACAGTGTTCACACAATACACATTCAAATTTTAAACCGTGTAATTTATTTCAGACCAGGGAGTAAAATGCCCAAATTTATTACATTATCTGGAGCTTTGTCCAGTAGTTCCTTACTATACTGCAAAATAATAGCAAGCAAACACTCTTGAAAAGATTAGGATTGCTTTGGAAGTATTTCTTTTATAAACATTTCAGGCTTCAAAATTAATTGTGTAAAATATACACAAGTATGTATTGGACAATATACGGCTTGTGTTCAGAGAGAGAAGAGAGTATTAATTCTTTTTTTAAAAAAGCTTGGAAAGGAGCAAATTTGATGTCTTAAATTTACTAAAGGACCAATTATTTTTATAAGTAGATGCCAAAGAAGTAAAAGTGGTACATACATTGCTAACAGAAGAAAGTATAATTCTGAGAATGGCTGCTGTATAGCATAAAATGTGGCATTGGTAAAATTTTGGCTTCATTGGCATGTGTGTATGTATATGTATTTGTGTGTGTGTATGTATATATATATATATATATATATATATATATATATATATATATATATATATATATATATATATATATATATTCACCAAGTTTTTAGTCATATTATTTAATTTGATACAGACACTTGGAAGTTAATTATTATAAAAAAAAATTGTATTAATTTGGAGGTGTACAGTATATTATTTTTTCTTGAAAGTGGAATGAAAGGATAAACAAAAGTTCAAATAAAAATGGACAAAAAAAATGGACAAAACCAAGTCAACACTTCTCAGTTTATTTAGAAAGTTGTGTGGTAGGGTGAAAATACAGATGTACATCAAGATTTTAGCGAATCAGGATAGGATATTTTTAAACCAATGAAATTTTTGTCATTAGAGACTAGATGTATAATGAATGCAAATAATGGGGGGGTCTGTTTAAAATAAATTTACAAAAGAAGCTGCACAAAGTATTTTTTTTAGCTTGTTATAGACCCAAAGAGCTTTTGGGATGGTTTTTCATCCTTCCATCTGTTTGCAGAAGTTTGTTGTCACTACTCCTAAAGATGGGGATTGCAATGAAACTTTAGACTTGCATTCAATCAGTGGTTTAGTTTGTTGAAAATGAAAATGGTGCTGCAGAGACATCCAATATGGAAAGGACTAGATTTATCTTCTAAATTAAAATGAGGCTGATCTTAGGTCCAGTATAGCCTCCCAGCAGCCATTTTGAAGATCTTGATGCTAATCCTCCTGAACATAAAGTCATATTGATGTTGGATTTTTACAGAAAGAGCACTTAATATGTTTAGTTGGTCCTAAATGAAAATGGTGTCCATCTCATATCCAATGTAGGTATTGTGACAGCAATTTTGAAAGTCATACTTGTATTGGACAGAAAGTCACATTGACATAGTTTTCAAAACTTCTTACGATATTTAGCTGACATTCAATATAGCCACATTAAAAGTCTTGTTATCTCTGCTCCTTCAAAATGAAAAGTCTTTTTACACAAGGGCTTTATCAGAAGAGTTCTTAGGATGGCTGGTGGATTTCTTGAAAATACTGTTTCAAAGTTTTCATCCAAAAACCTCCTCAAATACTTGTATGGCCCTAACTAAAATGATGCTATTCATACATTCAGTATGACTGCCAGGATGATTGTCTTTAAAATCTTTCTGTGACTACTCCAGATGAATGGGTGGTGATGTTTGACATAGGGTATAACAGAAAGACTTGTAATGAAAATAGTGACAATCTAATGTCTGATTTGCCCACCATAGGATCTAATTGTAATTGTCAAGAATATCAATAGATGGTATCAACACTCAGCAGTGAAAAGGAAGAATTGGTCTTATCTTGAAGTCCTGGAGAAATGTGGATGGGGGATATTTGAAAGTCAATCCTTTCATGTGACGCTTCTAATACTCCCCCTACCTCCGGTGGCCAAGTGGTTAGAGCATCCGCTTCGGATGCGGGAGGTCGTGGGTTCGATCCATGGTCGAGTCATACCAAGGACTTACAAAAATGGTACTAACAGCTGCTCACAGCTTTAAGAGGTTAGGCTCTCAGCTTTAAGAGGTTAGAGTTAGGATTGGTTGGCTTGGTGTCAGGATAATGTGTCTAGGTGGGACATCATGCTACATGTCTGCGGTATGATGTCCCAGTGCTAGACATCACTATAAACTGCAGACGTCATAGCGATACGACTGAAAAATTGTTAAAGCTAAGTTAAAAATCATAATCTCAGCACATCACATCTAATAATCCCATCAAATTCTTTTGCATTTTGAAATTTTGCTTTTAGATGTTTGGACACGACCTGTAGATTTTCACAGAATCAAACCCCATCCCCAGCTTTTCAATCCCTGTATATAATTTGAATAAGCTGCACCTCTTTGTTTTATTTGACTTACAGCTGGATTTCTGGCTTTACCACTGCAACACAAGAGTATGAGATGCTTCGTTAATGCTGCTGTTGTGCACTTTTCTGGGTCAAAAATGGTCCATTTCCCCCATTTTTAGTTTACAAGTTTCCCAAACAATCCATAAAGACATTAAGACAAATATTACTATAATGAATGCAGCAGGGGATTTGAAGAATTAAAGTAACCTAGACTCCAATAATTTAGGCAAAATGTCTTATTTATTCTGCCAAGAAAGGATAAAAATTACACAGTTAGTGAAAAGTTGGTGTAGAAAGGCAGATTACTATCTTCGCCTGGTTTACTTTCAAATTCTGTTTTTGCATATCTTCTTATCATATGAATCAAAATTAAATACTATTAAAACTTTAATAAAGTATTAAACTCGAAAATAGGTTAATCTTAAATCAGCAACAGTTTTTAGTGTACATGTCCTCTTTTCATACATTTATAATTGTCTGTATGGGCCTGGATGCTATAAAATTGTCTGTATTAGTATTGGGCCTGGATGCTCCTCCACCAAGTAATCACTTTCATTTGGAGTACAAAAAATAAATTTATGACTCAAATGTTTTTTTATCATCATGAGGGAATTTTCAATGGAATTTTGTATTAATGTAGTAGTGTAATTTCAGGTATTCTTAATCAAATTAGCACCAAAAGTGACTGAGAGAATGAAAATTCTTTTTTTCACTCTCCAGCATCCTTTGAAAAGATAATTTACACAAAAATTGGAATTTACATTATTACTGCATTACATTAAAACAAAAGAGGGTGATGGAAATGTTGTGAAATAAATACAAGGTGAAGTTGACTTTGTTTTTGGCCTCATTTGATAAAATGACAGACTATAGCAACCTATTTGTTCCCTCCCTATCCCCCCCAGCATGTACCATGTGCTCATTGTTAAGGAATCTTTACTTTGTACATTATTGTGAATTAACTGCATACATAAGTTTTAGATAACCCAATCTGAATATTTTATGCTTAAAACTTCCAAATTCCTTTTTTGAAAATGGTAGAAAAATGATTGATTCTTCAACTCCCAAGAGTTTTAATTTTTCAATTTTTGTCATTGGAGACTTTTACATGCTGATAAATATGAGCAAAGACAACATTTTGTCGACTGTGCATTCATTATACAGCTAGACCTTTTCATTTTTTCTTGACATAAAGTTTGAAGTACAATGTGTTTGATCTTTAGATGATGTTCAGTGTGAAAACTGCAGTAGATATGTGAACAGGGCAGAAGGTAATAATCTGTGTTGTGCAGATATTAAATATTAGAATGCATTTTTATTCAGGAGCAGATGTCTTGGATGCCATTTTCTCTTTAAGAGCCTTGGAAGCCATGCTGTGGAAATTGAATCACTCTACAATATTTTGTTCCCAAAAGCTGCTAACTATCATGTATACTCATTTATGAATCAAGTCAAACTACAAATAAAGATCCTACTCTGCTGTAGCATAATGCACCTGCAGATCAGGGTCTTTATTGTTTGTTCTACTTATTACTCCTATTGAACTGCACAGACACAGATCTGCTGACATTGTGAGCCAGCAGATTTGAGTCTGAGCTGTATGCAGTTTTACTTATCATTTAAGTGTATATGTATTGTAAACACCTTGATGCCTAAAAATAAATTTTCCTAGAACACCCAAACAGGAGTTTTTACAGTGGAACCCATATTGCATGGAAAGTAAAAAAAAATATAAATGTACAGGCAAAGAGCTAGTTTGTTGGGGCCATTTTTCAAAGTAAAAAATGTTGAAGGAAAAGTATTGAAATTTATAGTTTTTGTTGAGCTCCATTTGGTTAGCAGTGTGATGTCAGGTCTGGCCATTTTATCAGATTTGTAGAAACAAGAATAATTTATTAATTGAAATGTTTATTTGGGAATCAACCCATTTAGTCTTCATGCAGTCATCATTTTTAAAGAACTAATCTTGAACCCTAAAGTAGATATTATTCCTGTTTCTTCAGAATGAAAAGTGGCTCTCAGCCATGTAAAAAAAAAGCTTTTCAGTTGTTTTTTTTAAAAAAAATCTTTTTTAGGAATCCTTATTCATATGCAAGATAAGATATATTTCTCAGACGTCATGCAGTATACATTTATGAAACATTACAGAACACATCTTCAGGAGTACTGCTTACCAAATTTAGAGTAGTTCATGTTGATCATATTTTGTTTCTATACATAAACTTTAGGAGTACCACTTGCCAAAAAGTGGCATAATGGGTCATAGTAATCCTTTTCTTTTTATACCACAGTCTTGAGGTTAGCAACTCATCTTTACCAAAAGTTGATTGCAGGGATCTACCTGTAACCTTCCAGTGAGTACTTTAGGATTTTAGCGCACATGTTGTTGGACCTTAGGCAGTGTGAGATTACAGTAGGGTTATCCATCCATCCCACTGTCTGTCTGGTACCTACTTAAAAGCTAGATATCATTCAGTTCGAACAGAATGGGGCCAAATTTTTTTATTCAAGTTTATATCAAGATCACAGATAGGTGATTACATTAGGTATCTGTGCATATTCAATGTGACATCCAAGCTGTGGAATTGAATGATTTGTACATTTTTGTGACTTGCTTCCATATAATTATGCATGAAGGGTGGTAGAAATCATTCAAATAATAGCTTTTTCTACTGCACATTTCAGTTGTATCTGAACGGATTGGTAAATTATGAAAATAGAATAGTGTCAGAATTTGGTAATCATAATTTTGTTCCTTGTAAAAGTAATGCAGTAGCAGCTTTGCACATGCACACTAGCTTTTGCTTATAGGAGTTCTACAATTACAATGGCAGTGCAGTCCATTGAAGAAGCCGATTCATATTATGTCTAGTTATTCATGAATAGGCATTAAGGCAGATTACTGACTTCCTTGCAAGGTCTGAAATAATGCCACTTATTAAAAATATCTGATGATGAAATATGAATTATTTAGTTTGTATTTAGGACATTGTATCACTCTTAAATGTTTACTCTGCAATTGTCCCCATATTTTTGAAGAGGGAGGGCAAAAACACCTCCTTTGCAAAGTCATTGATGCAGCACTTCACAATTAACTGTCAGAACTTGTTGCCTCTTAAACTGTTTTAAGCATATTTTAATTCTATATTACCAACATCTTGTGCAGTTTTTTTGAAGAGTGATGTTGGCAAATATTAGTGAGGTGACCATGTTATTAGGTGAACTTAATGCATTAAATGAGCATTCTAGATTTAGCATTCCTTGGAATTCTTGTACAAGACTCAAACCATGCTGATGGGTACCAGTCAATGTCCGATGTTAAACTGCCTCATTGTAAAACTGTGCTGCTATTGTCATCCTTCAAGTGCAGTGAAATCTCTAATATAGACCCCAAGTATAATTTTTATAAATCTTTCAAATTCAACACACACAACTTTTTTTAAAAAAACTTAAATTCAGTTTACAAAACTGAGTCCACCTTTTTCTTGCATTGTAATAAATGTGTGATGCATTTTGCCCATATGAGAAGCCATGTGGGAAACAAATAATCCACATGAGTGCACTCAGTGATATTTTAAATATACTTTTGCTTATGACATGATAAACTACAGCACTATTTCATGCATTTTTGTGATTTAAAAAGCAGATTGTTCTGATTTGTATATGCCGACCATAAGGCTGAGCCTATTAAATTTGTAAGTCATCTGTTTGTTACCAGTTTTGTTCCTCACAAGATCTGCTGCTGTTGTTCACAATGTGCAGTTGCCACATTCTGTGGATGGTTTGCAAATGGTGTAAGGTGGATTCCTATAAAATACAGGGTCAGAAGCTCTTGGTCAATATCGATTGAAAGAAGAAAAATGGTTTTCATACAATAATTTCACTTCAGTATCTGTAGTTACAAAACTTTTTGGATGGCTTGCACTTGAGGTAAGGAGTAAGCCTATCAATTTTGCAGTCAAAAAGTAAAAGCTCAAGATCAGTGTGACTAAATGAATAAAAATTAGTTTCACACAATAAGATTTTTTTCTGCATCACATGCCAGCACCAAACATTGTTGATGACTTTAACTAGAGATAAGAAAGAAGCCTTTTAATTTTAACACCAAAGGCCAAGATCTGCAAGAAGAAAAATGGGTTGAGCACCAAAACATTAGTTCAGGTCTGGGCCAAACTTTGTGGATGGCTTACATTTAGGACAAGGTAGAAGTCTATCAATTTTTCTTGTGGTTAATGACACTTGGAGGAATGAGGAATAAGTTTTCAACAGGAAAATGTTGTTTCTAACATAGAGGACTATTAAACATGGGACTGACACATGATGTGCCATATGCTGTTTTCTTGTTAAACAGAAATTCTTCCTTGCAACAAATTCTTTGTAGTAATTTCTTATGTAGTGACCGAGGACATCAGAGCTTGCAGAAAAAACTAGTTCTTTCTATTGTTTTATTCCAGACGTGTAGATAGCCATCATTTTTCTACTTTTCATTTTGGATTTGTGAGAAAAAAATTATCCCTTCTGTCCATTGGTATGTGTATGGGAAATCCTGCCCAAATGGAATCATAATTTGTGGGAAGAAACTCTTTAAGTCTCATTCCTGCCCACAAATTCTAAACCACTCCTCAACATCACTGCATTTGATGGTCTTTTACCCAACTCAGACTTTATTGCTTGTTCCTTCAAGGCCAGAATGTACAGGTTACACTATGTATCTTTATTGGACCAAAATGAAATTAAATATATTTATTTTTCAAACTGTTGTTGGTATCAGAGTTGATGCAGTATTGTAATTAGAAATAGGGCATGCTAATATTTCCTATTTTAACTTGAAAAATGGCCTCATTTTATTTTTCTGCCAGTTAAATTTTGCCTCATTAGTCCTTTTGATTATACTCCTTACTCTTTTAGTTTTTGTTTGCACTGAAGTTGTTCACATTTTGTTTATTCATTTTTTGTTCTTGATATTGGTTCCACTGTATAAAGCATATTCAATTTTCAGGGCATTCTAGCGATTCTGCCATCACCTTGCTTTTCAGTTAAAGATGATATAAAAGCATATTGTAAAGTATGGGGTTATCAGCAGCATATTTGCATTCAGTTGTGTTAATTCAGGATACAAGGATTTTTAGCCAGTTTAAAAGCAAACATATTTGTTCACTTCTGGAAATTTTTTAATATTGTTTTCAAAATTGTAAAGCCATTTTATTATTCTTGTTAAAAAGAATGTTAGAAGGGATTATTTCATTATCATTTGTAAATATTTTTCTTCACTTGCATTGTTATCAGTGACATGGTAGTTTACCTCCAGAAAATTGTTTACTATACAATGCAGGTTTTTCAGTTGAGAAGAAAAATAAAACTTGAGAATTTATCATTCTAAAAGTTATAATGTAATTTTAAGTTATAATGAGGCAGTTTCTCATCTCTATTACACATATAAGATTAAATTATTAAGATTTGGAATAAGTCCAGATAATCTTTCTTATTGTATCTGGCCTTGAGGTCAGGTTAATTTATGGTATGGCTCTGCATTGGTGGTATATGTGTATATTAGCAGCAGCTGTTTTCAACGTCACAATTATCACTATGCCAATTTGTCAGAAAGCAATTTGTTTGACGGCCTTTTAGATTTGTACACATGATGCCTTCCATCAAACATCTCTGCCATTACTAAAATTAGAAATAAAACTTAAATGACTTCTCAAAAACTGCTGAACAGATTGTGAGCAAAATTTGAAATAAAGTATCCTAGCATGGATGCCTTTCAGGTCTGCATAGATAATGCTGATCACTATTCAATATGGCCATTGTTACTAAAAATAGAAAATCTTTAAATGACTCAAAAGCTGGTGAACATATTGTGGGTAAGCATCCTGGCATTTGACTCTACTAGCAAATACATTTTTGTTGATGATCCGCTACCATTACAAAAAAAATATTTAAAAGTCAAAGCCTCATACTGCCATGGATTTGTTCCTTAAGTACATGTTAACAGGTGAGCGATCTTTGGACAATTTGGGCTTCTTATTCTCCAAAGCATAAAGTACCAAAGAATTTGCATCATTTCATGAATATGAAACCAGTTTAAAACTGCTGTATTTACCCATGCATAAAACACCCAACTACTAACGGGGAAAATCCAGATCTGCCACTGTATCATGCAGTCACAGATATGGGTCTACACAATAGGCTTAACATTGTTAAGTGTTTCAGCCAGTAAGTATTGTTGCATGAGCAAAAAATGATAATAAATCCTGCAAAAGGATACATGTAATGTGCCAGAAGTGGTTCAAATAAGTGAACAAAATGCATTTTACTTCAGCATTCATCCGATAAAGATGACCTAACCAGTTATTAAGTGGTCAGATTGCTTGATTACTGTTGTTTTGTTTGTTTTTTAAAAAAATAAAAATGGTCAGACTCTGTCAAGCGGTCTTTATTGGAACTAGTTACAATGCTTGGTCTGCCTTTTTTTTTCCAAGTCTCCTTTTCACATACATAGCAAGAGGGATCATGTAGAAATAATTGTGTACTTAGTATATTCCATAATAGTTCTAGGCTGAGAATAATATCAGCATGATACAGAGTTTTACAAACCTCACTGAACATATGTACCAACCTCAAGGAACATATGAAAAAAATTTAAGTAACATTTATTTTACTAATGATATGACTCAACTTTTAGCATCATTTTCATTGATAAAGGCTGCCAAGTTTCACTAAGAGGTACTTGTGCCAATATCATGCTCAGTCTGTTAAGATGATAGAATGACCACATAGATGATACAATGAACATGCCTGTAAAACTGACAAAATTCATGATGAAAGCTGAACAGAAATGGAAACTTCCATTATTTCATTTTGAGAGGTTTGTCCCATTGTAATTATATCATTGACCCACTGTCTCAAATGAATCATTCCCTTTTATCTCAAATCTGGCTGAAACACCAAGTTATACTGTAGTTCATGCTATAGTGTTTAAGGTTTAATACATAAACATGGATAATCCATTGTTGAAGCAAATTCCTCGGTTAGTATGCCAAAATTGTGTTCTTCATATATGTATAACAATTAAGTGAAATATTTACAGCTAGTTTCACTATTTATACAAGACCACTTTATTTTCACTTTTTTTTCACTAGCACTTGTAAGAAATGGCTGAACCTTTTTCTTAAAATTGCATTCTTTCCTGGATGCAAATGTGCAAATATAAATTGAAGAAAGAAAAAAAAATTTGTATACCAAATCTTAACATTTGGGGGACATAACACAGCTCATAGGAACCAATGTGTATGTATGTATATATGTATGTAGGTATGAATGTATGTGTGTGTGTGTATGTATGTATGTATGTAGGTATGAATGTATGTGTGTATGTATGTATGTACAGGGTTTAATGGCTGGTACAGTCCTAGATATATAGTGCCATGGTAGAAAATTCTTTATATACCTACTGTTTGCCAAAATCTTGAGGAAGACATATACCTTGAAGCAAAAGTAAATATCTACTTTGAGCCAAAAGATAAAAAAATTGCAAAAGGTGCATAAAATGGTTAAATCCATACAAAGTAAAAAGTTTAATATAATTTACCCTTACTTAAAAAGTCTTTGACCAGACTGAGAATATCATGATGCAGTGCATCTTGCAGCAAAGTTGCATTCTTTAGTTGCATTGTATGGCATGCTGGTGGTACAGCAGTTTATTCTACATCACTGGGCCTACAGAACTTAACCAATAATCCTGAATAATGAAGTTTTGATTATCATATTTCTCCAGTGTTAATTCCAGAGGCCAGCCTTGTATGGTTATAGAAAAGTGGTGGTTGGGCTTATTTTTTTTTAACAAGATTTTCCTTAATAAATTTAGGGAAATTTAGTCTCTGCATTATATATATATATATATATATATATATATATATATATATATATATATATATATATATATATATATATATATATATATATATATATATATATATATATATATATATCTGTATTTTTTTTTTGTCAGACATAACTGCCAACAGAATACCAGTGATAGTGTATGGGCCTGTATTTCTTTTATACAAACAGTAGGCTAGAATTCATATTGATGGCTTTTTACATCAGCTTAAGTTTTATCTGTATAAATGTATTTTGCAAATTTTTTGTTGCTTTCATCAAAACAATACTTTTTTATTTGTCATGAATCTGATTGCTTTTTTTGTGTTACATTTCTGTTAATGTTTTAAAATTTGTAGGACATGAATCGCAGGAGTTAAAACAATTGTAAATGAAAGCAAATGAAAAATTAATTTAATCAAGTCCATTTAAGCCAGAAGTGTGCCCTTTAAACATATAACAGTAGAAATATGCTCAAATTTTTGTGTCTAAATTCTGCTCAGAAGCAAATACAAGGAAGTAGATTTTGATTTTACATGCAATGGATTTTGAACCAAATCATCTTCAAACTTTTTGCACAAGAAGATTAAAAAATATTTGATGTAAGATATCTTTTGATATGGAAGTAGAATACAGAGCAGAGAAGAAGAGACAGCTTTAATTTGCAGAGTTGTTTGCATTTTTCACAGCTCATTGGATAGCATGTTGAAATAACTTCTTTGTAACTGTTCTAGTCATAAGGCCAAATGAACGTATGGTATGACCCTTTTAGCCTCTTTTTTAATCTACTTTAGAAGAAAATTGCTGGGCTAGTCTGGATCAAGCTTTATATGAATGTTTCTTCAGATATTGTCTTTCAAAATGGTAATCTATTTTTGACATCTTCAGAAGAACTGCTGCACTAATTTTATCATACATGATGGGGGTTGGGGGGGCATGGCAGCCAGGTGAAAATACTATTTTAGATTCCAGAAAAACTTAGCCAATTTCAATCAAACTTGGTGGGACTGTTTTCGAGAACAAGGTTCACTAAAACTGCATCCTTGGGTGGGTCTTCATGCAACAGTAGGTCTTTCATATCAATCATATTGAAATATTTCAACTTCTTTAGGACAGCTGAGCTAGTGTTCTATATGACAGCTGGCAAACAGTTTTCAACTTTATAAATTGGCTATGCAGTTTTTCAAACTTGCTAAGTGTATTTCTTAAGACATGCATTATCAAAAATTGTGTCCTGGCTGGTTTCCCTAGCAATAGATATGGATTCCTTATCAACCATAAGGAAAATCAGCTTTCAGCATCTCCAGTATGGCAGAGCCAATTTTGATCAGGCTTGTTTGGTGTGATTTTTAGGACATGCTCTGTCAGAAATGTTTGTTGTGACTCCACTTGCAACTTTTGTAGTTTCCTCAATCACGTGCATGCCACATTCTCTGTTGCTCTAGAACAAACAAGTTTTATTCAAGCTTAGTAGAAATGCTTCTCTAGACATGATTTATTAAAATATTTGCCTGTGCTGACACTCCTAGCAACAGTGTAGTTTCATATTAACAATTAAATTAAGATAATTTCAAGTTTTTAACCAAAATGGCAGAGCCAGTTTTAATAAAGCATGGTATTCATGTCTTTTAGGACAAAGGATTTTAATATGTTGTTCTTGATGGTCTCTGCAACTTGCAGCATAATTCTCTAGAATGGCTAAGCCAATTTTGATCCAGGGCAATAGGAATGTGTCTTTGGACATAGTTTATTAAAATTGTGGACATAGTTTATTAAAATTGTGTCCAGGGTGTCTCTTTGCAACCATATGGTACATTTATTTTAAAATTCTGTATGATTCAGTTTCAAACATGGTATGAATGTTTCTTTAGAGATTTTGAAGTGGCTCATTTAAAAGATGGATGGCTGTAATAATAACTGGATGGAAAATCTACAAATTATCTCACACCAAGTATGGATATTATATAAAGACCTTGATTGAGTTTCTCTCAGAAATTGCCTTGTCTGTCAGACCAAAGACCTAGCATGAACACCTTTCATATTTATACAAAATATGCCATTCCACTACCTGTGCAACTAAAGTTAATCCAGGTAGAAACATTGTGAAACTGGAATACCAGCACTTCCTACAATATAGCTATAAATTGTCTTGATATGGGTATTTTCAAACTCTACATACTTGAATTTTTTTTTACCACATTGACCTTTCAGGCTAATGTATGCTATGTGGGTGATTTAAAGCCTGTTTAGTCCTCTTGGTTAGAAAGTATATTTGGCCTTAACAAAGCAGTTGTTATGCATGTCTTGAGCCATGATAAATTTACTATATCAAAAACAAGTTAAATAAAATTTTCTAAAATTAACACCAGTATATACTAGTATTATTCAATACTTACAACCTATATTGCATGAAGCGTGTTTTGCACCAATTTATATCAAACCTGTATAAACCATTTTGAGAATATTTACACATAACACATGATAGCTATTCAAGGATGTTGATAGTATAAAACAGGAATTGGTCATGATTTCAATGTAGTTTTCTATATATGCATATCAATAATAACTTAGAAACTTTGTTCTTTCCTCTAAAGTTTCGTTGGATTATTTAAGTTTTTTACACATAACACATGATAGTTATTCAAGGATATTGATAGTATAAAACAGGCATTGGTCATGGTTTCAATGTAGTTTTTATACATGCATATCAATAATAACTTAAAAAATTTGTTCTTTCCTCTAAAGTTTCATTGGATTTTTGAAGCTTTTGTTCTGGTGTGTGCAGGGACACACAGCTGCTGATTTTGTTAATAAAATCTTAACATAGATTTGTTTCTAACATTTTTGGAGAGTTCTTTTTGGTGGATTTGTATTGTTTATGAATATTGAAAAAAAACTTTGTTAGCAGTAGATGAACCAGTTTTGCATGATTTCTTTGCAAGACAAGTAAATTTTTAGAACTGGTAATGGCAGGTGCAACTTTTGAATCTTTAAGTATCCTCTTTTTCAGACCCAATTATGGCATTTCATCAATAAAGTTGAGACTATTTCTGTAAAATAATTTATTTGTTAATGTTAAATTTAAACACTGGTATTTTATTGCCATTAAGAAAGTGCAGAAGTCTTTCAAAAAAGTTTTTAAGCAGTTAGTATTGACATAACAGTTGTTTGATTTGTCTTGCCTCCACAATATTATTTCAAGAGAACAATTATTTTAAAGGTCTTCACAGTGTTGTCAAACTTAAGAAATCTTTCATTTTAAACTTGTCATGATGCAGCTGGTTAATTTATAGATTCTTTATAGATTATTTAGTTGGATCTATTGAAAATTTTGCCTGATTATTTGGATTATATATTTATTCATAAAATTCTAAAATTCATTCAGCAGAATGAAAGCTTTGTCCTTTTCACCATATTCAGAAAATGTGATTGGCATTGTTATTGACACAAAAAGATATTGTTATATACTTTATTGCAGCACAAGAAAGATCTGAGAAGTCATTTCATGGAGTAATTTTGAACTTTTTTGTGTTTGTTTAATAAATGTGATGCAAAAGTAGCAAACTTGCCATTACGGTTGTCAAGTTAGGAAATTCTTTCATTGGATAGGGCACAGGGGCACCTTTAGCAGTAGGGGTACATTTGTTGAAGGATGGATCACTTTTTGGAACCAAGGACTGTAAAAGGACACAATGTTAATATAATTTTAAACTTTATCATTTTAGACAAAAACACATAATTTTATTTGGCATTAAATAAACAGAAAAAAAATGGAAGAATAAATAGAAAAAAATTAGTCTTTATGTTGTTTCATTGATCTGGATATAGGCAGATGGGAAGGGCAACTGGGGTAATGATATACGGGGCAGGAGGAGCATCCCTTCATTTTGATGGCACCTGGAGCCTGGCAGTTCATGTACAACTGCTCATGTAAAATGCACATAAAAATTTGAAATAAAAAAAGTGGCAAGTAAAAAGTAGGATTAAAAACAGTCTGGTGTTAGACTCTTGCCATAAAGCATTGGACAAGAAAGAATTATTATCCTTTCCAGAAACTGAAGTATAGTAAGAAATAATCTGTATATATATGAAAATATAAATGTTTATATGCTGGGATCAGTCAGAAATTTTCATCTTTCATTTTGTTCGGGTTTTTTTTTTAGTTTTAATCTATAGGTGTTATTATTTTTCAATTTGTATTTTTATAACTGTCATCAATTTGAACTAAAATTCTAACAGAAGAATTTGCATAAAATATAACACGGTGCCATATGCTCTTGTTTTAATAAAACATACCCATTAATATCCCTGGTCACTTTTAATCAAGACCACTCGAGTGGCCTAGTGGTTAGAGCGTCCACCTCAGCTGCAGAAGGTCGTGGGTTCAAACTCCAGCCAAGTCATACCAAAGACTTCAAAAATGGTACTAATAGCTGCCGTGCTCTGCGCTCATCATTAAGAGGGTAGTGTCAGGACTGGTCGGTCTGGTGTCAGGATAATGTGACTGGGTGGGACAAGCCACATTTTTTGGCATGATGCTCCAGTGGTAGACATCACTGTTAACTGTCACACTGCAGACATCATAGCAATATGACTGAAAAAATTTTAAAACTACATTAAAAATCTAAATCACACATCCCACTCCTGCATAAATAAAATGAACTCTGTAAGAGGACAAACAATTTGACCATATAGAGAACTGTTTCTCCAAGGAAGAGGTTTAAATGCTGAAACTAGAACTGTCAATAAAAGGATTAAACTGAAATGTTTTTTACAAATATTCTTAGGGGTGTTTTGTTTTTGCTTATTAAATGATTTAAAGTAATTTGTGATTAATTTAAAAAAAATTGTGGGGTGGGGGTATAGAGCATGATTTACCAAATTCTACTGGAATGCAGCTTGTTTGTAGATAGCAAAATACAGTTAGTTTCGTAGATAACAAAATACAATTGCTTTTATTTTTCCCAAAAATATACAAAAATATTTTATTCAGAAGTAGAAAATATGAAGAAAACTCTTTAAACAAGCTGCCAAACCCACAGAAACAATATTAGGCTATCCATCAAGTTACATTCAATAGTATTCAAACTTAAAATGTTCATTAATGAATAAAAACTGAAATTACTTGCCTAGTTTTTGTCTGGTTTATTTGAGTCTATATCATAATGTAAGCATACTGACAGTACAAAAAAAACTAATCATATTTGGTGCAAACAAATCTGTTTTAGCTTCTTGCCATCATCTTCTGCCTAAGAAATTTACATAACTTGAATTGGTCGCATAGTTTGTCATTAAATAAAAGCAAAATTAGGATGACATGAATTTTTATTGTGATTTTCAAGATAGTTAAAGCAAATATGTAGTGGGTGGAAGAGTAAAAGGTCAGACCTAAATATCACCAACAGAACCAATAAACCAGTCCCAGTTTGTATAGTCTGGTAGTGAAACCTGCATATGACCCACAGCAAGCTAAATTAAATTTCTGTCCTCATAAATTTATAACAGTTTATAAAAGCACATGAAATAAGGATCTCTATTGTGATAGATTATTCAAATAAAATTAGCTGAAACTAGTTTGTATATAAACATGACTAGTGCTTGACTGGGTGTGGGTTTTAGTGTTATTCACAATGGATGTGTTAAAAGAAAAGTGTGAAGACTTCGACTTAACTGGTTTTCTGTTCTAATTAAAGATTTACAATATTTTAATGATCTAGATTTTATTGTCTACATATAGTCAGTATAGTTTAAAACAAATTGGTACATACTATACCAATGTCAGCAGTCTAATTATTAGTCAAACTTGGTTCTCAGTTTTTGGCAATTTAATTGATACATGGAACTTATTGAGACTTTACAATATAAGCAATCCATTTCTCCAGTTGCCAGTAGTGATAGCTGTCAGTTTTTGATCTTGTGATTGTAACTGAAAACATAAGAGAATGAATGAAAGTCTTTTAAAACAAGGTTTGAAATTGCAAGATGTAAAAGAAATTGGCCCATAAATTGTGACTACCATGATCAAATCATGTCTGGAGATGTACAAATAAAATAGTAGATTGGGATTCATTTTTCTTTGCTAAGTCTTTACAAAGAGCAAGCATTGTACAGCATGAGAATATATGGCACCAATGTGAAGTACATAGATGCTTAGCATCCAGGGATTGGACACTATTAGAGAAGGGTTCAGCCACTAACAATGATCATAATTCTAATTTTCAGCAAATTGTTCCGCAGGTCTGTCAACGAAAAGGACACGGCTGAACACTTGAAACCCAGGTCTCTGCGCTTCACATGGAGTATGAAAACAACAAGTGCCATGGATCCAAATGATATGATGAAAGAAATACGCAAAGTTTTGGATGCAAACAATTGTGACTATGAACAGAGGGAGAAGTTCTTGCTTCTGTGTGTCCATGGAGACCCTAATACAGACAGTCTAGTGCAATGGGAGATGGAAGTGTGCAAACTCCCACGACTTTCTTTGAATGGGGTGCGCTTTAAGCGTATATCGGGGACATCAATAGGATTTAAAAACATTGCTTCAAAAATTGCTAATGAGTTGAAACTTTGACAACAAAAACAGTGGATTTATCATTTCAAATTTTGATCCTTATAATCACATTGAAAACATAGTCATGCATAATGTGCGATAACAAGGCCCTGAATGACCTCTCTGTCATGGCAGTTGAGAGGTGACTTATTTGTTCAGGGTGATAAGAACATGAACAGATGAATTTCACTTTTTTTTCTGCAGTAAGCCTGCAGTTTCATTTATATATTTTGAATGCATTATGGATAGGGATAATTAATATCACTATGCTAATTGGACACTCTAGGTTTTAAATTTTTGTAAAATATTTTGTACATAATGTGTAATATATATATATATATCTATCTATATATCTAGTAACTATCATCTGTAAGAAGTGATGCGTAAATGATGACACTGTAATCATGTGAAGATTTTAACAGACTTGTTTATGAACATGTGTTGGATATGATTGTTGCTAAATTTTCACTAAAGTTTAAGTTGTGTGCAAATGGGAAATGAAAATTAAGTCTCATTATTGCATTTCTCTGCATAATGGTTGTTTAAGTCACTACCAGCACCTACCCATTCGTTAAGCAGGTCTGTATGCTTTGTTTCTTATCAGAGAGAGACAGTCTGACCATCATGTTTGATTATTCAGGGGGTATATTATGGGCAGGAATTTCAAAATGATTTTTGTTTTAAACATTTTGAAGGTGTTCTGGTTGGTGATTTTGAATGCTCAAGAAATCTTTTACTTTGGAATACAGTGCTGATGACATTTTTTGTTTGTTTAACACTGTTGAAAGTGTAAACCTTGGAAGTCATTTACTTTTCCTAAAAAATGTTGACAGGATGTTAAAGGTCACAAAAATGATCAAAAGTGGAAGTTTATTCTGTTCAATTATGCAATTTGGTTATTAATACTAGCATATATACTTGTACATAATACTCCACACAGGTACATTTCCGGGGGCAGTAGGAGGGGAAGTAAGGTGTATTGGATCTGTCTGTTTCTGTTATACTCAATGACTCCATTTTTATCAGATTTCAACCAAATTTGGTGTGCAGATATTAACGTGACCTAAGACAGGTTTGATTGTCAGTATTCTTTGCCATCATTTAATACTGTTATAGCATCTCTTTGCCTAACCTTACTTATTATTAGATTTAAACCAGATCTTGGTATGACATGACACTTGATGAGACCTTGACTGAATTCTCTTGTCCACATTCTTTGTTGTCATTTAAGCATGTTTTAAGTCCTGATTTTCACGATTTCATTTCCAGGGGAAAAAAAAAACTTGCATTTCAGCTAAAATTTGGTGTACAGTTGGATGCTGAAAAGACCTTTGAACATTTCCACTTTTGCTGTTGCACAATAATTATTATCATGGTTATTGGATTTCTCGAGTATTTAGTATGCAGCTTGAATCTTATTACACCTTTGCCGAGTTTTTTTGGCAACATTCTGCATTGTCATTTAGGGGAATTATTACCCCTGATTCTCAGACCTACCTATTTTTATTTCTGCTTAAACTTATTGGATTTCAACCATATTAGGTGTGCAGCTTGATTTTTATCAGATCTTGACCAAGTTCAGTTGTCTGTATTCTGCATCATTTAGCAGCACTAGACTCCATTGTCAGACCCACCCACTTCCATGACCACACAATATCTCCTTTTACTGCCATTTGATTTCAGCCAAATTTTATAGGCTGCATGATATTGTGAAGACATGAATTCCTGGAATTTGATAGCTCACTTCTATACAGTGGTCTTGATAAGTAAGTAATGTGCGATTCAGATGTTTAGTAACAAGTTGCAACCAAATTTCTATTAGGTTTTAAGAGTAAGTTTCTTATGATAAAGTTAAGTGTGAAGTATATACATTGTTTATAAGGGATAAATACTTTGTACATTTGATCTTGCCATATCCATTAAATTTTGTCACAAAGATTTGTATTAACCAGAAGATTTGAGATATTCATTGTTTTGTTTCCTAGATTGTTGCCATTGTTTAGAAATATGTGCTGCTTGAAAAACATAAAAGTTTAGTTTGTTATGAATTAATCTTTGACTTACAAATTACAACAGGTAGTCAAGTTTTTGCCATAGTGACTAGACAAGGATTTAAAGCCCTATTTACATAAACTCTCACCTTGGAGTAAATCTCAATTAAACTTTATTATATAGTGTCTGCTATAGAAACATTCCATATAATAATTTTTGAAGGTGGATAGTCAAATTAATAAAAAGAATATAACATTTTCAGAATGACTTCATGAAGGTTTTACACAGAGACAACAGAATAGAGTATATAGTGAGAGTTTTAGAAGTTTTTAAAAGGGAGGTCAGATTAAGTGATAATAGTAGTGTGTTTGGTATAGAGATTGACTGTTTTAATGCTGCAGGTACAGATGATCTATATTGTGATTCTGGTATGTTTCTTTCCTCCCTCCCATGCATTCTGCTCATTCTCACTGTTGCATCTATTGACACTTTGCCTGTCAGTCTCTAAAAGCAGACTCCCAGTCTTAATGAAACAACCAGATACAAAAGTCTGACCATTAAATTGTGCATTCTCACTGTTGTAACTATTAACACTTTGCCTTTCAGTCTCTACAGTCTTAATGAAACAACCAGATACAAAAGTGTGACCATTAAGCAGTTCGACATGGTTTATTGCATGTACCTTTTAAAGTCGTTTGCCATCTAGTTTCAAGCTAGAATATATAAAGAAAGACTAAATTCTTGTCAGTTTTTTCATGAGTTTAATGGAGATTGCTATTTTTACCTGTTTATGGAATGTGCATCCATCTGCTTTTTGCATTGACCTGAATCACCTGTCACTTTATTATCTGGCAGGAAAATCCATATGGTTTTCTTATCTTATTATTTTAAGTGAAGAGTGTAAGTACTGATCTTGTGGTACTTTACACCACAACAGGTCTGGGTCTACACTGTTGACAGTGTAGTGTGCATGAGAAATACAGTAAATTGAGACATTGATGCAGATAGATTATTATCAAGATTTTTCACATGCATTTTGTATCTAAATCATTTCCATCAGCCTGTCTCAAAACTCAACAGAGTTTTGGTAGATGCATAATGTTTTTAATTCTATCAATGCCTTTCGTGGAAGATAAATGTAGTTATTTTGAGTATCATATATGCATGTGATTACGTTTAGTCCAACTGTAAACAAAATAACACTGATCTGCCATCATGTGATACTCTTGCAGGTCAGAGTCCATATTCTGTTTCTTATTCCTAGCAAACTGCATAGGTCCAGTTCTGTTGGCGATGGTAGACAAGGCCATTGCAGTTTGACTCATCTCATCAGTATACTGTACATGTTACTAGAAAAAAAGAATTTAAAGAGTTACTATTAATTAATGTGATTATAATGCAGATGTCCAACCCCATTTCTATTCATTATTTTCCTAATTTAACAACACAGCATTTTATTTTTAATCCAGGTTCATTTATATTGTGGCAGTTGGTAAAGGACCTTTATATTTCTTATTTAGAAATATGGAACAAGAAAATTTAGGACAATAGCAAATTTTTCAAACTTTAATCACATTAGTTTTCCCACATAAATAATGGAAAAAGAAACCTGCAGTATTACTTGTAGCCCAATTAATCATGTTGTAGTTAAAATGCAGCATTATTAAGTTTCAACAGAAAATAATGTGGTTGCATTTTCATGTTCCTTTTATTGATTCACCATTCTTATTTGTAATATGCAAAAGTGATTTATACAAGGATGCACTAAATGTTTGTGAATAATACCCCCAATTGCTGTACACTACAAGTAAAGTCATACTTCAGACTGCACAACCCCAGATCTGCCATCGTATAATGTGCCATCATCATCATGTCTGGGTCTGTGAAGTTTGTTGGAAGTAATCAGTAGAAAAGCAACATAGACCCTGATCTGCAGGTGCATCATGCTACATCAGATCAGGATTTTTATTGTTTGCAGTTTGAATTGCTTGTAAGCTAGTGTATATGGTACTGGCAGTGTACACCCAGGTCTGCATGTGATGACTGGAGATTGGGGTCTAATATGTTTATTCTACTTGATGATTTTACACAGTGTAGATCATAATATGCCAGTTTATTTTGAGACTAAATCTGGGTCTACTCTTTTGTTGGTACTCTCCTCACTGATGTTTGAGTCAGTTTCTTACATTCAGCTCTGTGGCCAGTTAAGAACTACTTTTAAAGGATGTTCTACTGACTGGTTTCTTTCAGATTTTTTGAATTTATAAAAAAACTATTGCTGAGATGCCACTATTTTTCAACATTTGACATTTGATTGTTAAGAATTCTGTTTCATTACTTAGTTAATGATGAATAGTTTTTAAAAAATGACCCTTGAAAAGTGTCAAATGGAAGGGAGAACTAGTGACCCATATCCCTCTAAGATGAGAGTTGGTTGGTAATGCATTATATAGGGTCAGTCATAATCTGGTCGAGTAAGCATTGATAAAACATGAATCTTTCATGAATAAATTGATTTTCTTTCTTCTGTAGCTCATTAATTTTGTCAGTATTTAAGAAGAAAAAAGATACCCTTGAATAGTTTGTACTAATGGACTTTATATTTCAGATAGATATGCCATTTTAGCCATACTGATCATGCCATCAAAACCAGCTAACATGTTATTTTGTAATCACCTACCATACAACAGAGCTTAATATCATTTATGTTGTACGCCCTCATTTCCATTCCACACAATTACCCAAGTTCTCCACTATCAGCCTTTACAAAACTTTGTAAATAGCCTGTATTGTAAGAAAACAATTGTAAGAAAACAAAGTTGATTTTAGAGCAGTAAGATAAGATAACTGACTCTTAAGAAAAACAAATGGTTTCTGCTAAATAGTATAAATTTACATAGCTAGAAGTATGAAAGAAGCCAGTCATTTTTGGGATCAGTAGATCAAGGTAATTCTTACAAAAATGAAGACTAGTTTGCACACATTAACATTAGTTATACATGGCATACCTTAAGCAAACATTGTGGATGACTTGCATTTGGGTAAGAAAGAAGTCAATTGATTTTAGGATCAAAAGATCAAAGGTCCCTGTCACTATAATTGTAAAAGAAAATGGTTCCACACAATAATGTTACATAACAAGCCAGCACTAAACTTTATGGGAGGCTTGTCCTTGGAATAAGATTACAAGTCTATTGAATTGGGGGTCAAAAGGTCAAAGATCCAGGTAACAGAATGGTCTCAAAATATTTTGTTCATGATTTGTGTACCATCACCAAAGTTTTTGGATGGTTTACACTTTGGATAAGAAATTAAAATTTTGTGTTGTGGGTCAAAGGTCAGATTCACTGATCAAAAGCAGAATGGTTTCTGCATAATTTTAGTTATGGACCACATATCTTTGTGAAAGCTGTACATTTATTGTAATGAAGAAGCCAGTGTATTTGGGGGGTAAAAAGGGGAGAATAATCTGAAGCACTCACCTTTGCAAATCACTGCCAACTTGCTGGTTTCTGTGTAGGTTTGAGTTGCAGGCTCTTCAAATGAGGGTATGTGAGAAAGCTTGCCAGGAGCATTCCTTGGGTTAATGGTTCTTGCCAGGATTTTCCTGGGGTCTTCCTCCACCAGTTATACAGGCTGTCATATATAGCCTATCTTGCATCAAGAAATAGCATTGAACCCAAAGCAGCACTAAAAGCAACAAAAAGTGAAAGCTATGAGTTGCTGTGACTTTATGAAACATAGGTTTTAGTCAAAAAGTTGTTTTAGAAGTACCTTAAACAAACTTTGTACATGGTTTGCACTTGGTGTAAGATAGAAACCTATAATTTGGTGCTCAGCTGTCAAGTCTAAGAAGAAAATATTGGTTTCTACACTGTAAGTTTATCTCCAGACTGCATACCATAACTGTCATTCCTTTTGTCTTCTGTCAAGATCTTGTGTCAAATGTCATTTCTATGCACTGTATCATAAATGTTTGTCCAACTTACCTGAAAATTTTGCAGTGTAGTTTCAATTTTAAGTCGGTCTTTTGAAGATGTAATGTGAGGATTTGAATGTAGAAGTAAGTTTGAGATATAAAAAATGTATATAATTCTCCATTACGAGTCAGCTAACTCGTGCATAATCAAGGGTACTCAGAATAGGGCTGGAAAAATCCAACACTTTTGTATTTGCCCAAAACAGAACAGGTGCATCAAATGACACACAGGTCAGAATTTTTTCATAATATTCTGCATCAAATTTAGGGCAAAAGATAATATTTTACTTGCCATGCAAACTTTGCTGAACAAGGAATTTTTTTTTCTGGCTCTGAAGTAAAAGTGTTTTTCTTGATCACCATGCCTCTTCACATTTGTTTTGGTTGTCTTAAATCATGTAGGCTGAATTTATGCAGGTGATCATAATGGGAATTATTTTTCTACATATTTAATAATTTGCAGTCTCATATTGAGGATTTTGAGGTATAAACCTATTGTAATGGCAAATCATAGGCCCAGTAGCAAAATGTTACTGTGACTGCACCTTGGTAATACTGTGCATTGAGGTTCATAGGTTTTTTTTTTATTATGTTTTAAGAGCACCCAGCTGTTTATGGTCTGAATATTTTGTTGCAGCATTGGATTTTGGGTCTGCATATTTTGCCTGATATTATTATTAGAACACATTGGACAGACCCAGATCTACCATTGCAAAATGTACCTGCAGATCTGGTCTGTGCAATTTGATAGGAATAATCATTAGAGCAAAAAGCATAGACCCTGATGTGTGGGTGCATCAGCATATTTTGCTGTTTGCAGTTTTACTTTGCATATGGCATGTGATGACAGATCAAGGTCTTTGCAGCTTTAATTGGGTATGTATTACATGCACTTAAATGCTGGAGATCTTTGCAGATAACAATGAACCATTCTCAATAGTCAAGGGCTTTAGATTCATTTGTTTCACCTCAATTATTGGCGTATGCAGTTATCGAAAACGGTATTTTGAGCAAATGCCATGTCAGTGGATGAAAGCATCCTGCCTGTAGCAAGCAGAATATATTGACTAGTACAAGAAATTAATATGACCTGTCCACACGCATTGATTAGAAATAAAATGTTGTCTGGAAGGTTTAAATAGGAGACATGAATGTGTCATTGTCAATATAAGCAGCCATGATTATTCCTAGTCTCCAAAGGCAAATGTAAGAATCAGTCTGATTTGATCAATTCTTTCAGCTGTATGCAGTCAGATACTGGAGAGATGGATAACATTTCAGTTTGCTGCATATGCCTGTTTTGACATGGAACAAAGTGGATCATCAACCCTTTGGCTAACCCATTTTTCTAGCTGGATGATAAAGCCTAATTCAGATGGAGATAATACACTTTTTTTTTACTAATCTACCAATGTATTGGTTCAAAATTAGCTTGTTTGAATGCAGGGAATAAAAATTTAAGTTCAGTTAGTACCATGGTTTTAATTATATTCATAGTTATGATTTGCCACTAAATAAAGCTGTTTTAGGGTTTGATGCAGCACCTTTAAAGTTTTCTGTACAGTATAGACAACAATATGTTAAAAAAAGTAGTTTGCTCTGGAAATTGAGCTTAATTTACAGATCAGTTCATGAATAACCGATTCATATATAACTCATAAGTATTCTGCAATTTTTGCATTCAGCTGAGACATGAATGGAAATATGGCATTTGAATGGTGATAAACAATTTTGCATTTGATTTATGGTGGTATGCATAGTGGCATATTTGACCAAATTGGCATTGGACTGTTAATGAATAGGCCAAATGTGGCAAAGCACTTGCCCACTTCGTCAGATTTTAAAGTCACTAGATGATATTTACCACTTGTGTATGGGTAGGTCTGTTAAAGTGATTACGGTATTTAGGTGCAATATACTAAGTGATTATGGTTTAGGTAACTTTGAATGTTGTGATGTATTTATTTTGAACAAACGGCCCAATGCTTTTTGAGCCCAACAATTTTTTTCTTCACATAAAAGAACGATTGCTTGTAACTCAGATCAGTGTAGGAATTGTTTTTCTATTTTATTTGATTTTGTAATATATATATATATATAAAATTTTCCCATGCATTGGGGAAACGTCACATAACAGTAATTGATGTCAGTTTGAGCTAAGAGATTTTGCAGATTTTATCTGCCAAATTTGGAATGTATTTCATATTAAACAGTGGCATTGAATGGTAAGATTAAACAGTGTATGTATGGATGGATGTATGTACAGCATGTGCATTGCCTTGCCTGGTCAAAATTAATTCAACATTATAAAAAAGATACATTTTATACAGAATTGATACACTGTTGTTAAATTTCTTTTTGCATAAATAAGAGGAGGTGTGATTTCCTTGTGTACATAAATATGACCTGTATTCAGGAGATCCACAAATTTTGGATATGGATAAGGACTTAGTTATGCATGCATAATTTTACCACAGTGTCGTCACTTGCAATCAGAATCTACTTACCCATGGTGCATTCAAAAAAGTGATGAATTTAGTTTATATATTATAGGTGTTTGAGGAGCTGTAGTTACTCTTTTGGTAGTGATGGACTTGTAATACAAGGATCGCAAGTTCAATACCGCCTAGGCCAGCTTGGGGGGCTACATCTGTATGTGCTTTATTGAGGCATTTAGCTCCCATTTTCACGGCATGCTATAGCCAACAGCCTGTTGAATGTCAGAAAAAAGCAATCCACCAACCAATTAATCCTTCAGCTTATAAATTTTCATGTTAATTTAAAATTCTAATATACTGCCGTTTTTTTTTTTTTATTTAGAACTGAATATTATTGGGAATAACCAATTAAACTATATTCCCGAAATTTTCAGCGATTAATTTCAGTCTTGTGATAACATAATTGGAAAAGTTTTTGGACCACAACATAGGTAAGACACAAGTAAGCTGAATAGGTTTATTTTCCAGAAATAGGTATCAATCACCATCCAGTCACATGTTAAAGTGGGAGACAGTTGAATTTTTTTTCTATTAATGTATTGAACACTAGTGCCATCATTTAAAATTGTGTGTGCATCTTCAAATTTCCGCATTAGTCACGAAAAGTTTTAACGAGTCATGTACTTTGTAAAACACCCGCTCACGACAAGACAGTCGAGTATAACACCATTCCTGTTACAAGATGGTTATATTCATGGTTTCCATATTAGGTTCTAGTGGATATGTATGCACTTCATTACTAGGCAGCTTCACTCAAAATGGCTCCTGTAGACAGCATTATAAGAGAGAATACATGGCCTATTGTTACCTTCCTTGGACACCAAATGGTTATTTTCCCGAATATTGAATCGTGTGGTGTTAGAGACGCTAATGCTATTTAGAGCCAGTCCTAAATTCTAATACGTGTACTTGTTAACTCATCTGTTTCAGGAATGCATCAGTTAAACAACGTGCCAAAAAGCAATTTGTGTTCATTGGGCAGTTACGTTCAGAGATCAAAGAATGTTGTTGTGATCAATAATAGAAACGGAGTTTTGTTGCATACTTATTGTTCTATTCAGATAGTGCTTGTTTGAAAATATCCAGAATGTTAGGCAATGTTCAGGTTGTACAGGAACTACACTGTATATGAATGTTCACGCGTGTGTCTGTTTGTGTGTGTGTGTGTGCAAAAGAGTTGTGCTTTTACTTAAGCAAAATGAAGTGCTTAAGAATTTTAGTTTCTAATCCTTTTTGTCACATTAATACATTTTATTGATTTCTACTGATAGATAAATATAGTAGATTGGTATATATTCAGTGTTTCCATGGTAACTTCAACAAAATCTATCATTTTTAAGCTGAATAAATGTGATACTCATCAGTTATACATTCTTTGTTGTTCGTTTTTTGTTGTTTTTTTTTTTTTAAAATACTTTTTATTCCTTTGGATGAGGGTAAAGGGTCTAACGTGCTAATCCTTACAGATGCTGATATTTCGCCCCAGTCCTCAAGACTCTGGCTCAGCCAACGTGGAAATGTGAGAAACCTTGCCTTGGGTCGGCTTTTCCATGGGTCTTCCTTCGCCAGATGTTTCCAGGCATGTGCTTTGGGAACCCGCTTTCATTTGCTTGCTGACTTGGGCACCGCATGCTTGCATTTTGGACACTCACATCCTAAGGCCGGGCCTTGCTAAAAATGGCCTTAAACCACAACGACCTCTATTCCATCAATGTTATACAGGAAAACATTCACATTAATTCATTTGTTAATATTGTAAGGTATTTAATGATTTAAGTTAATGATCAGCATTTTTTCTCTTGACTGTAATCGACAGTAGCTAGACATAACATTTTTAGTGGTTACAAGATAACGAAACATTTGAAAACGTGATTTTGATCGTGGCACTGCATGCGAAAATTTATATTCTCACCCCCGTTGCATATTAACTAAAATTTGACGGTATATATCATTTTGAAATGGTATAAGATCTGGTTTTAGATAAAAAAAAATTGGAATATATAGCAAAAGAATAAAATTGATGGCTTTGGTGATGGAAATAATGTACTACAGGTATTGATAAAGTTGATACGTTGATATATTTGGTAATGATGTAACAGCACAAAACGAAAAGGGTTTATGTGCGCAAATATTGCTTGAAAATATTGCAAAAAGGTGTATATGTTTGTGTGTATGTATGTATGTATGTATGTATATAGGCACGATATGCTTGCTTAGAAAACTGGTCATGAGCCCAATCCCGTTTTCAAGATTTAACGAGAAGGGAGCATATGCAAGCATTGAACGGTGAGTCTCCGATTTTCTCTACTATTAATACTGCCAAAGTTCGTGAAGAATACTTGAAATCAGCAGTTGAAGCCAGTACGATCGTTGTAAAAGAGGAAAGTGATGAGCATACCGTAAGGGCAAAGATATAAAACGTGTGACTTTGACTTTAAAATGAAACTATTGAGTCAAAAAGCCACAATGAAGTTTTCATGCTTAATAATTATTCAACAAAGTATGGAGAAATACATGAAGGGGATTAGGAAATATAAGTTCATTTGAGAGAGAAAGGGGTTATGTGGGTTTGGAAACGCGAAAAAAAAATAATGGAAATTTTCTAAAAATGTTACAATGACTTAAAGATAAAAAGGAGCGAATAAGCGTGTCGCAGGATGAAGGTCTTGACTTAATTAATAATTCACCCCAGGAATGAAACAAATATCCATCGATCGATTCTAGGAAATCTATGCAAATAAAAAATCTTAAACCAAACTTTTTGCGCTAATTTTAAAAAACTAGTCTTGATCCAAATATCTATGATGCATGAGCGCTTCACAATGAAATGCTCATGCTTCCTAACGATTCATGTCATGTGTACGACGAAAACCCAAGAAGGTGTTTCGTTATTGAAGTCTGTGAAAAAAAGAACTTTACTCAGATTTTCTATGGCTGTGACTGTGTCTCTGACGTCATATAGGTACGCAAGCGTGGTTTGGCATGAATTGTCTACGATTCTTGTTGAGTCATGCAAAGTGATGACAATCAATCGAGGTGGGAACAAAATGAATTAAAAAAAAAATACTTAAATTGTAGGAAATAGAGGCAAACGAAAAACCATAATCTTATCAAACTGTTAACGATGTCGCCACTGGTAAATTGCTATATTTCACATTCCAATAATAATAATAATAATAATAATAATAATAATAATAATAATAATAATAATATTTTATTTAGATTACGAGAAGTTTTTGAAGACGGAGAGAATTAAATCATGTTATACACAACCGTTTAATGTATATTTTCATAACAATTTTCATAAGATATTTCATTGAAAAAGTTTGCTGCCAGTAATGTAATTATTGCCACCCGTAATCAATGTGCAATATAGACTGCTCGAATCCTCTGCTTGGTGTGTATCAGTCATATAGCTCATTAACAATAAATCGCGTAAAAATAGAACCTATGATTACGTGATTGATTGGTATTGCAATATAAATAAGATAAACGTTAACAATATTTTAGGAGTCAATGCTCAACAATAACAAAATTATATTTGCTGAAAGTTATTTTTTATGAATTGAAAGAATTAAAGAGCTTCTGAAATGGGACCATACCAATTGCTTTTTTAATGTGTTCCAGCGTAACCATTGGAATTTACTAGCCAGCGTTATTCCGACATTTACATTGTATTTACTGTCCGTTTGGGTGGAATTTATTTCTTCAAATTATTTAAATTCAGTAATTATTTTCTCTGGAAAGACAGAGTTGACATAAAAAAAAATATTCTTGGACAGTGACAATATCCTGGAATTTATAGAGAATTCAAACATGGAATTATTATAATACTGTGTTTCGACAAAAGATTGTTGGTACAACAACACAATCCAGGCACATAAACTTCTTCAGCGTTGGACCTCATTTGGATTTCTCCTAAAGTTTATCCAGGCTTGTGTCTATAATTCTTTGAAATTTTTGGGATTTAATCCTAAATACCATATGTTCTTTTATTTTCACTTTGTATTGGAAAGAAATTGAATTTTACAAAGCTTGTTGCTTTTCACACTTACCTGTTACTTATTTTAAGAGCATAGACATGTAACACAATATATTTAGACAAGATAATATTATATGCAATGATTATCAGCAGTAGTTGCAGCACACCAGACACCTGCAGATATATTCATGCGGCGTACCACGGGTAAATGACAGTGACATAAAACTGTTGGAGAAGGAGTACAACGACTCATAGTAATGATAGAAAAACGCACATAGCAGCATTACAGACCATCACGTCTACAGACTGCCCATGCCCATCCCTTTAATATAAATTGTGTATCCAGGAGTCAAGTGCGTAGTCACCGTGGGCTGCACAACAAGCGTCATCATCGGGCACGATGAACACCCGAAGAAAACTTCAATTTCAGTTCATATTGATTTGGAAATTTATGGACTGGTAAACTTGTAGCCATAAACAAAGGATCTAACATTAGTGTTCTTTGCAAACGAAATTTATGAAACGAGTGTAATAATTTCAATGTATTAAGAGTCTTATCGAACAAATAATTGAAATTATTCGACGACTTTCAAAACTTTTATTTGAAATAAGCACAGATGTAAGATTATATTTATCACATGACGGAAAATATTGATTTTATTTGACCAAAGTATTGATTAATGTAGAAATATTACCTTGAAGTACATTTGGGTGCTCTGTCGTTACACCTTTTCTTTGTAAGACATGACATTTTTAATTTAATGACTTGCTGTTACACATGTTATATAGATGAAAACTTAATTTGTATTGAAGTTTAAACATATATATTATTATACCAAAGTCTGTACATATCGTATGTGCAGTTAAAAAATGTTTTTATTTTATATGAGATGTTAGCATATCACTGATTTGTGCAAATAATCCCACGAAATTCTTGCTCAGCATTCTCAGTATTCAATGGCTGAGATCATGGAAATTTTCTTAACCCTGCCTTCTGGACATATTTGTTTTTGCTATTACTATTAACATTGTGGTGGTCATTTTTAGAACCGATTTCCTAAAGGGAACTGAAAAAAAAAAAACGTTCACGTCTGTCTGAATATGGACAGTTTATCGCACGTGTGATTTGTTAGCCATGTATATATAGTACATCATGCACTGAAAAATGGTGTAAGATCCCAAAACAAGAACAACAAATAAAACTAAGGGTATATGTCAATTTATAGCGGGCATGGTGTGTGTGTGTGTGTGTGTGTGTGTGTGTGTGTGTGTGTGTGTGTGTGTGTGTGTGTGTGTGTGATTTCTAACGTAGCTTGAACAATATTTCAGTCATATCGCTACGATGCCTGCATTGTGGCATTTGATAGTGATATCTAGCATTGGGACATCTTGCTTCCGACATGTAGCGTGTTTTTCCACCAAATAACATTATCCTGACACCAGGCCGACCAGTCCTAACACTAACCTCTTAATGACTAGCGAGGCAGATGTTAGCTCCATTTTTATGTCTTTGGTATGACTCGACTGGTGTTAAAACCCGCGATCTTCCGCATCAGAAGAGGACGCTCTCTCTAACCACTGGAGCAGTCTGTCATGCGGGGAAGGATGGTTGATATATAGATGTAACATGGAACATATAACAATATACAAGCTTGGTTTAAATCTTAAGGTATAGAAATAAATAAACACATCTGTTCACAGAAGAATGTGGACATAAACCGATCTCCCAACTGACAGAAATCTACCCAACCATAGTATCAAAACAGCTCAAACGATCTATTGTTTCTTATTATGTGACACAATTCTGATTCTAAATAAAACTTGTCTATGTCTACTGTATTCTACTGTTCCAGATTAAATAATGCAAATACCAAGTCACAAATACATTCAAGTAAATTTAGAATATCTGCATCATGTAATCATCCTTTCACGTGAATATCCTAACTGGAATACTTAGTGGTGAAAGTGACAAACTTTTAGTATGAACATTAATCGTCTACCCAAACCAGTGTTAATTTATGTGACATTACACGGGATTTCCATCTTCATTGCTAAATCCCATCGAGTTAGCAAAAGAAAATCCGGATCATTACGAGACATGATCTAGCAAACAAGATCGATTACTGTGATAATATATTTGTATATACCTGTCAGTTTTCAGGTAAATTAACAAAATACTAAAAAGGAACTGAATAAAAGAAATTCTGATACGAACTTAATTCTAACTCATAAACAGCATTCACATTAATATCGGTTTTATAAATGAAACGCGTATATCATTTTCATTAGTATAACAGTTAATAACACGTTCTTCGACGGACGGAGAAAGCAGACACGTTCTTCGACGGACGGAGAAAGCAGACCAATGGATGTGATCTACAGCCGTTGTGCATTTGTCAAATTTTGCATCAGGGATTGTATCACCAGCTGAATAACTTGGGAAAGTTTATATCGAGGCTCGGCTGATAGCGTTTAAACTGTCTTCGACGTATCAATGTGAGAGGTTTCGATGGGGACTTGGCAGTAAATGTGTTTCCTCCTCCAAAAAGAGTTTATACTTATAATTTATAGTTTATAATCTACAGAGATACCAAATATGTTGTTTTCCCAACAAGTACTGGGATGGAAGTTTACTGCTCGCTTGCTTTGTTGAATTTGTCGCTGTTGTCAATATTTGGGGAGGGAGAGGCACCTACCATCAAAACGATATTGTCGACTTCTCAACTTGACGGGTTCTTTTTTTACAAATAGTTGGTAGGGACACAAAGAAAAACTTCTTTTCAGCTCATCAGCCTACTAGTAATCTTATAAAATGGGTGTTTTGACCCAAAACTCGATTTTGAACTCGACGACAATATAATTCTACCCTTAACCCCCTTAAAATAGTTTAAACAATTACGAAAATAACTTTGTTGAGTCTACAGTGTTTATTTCATAATCAATTACCAACACGAGGACATGCCATTGAATCGTCGCCGTCCTTTCAAACAAAATATGGTTTGATCCAGTAACACCCCCTTTAAAAGACTACTGATATATTTCACGCAAAATTGCGAGTAAATTTTCATATCTGATATTTCTTACAAAATTGAACTGCTATCAGATTGTACCTTGCAATCTACTATATCTAACATATTATATTACATATCTACTATATCTAACAATTCCAGTTCGCTATTAAAAAATCGCTGTGACCTGCAGGTCAAACTTCTAAAATGAATGCGCTATTAATAACATGCTATAAATTAAAAATAAATCGATTTACACGCACGCTCTAAAGAGATTAGAGGCTGCTTCGTATAGTTATATATCATATTTACATATCTAAATTTCATTTGTATATCTGTAAGAGCTAAGTAGCCATATGGTTTAGGTGTACAGACAAACGTTAGATCGACTAGTAGAAACTACCTCCTATTATAGAGTCCAGAAAAATCCGATAGACATATTGTCTTGCGTTCCGCGACAGAAGCTATTACAATTGGGATAGTACCTGCGAACGCTGACAATGACGTGATATACTTAAACAGGTAATTCTAAAAGTATATATAAAAAAAAACTAATTTCCAGGTGCAACTCGCCTGACACCTTCGAACCTCAAAGCAACCAGGCTTCGCGTAGAGGGTGTATTTTACTACAAAGTCTCGCGCTAAACATTCCAACAATTGCAAAATTGAAAATCATTATTGACAGCCCTCTAAATCTCTAAAATTTCGTTTCGTACTTAACGATTAATCACGCACAATAGAAAAACAAATATAACAATTACCCAAGATGAGAGACATTCACTGCCATTCAACCTACTCATCAAGGTATTCCCTTTTGTCATATTTTTATTTTACTGGTGGCTGGTACGGTGTTTCACACAAAATGTTACTTCCTTAGTTTCACACAAAATGTTTACTATCCTTATTTTTTTAAAAAAATTGCCCGGTATTTTAAATAAAATTTACTGAACATCGATTTTCTTATTTTGCTACTCTGTTCGGTATTTTACACACGAGCGAATTGTCTTTAATTCGTAGTTCCTGTATCAGATCTAACATTATAAACTTTAAAGCCATGAGATAAACTCGAAGTTGATTAAGATTAGTATTATAAGTCACTATTGCTATTTTACATGCATTTTTATTTTCATATTTTGGCACGATCTTTTTATTTGTTGTTGTGTTACGTACATGTAATAAAATTGCTTGTGTGTTAGTTTTCAATTATTTTTATTTTATTTTTGTTTCATTACATTTTATTGGAATGATTATTTTCACGGAAATCGATAATTTTTCCAGTAAATTCTGTTTGTACACAACGCAAAAGGTGTTACATTAGTATTATTTTTAACTCACTTTGGTCCATAGAATTTGTAAACATCTAGTGATAACGATTAGCTCTTTCCAAGGTTATTCCTGCCCACGTGTTACCCAGGTGTAAACAATTTTTTTATTATTCATTTCTAGCCTGAGAATCTGACTTTTTAGATAGGGCTGTTCTAAGCTACGTGACAAATGGTATTTTTTTATTGCGATCTTTAAGTTGGAAATCACTTAGCCTGTCACGTGAAATACCATTTGATCTAAAATCAGGCTTAAAACAGCCAATTGGTATTAAATTTATTTAGTAGTGAAAAATACCATTAGGAGTTCAGAGGTATTTTTTTGGCTATATTTTGAGTTATTTGTTATTTAGGAATTTATATTCTCCACAAAATAAGTGCTTCTTCATCAGAGTCTTGGACAAAGACATTCAGTGGAAATTATTTGGAATTCTAAAATTGGAATAATTTTCTTAATTCACAAAATTCAACGAGGAACTGTTGCCATTAGTACAACGACTTCATCTGACGTCATCGCCTTCCATATTGGAATTTCATCGAACCTAGATTGAATAAGAACTATTTAGTGATAGGACTTGTATTTTTCAATTTTAGGACTAAATTTGGATTATATTCACAAACTGTAAGTCATATTTTCTATTTTTACATTGTTTTCTAGGAAATAAATTGTTTCTGTTAAAATATACAAAGCTTGTTAGCGTCACTGTTTTCTCTTGTTATTTTTGAACGAGCACTTGATAATGCAATACCTATCCCCGATACTATTAACAATAATGGGTTTGGGGTTCGGCAGGCTGTACCAATTTCAGCATTTGTTTATAATAATGGAATATAATTAAGCGCACTTAATATTCTTTTGTAATATTTTCGGGTACGTCTGATATAGTAAAATTGTTTATGGCAATTTTATCGCTGTCTTGGGGACCAGATAAAATATGATTGAATTCGATTATTTCTTTGTTCGTCCTTATGAAACCGTTTTTGTAATTATTTCAATAGCCGTAGTAAAAATGTTTTCAGCTGAAAAATTATCGATCAGAGCACTACATTTTTTCTTGAGAGGATCGGCAAGAAACTCTGTACTTATAATACACATCAGATGAGATATCTAATACCTATTAAAACCGTGGATGAAACTGGAGGGTTAAAATTTTGTGTTGGTATTTCAGTAATAACACTAACTCTATCACGATAAAATCTTCTGTTTCGTCAATATTCGTCAATAAATCTAACAACATAAGATGACCCAGCTTAAAAATTGTAAGTACTAATTGTTGCCTGAGAATCGCATATTATATTGTAACAGACGGAGAATATCATCTTTCTCTATATCTATGGTGGGTTGATTTAGGTTTCCAGCAATCAGCTCTTTGATATTTTTGTATTTTGCTTCTGTCAGATACTTTAAAGCTTCTTTTGTATAGGGTTTCAATGCACATTTTTGAACTATTATGTATTTAATAATCTTAAAAATCTTCGTCAATAACGTTTTTCACAGTTATAATTTCGTCAATCTCATAAAATATATCTCGTTCGAGATCATTATATAACTCTATCCTGGACTCAGATATTATAGATTACACTCACATTAAATTACAACGTGCTAGCACGTCAGACCTGTACTATACTGATAACATAAATCCGGAAAACGAGTACTTGTTTATGGTAACTGTAGGATGAAGTATTAATTGCTGAAAAGTAGTAGTAACAAATCACCCAATAATGTCTCATACAGCCCATTCCATGTTGTATCACTATTCCATTCTTCTAACCGCCAATCATAACTGTATCCGACATTAGCATTTATTTGACTTCGTAATTGAATTGACGCTTTATTTTGATACAAATGTTAGATGTTCCTCAGTCTGTGATCCACTCTAACCAGTCAGATATAATGATGTTCTCTTAAAAATAACTTGACGCTGTTACAACAAAACTCCAACAATTATAACAGGATCCGCGAGATGTGGAATGTGACAAACACAATTTTTCGCTTGTTTTGAAATACCACCAATCGCTTGCAGTTTGATAACACTATCAACGTATTGTTTATTGGTAAGATTTGATGTAGAAACGGGTATGTACGTAGAAGTTATCTTATTAACGACCATATCGATCGCTCCTGTAACTGTACTTATCTCAGCGTCAACAAACAATTTATTTGTTAGATGAAAATGGGCGATTGGATTATAGTCCGTTGTTATTTTATTCGAACCCGTGCTTAACATACCTGTCACAGTATCACCAGATTTTGCTACTCGTGATGCAATATTCGTTGCTATGTTATCATTAACGTAATTTATATTCGTTAAATCTGATAACGCTGATGAAACTGCCGTAGTTGATATCTTATTCGATCCCATGTCAAGATTTCACACCAAAATTATGTTGCTAATGGGTTGCGTTTACGATAAAAGTTGAACAAAAACTTGCTGGACAGCAACATCAGAAGAAACAGCAAGACTTTTCAAACCAATCGACAAAGTATCATCGGTAGATATAAAAAATTAAAATGAAAATGTAAACGATGACTACTTGAAGGACAAAGAAAAGTTTCTACGAACATTGTTTGAGCGAATTGGTGATTCTGAATAAATATAAAGGGGAATGGATAAAATAATGTTACGTAATGAAGAAATTGCTAAAGAAAATAAAGATATTTCCAAAGCTTACATTTTAGGACTAGACATTGAAAAAAACTTAAAGAATCAAAGAAAAAATATTAGATGAAGAACTTAAAAATATTGTAATAGATACTGTTGATCAAAATCTTTTTGTTCGCTCGTGGAAACGTGGAGAATATGAAAGATTTAAAGATGAAATGCACGAAGTGATAAAGATAGCAAAACAAGTTGAAAATGCATTTTGTTCAAAAGTAAAAGACGAAAAAGAAATTATGGAATTTATTTTATCAGCAATGCGTGAAGGAATTTATTGTTATTGTTATGATTATAACAGCTGAAGCTTTTAGGACAAGAGCACAACCATACGACAAAATATAGAAATTTGCTAGATTGTTGAAATTTTATGACAAAAGCCATGAGAAACTTATACTATCTGGTAAAGGATTAAAGATCGTTAACTCAGCAGCTGATATCGTTGATCGACTGATGCTAATAATCTCATCGAATGAAGCTGGAAAACTAGCACAGAAAAAGGCAATGAAATAGTTGATAACTTGATCATCTACGATCAAATAAATCTTTAACGACGGACGAGTATCATGTGTTATACAGCGACTTGATTTGCTAACACAAACCAGCTATTATATTTTTATCTGCGAACAACAAATAAAAATGACGATGATTTTTTTTTGCTCGACTCATGTCGGACAACATCGAACAGCGCAACGTTTACCGTGCTATATAATTCTGTTATTGAACTTGATCATAGGTCCCCAAAGCAATATGAGATCGGATTAGTATCAGCTACTGTTTGACACTATGGCAAGTGTTAAAACTAACGTCAACGATGATTGATGGCTCAGGATAAAAACCAATGGTTTCGTTGATTTAAAATCTGTTAAAATACCACAAGGCGCATACAACGTCACATATATCAGCAAAACAATAAAATATAATATAACCTCTGACAGTAATGCTGCAACACGTTATGAGCAAGAATAACATTAAACATGTAAAGGTTTATCTGCCTTAGCGGCCAAATACAATCGGATCATTGTTAGAATTCAATAAACAACAATACAGATACGACACATCTGAAACAGCATCATATGACCGTGAGTCAGCCGTCAACATAAAATGTAAATACAATCCTGATAAATT
The DNA here is from genome assembly GCA_016746295.1 of Potamilus streckersoni. Lineage (NCBI taxonomy): Eukaryota > Metazoa > Mollusca > Bivalvia > Unionida > Unionidae > Potamilus > Potamilus streckersoni. Next base: position 1,708,022 of record JAEAOA010001748.1, on the reverse strand, counting down.
GTTATATTGCAACTGGGTCATACACGGCACGAGGTAGTCCAAGACAAACAATTTATTCGTTTAGCTCTGATATTTCATCGGGTTCGTTAATGCAAGTCAATCCGAGACAGATAATATACTATTCTATTAGTGTTGAAAATCAAGTATCATCTATCACGATGACACTTACTAATCAGTCAGGTCGTCAGATTGATTTAAAAAATGAAATTGTTACTTACTATTGACATCTGTGTGTCAGTAATTGAACAAAGCCAATTTTATCAGACAATTTGTATGACAAGACAAAACAACGAAACATTTACCAAATAAAAAGAGTACGTGTTTTCGGGAATATCTTCATAATTATAATAGAAAATATACCTGCAATAGCTCAAAAAGTAGCGCCAGTCGCGATAGACGCGTCAACAAAACAAACGTGATAATCAACTACAAAACAATTCGATTTTTGATAACGCTGATAACAACTCATATTTGTTAGAATAAACTATAAGCAATATCCTGAACGAGCGATCGAACGAAGCTTGGAAATAATATTAATTAAAATCGTATATCTAGCTTATATGTATCGGATGGAAGCCATGCAGTAATATTAGGACGCTGATACTAGATATCAAATATATATTGAAGATTTTCGATCTCTTTACCAGATATTTCATGTTGATGTTAGTAAGCACATCCAACGATTGGATCAACAGCTGACATCGAATAAAATGGACGTTGGGAGTGGCTCCTGCTGCTCCAGATAACATATATTACGCTTATGCTCTTGTGATATCTGACAGATTCATAACACTTGATGCTGCAAAATGTAAAATGATTGTATATGTATAGTGTTAAAAATATTTTATCTGTCAAAATCCATAATGAAATATATTTTGCACGAGATTATCCTACCACAAGGACAAATGCAAAAACAATACGAACTATAGCTGGACGAAAACGTTTTCATTAAAAAAAATTCAAAATGAATAGCACTCCAACAAAATTACTTATAGCAGAACGCCAGATATCCAAAATGTTAAAAAGTAATCCTTTCATGCTTGATCTGTCATTGGCACAAATAACAGCATAGGAACAACGATGGCTACTTTAGCACGAAGTTTATTGCAAAATATATTACCTGTGTTAGGAACTTTAGGCTTAGATGCAGCGTCAGGTGCAGAATTAGGAACTACAAAAATGTCACCGGTGAAAGAATCAAACAGTTGTTGCTACAGGGGCCGCTATAAAATCCAATTTTTATCTGATCGATATTAAAAAAACAATGTCGACAACACGAGCACAAAACACGCCTATGACAAATAAGTAGAACCATAAGAAGGAACCCCAACGCGGATAGTGTGGATTTATTGGTCTGCTGATAGTAGGGATTGCGGTAAGTTTATTTCCAAATATATAAAGCATAGGACGCAGAATACGTATACACAATGAGAAGACGGGCTCGTAAAAGCCGTGGCAGAGGACTGATACTACCTGGAACAAGAAGATGATATTGTTCGCGTTAAATAATTTTTAAATTGCTAAAAAACTTAAAATATGAGAATTTTCGATTCGTTGGTCTTCCTCCGAATGACATTAATGATATTATTAAACAATACATCCTAACAAAATATAAGAATATGAATTATAACTCTAATCAGCTTCAGCCAGTTGGAACTTCCGCTGTAGTTACTATTGCGTTATGTTTTCTTGCAGATGTCTTGGACGCAAGCGTACAGGTCTGATGGCGAACCAGTTAAGTTTCTAAAGTTTATTCTGCAATATGACTCGTTTCCTCGTTGTCAACAACGATCGTAAAGTGTTACTTGAATCGTAAACGATATGGCATTAATTTTGGCTGACATCAATAATACAAATAACAAACTTCTGTCTCAAATGCAGAACTAAACAACAGAAACAACCGCTAATAACCGAAAACATGCTGACAGGTACATGTGATGTCTGTGGCAGGCGAATGAGTATGTTCCTTAAACAAGATAAATCCGGTGATACAATCACTAGTGGTTGTGCAATGCAAACCTAGAGTGTCAACACTTTGGGAAAAACGTCCGTAGAAAAAGTTGTTTTAGTAAGCGACTGAAAATAAATGAAATATAATTGCAATTATTTGAACAAAGATCTATGCCTGGAACAAAATAAAGTAGTTGCTTATTGTCAGTGTTGCAATCACAGAGCTGTTATCGGATTAGAATTGGATATACATATAATTATTGGCAAACTACTAAAACCATAGGGAGGTTGTAGATTGACAGAACACAGACATACCGTTCCATGGAATCCATTTGCTCAGCAACTCGATGCAATTGATAATTCGTCACCGGTACAAGAACCTTAAAATCAACTTGATGCAATTGAGATGCGTCATGATATTTGTTATCGAGATCACGTTGACGACAAACTAGGTTGCGATCGAAGTCTACCTGACGAACTACGAGATATGAAACCGGATAATATGCGAGAACGATTTGACAGAAAACTGGTGCAAGGTATCATTGGAGAAATATAAACTTGGCGTTTGTGTACATGGTAAACTAGAGACGAAGACGTTACTGAATGAGCTACACAGACATAAAATTATCTTCAACGAAAGTTCGTCGCAAGCGCAGTCGATGATATCTGGTTGATAGATCTTTTAGATATACAAAATACTGCATAGTACAACGATTGCAAATAGTATCTGTTTAACGGCATTGATATCTTAGGCAAATACGCGTTTTTTGTTCCCATTGCTGATAAAACTGGATCGATGATTACAACATCTTAGAAAATATTATTAAGACGAAGCGAAAACCAAATAAAATCTGAAGGTTTTTCAACAATACATTTGGGCAGATTCTGAAACAAAACTATAAAAATATGTTACCGCTAATGGAAAAAAGCGTGTTGTCGTACACTTAAATTGTACGATGAAACTATCGTGCTATCTACAACAGCTTACAGCAAAACATCAATATATATATATATATATATATATATATATATATATATATATATATATATATATATATATATATATATATATATATATATATATATATATATATATATATATATATATTGATGATCTACCAGCAACAATATCGGATTATAATAGCACGAAAAACGGAACAATTGGAATGTCACCGAATAATGCAATAACAAATCCGGTTCTTGCAAACGTGAACATATATAGCAGACAAAGGTTTAACGTTGGTGGTCGTATCAGAATTTCATTAACAAAAACATATTTGAAAAAGGTTTTAGTTCAATCTGTTCTGATTTTAACAACAATGCCGGTAACATATAAGCTTAAAGATCTTGCAGATGCTGGTGTCACAGGAAGTTCCTACGAACAGGAACTTCAACTATCAACAAAATATATATTTGTTATAGAACGGGTGATGAAAAGACGTGTTAATACAATTTGGTCAAATGGCAATAGTTTTAATAGGTGTATTCCAACTAATTAAATCAAAGTTCTTTGATTAGATCGCAAGCGATCACCAATGATCTCTTCTTTATTTACCAGAACAGACTTGCATTTAATGGTCTGTACAACGATATCAGATAATGTCTTCGATCTTCTGTTAAATGTGTCATCAAATTTAAAATTGTTAAAAAAATAAAATCTATTATATATTTTTGACAACCTTACATTTCAAAGTTGTCAATACGTATAAACGGCTTAAACATATCCCAAATTATCTACTGATTGATGGGGTTAATGTTTTTATGAGCAATGATAAACGGATCTCAAGCATGTTAATCATAGCGTTGGACACAATCATTCTTCGGCGTTTGAAGTACTATTAATAGATTTCGAGGTATCAGAGCTTGAGAGAGATAAAAGGATGTTTGCCAGATATGAAAAGGACCCTGTCAATATATGGGCTCATTGTTTCTTGACCAGAGAAAATGTTAGGGACATTCGATCTTTAATCAGTGGAGTGCAACGTTGTATTAAATAGTTGAGGGTGGGAAAAGAGGGAAAATAGATAATCAAGCTCTTCATCAGCCCTACATTAACACAACAAAAAGGAAAGAGAATTACTCCAAATAATGATGAATTCTTGAGTAGACGGTATCAAACATGACGAAATGAAGACAAAGAGCGTACTTCTGCACGGTGACAAAAATCCAAACTTAAAAATTAAATGGTGGTAACACAGTCACAGCTATCGATGCATGGAGAGTCTCCATCATAAAGCACAGTTGGCATAATTTACTGATTTCCTATTCACCTAATCTTACCAAAAACGAAGCCCCGAAAGAAATGGAATATATCGATATCATAACTAGAAATTTAATATCCATCCATGTACGTTCTACCTGAGAGCCAATATATTCGAGCGGTACCTCCCATGGAAAATCGGTAGATATGCTTTGTAACCCTCGAAGTCTCCGTTGATGCAAGAAAATGAGTCTAGCAATATACTTCAGTAAAACTGATTAAAATAATTTCTAGCCGTAGACACAAATGAATGATTTCTCAAGAAGAATGAACCAAGCTAAGACTACCATCTGTGAGAGCGTAACAAAGTTAGAGCAGGATTAAATGAAGAAAAAAAAATATCGGAGAGTAGATATCATTTAACACAGAAAAAACTGAAGAAGGCACATGGAGATTATTCCAAATTGGAAAATAAAATAAGAAAACGAAAAGATCGTTTAAGTTTCCTCTGACCTGTTCCAACATATATTCGATATTTAGACATTTATTTTGGAATGGGAAGTCATAACGTATCCCTGCTCGAAGCACTGGAATTCGCCTAAACCACATGGTAACAGCATATAGTAGTCGCTTTACACATGGGCCAGAAAAAATTAAGCATCATTGTAACTAAACCAACCTGCCTATAATCGATAAACAGTCTTTAATTTCTCAAACACAATAATTTACACACAGTTTTACATATGTTTGACAAATTTTAATGTTCGATACATCAATAATTCGTCGAATGTTTTCAAAGTCTCGCGTCTTACGTAATCATACGAAATATAACTATTGTTGGCCGTTTCCATAGGCAATTTAATTTTGCTTCAATTGTTGTTGTTTTTTAAATTTATAATATCAAAAAGAAGCATATGAGAAATGGCCTATTATGAGGTCCAATAGGTAAACACTGTTATTGTTGCTCGTGGACCGACTTATTTAGGGACTAGCCATTTTTCTATTATTATTTAGCATCTAATAACGACAAAGTAATGACAATTCAAACTGTATTATATTGACCATTCGAACATTGTTCAATCGTGCATGATAAACACGCAAAATAGCCATCATTGTATCAGGAGATAGTAACTTACAGCATGACAACATGGTATAAACTGACTCTTTGTCATTACATCATTATATAAGCAGCACACACTGGACTATATAGAGAAAGTACCAAAAGTTAAACCCATGATAGAGAGATACACATATGATTACACTGCAACATTAATTTCGGCATGTTTAATTACTTTTGCCATAATTTCTCCATTTCTAAAACGGATCATGGCATAATTGTCCTATCTAATGAAGATCATTCGCTTTAACAGAGGTTATGCTTCTAAGTTTGTGCAATATAGTCAATGATTACTAAAAGTGATCAATATTTACAAAACGGGATAAATTATAATGTGTGTGTGTTTGTGTGTGTGTGTGTGTTTGTGTGTGTGTGTGTGTTTGTGTGTGTGTGTGTGTGTGTGAGAGAGAGAGAGAGAGAGAGAGAGAGAGAGAGAGAGAGAGAGAGAGAGAGAGAGAGAGAGAGAGAGAGAGAATTTAGACAATACAAGGTGAAAGAAACATTCACAATTAAATCACTTTGGATGACAAAATCTGACATTATTTACGGCTTAAGAATGTATGTGTACGTGCGGGTGTGTCTTTGATTATTATTACTATCTATGAAGAATGCCTTCTGAAATGTCAAGCTGATTGAATATACAAAATATATCATATATTCTCCCTGAGCTGAACTATTTTATATTTTTATGACATATTGTCACTGATGGGACGATAGAGCAGCTAAAATATGTTGTTTTGTTCACAGTACTTTACACACAACTGAATCGGAAGTTTACGTTTAATTGCGGTAGTTAGGTTCGTAGATAGTTTTCGGCTGATGGGACAATCTAAGATCCGCTGGATAATATTTATGAAAAGTTCACAGAAACATTAACATATCTGGGACTTGATGTTGTACTGTGCTAACTAATATTATATTCTGTCACGTTTCAGCCTCAACAATACGCAACTGTTACGTGTAAAATATGTTTTAATGTTATGCGATATTTTTAAAGAGCTTCAGAATATCCATATGAAAAAAATTCAAAACTGCACCCAGCGTACTATTATAATGTGCCGGTTTTAGCTCATGATGCGTCATATTGAATTAGAACTTTTTACAAAGTGTGGCATGCTTCTAATGATCAAGATTGGAATCCGAACTATGCTACCACGCTGATAAGCAAAATCAAATAAAGAATACTCAAAGAAAGATGACAAATGTGATGGTAATTACGATATGTAAAAATCAATCTCATACATTAATACCGATATACCAATAATTTACAAGGGTAGGTCTATTTGTGCCGATATACTAATAATTTACAAGCGTAGCAAAAATGCTTGTCTTCTTGGGATCGACGAAATAAATAAATGATTACAATTGTATTGAACCAATTCTACCAAAAACTTGTATACTTTCTAGAACAGCAAGAGCGTGTGTGTGTATATATGTACGTACGTACGTACGCACGAACGTACGTACGTATGTATGTATGTATGTATGTATGTATGTATGTATGTATGTATGTATGTATGTATGTATGCATGTATGTATATATGTATATATGTATGCACGTACGTACGTAAGTACGTATGTATGTATGTATATATGTATGTATGTATGTATGTATGTATGTATGTATGTATGTATGTATGTATGTATGTATGTATGTATGTATGTATGTATGTATGTATGTATGTATGTATGTATGTGATATTGTAATAACTTTATCTCATTATAGATTTTCCATCATCAGATTAATTTAATGCATCTTGTCTCAATCCCGGAGCAATATAATAATGAGCAACGTCTGTTTTGGAATTTTGCGCTCAGTTATTCCTAAGTTTCCCAAGTGAAGGGTAGAGAGCATCAATTTTATTCACAAAATATTCGGAGTATTTTCCATTAAATTGCTCCCTATCTTAAACGCATTGATAAACATATTCTTAGTTCCAAAGATCATTATCTAAGGAGTACAACGTTTCTATTGGCTCGCGTAATTTGTTTAAGCCTTTCAACGCTTCTCATCAGCTTGTACAAGTAGATATTTTAATCAAATATTCATGGAGCATGGATGTAAATATTTTAATCACATTTCAATAAATTTTAATTCGTATGGTCTGAAATAAACAAAATAGGAACCGTTACTGTCATTCTTTGTAACATTTACTTGATTAATGAAAATATACAAGTGTATCGGCTTCAAATCTACACAGTATGTTTTTTAGCTAGCAGAGGTATTTACAGATCTGACTATTATATTATAGTTATGTTGAGTTGTAGTTCATGACATGCATAACTTTAAAGTTATATTTTTAACATTAAGCATATTCCTTTTGATCCCAACTGTAATGATATTTGTATTCTATTTGTAATCTATATCCTTAAGAGTTAATATAATCCTGAATTCGTTTTCATTAAACAAAATTATATAGCAAGTATATTCTTGAAAGCAACGTGGAATTCCTTTAAAAACAAATATAGATGAATCCTAATGTTATTGGAAATTCAGTTGTGAGGTACGAGAAACGGATTAATGGAGATTTCATTGTCATATAAAAACAATGGATTGATGGAAATACTGCTGTAATGAGCAAATACAGTATTGGAAAAGGACTTTTATAGACAACTAGTCATGGGAACCACCTCTATAACTTTTATGATTCAAATAAAGAATTTACGCTTTCTATAGCACACATACACACACACACACACACACACACACACACACACACATATATATATATATATATATATATATATATATATATATATATATATATATATATATATTTATATATTTCAGTGCATTAATTGTCCAGAAAATGGATTTGTACTTGAATAACAAACTAGTCAGAAGCGGTACTGTCACTTACCAAAAGCGAGAAAATCTGAACATTCTCTTGACGTACGGAAAGAAAAAAAGAGAACGCACAGCTGAATGCCTCCGTGCTATGAAAACCACTTTTAACAATTTCAACAAAACAGAGTTGGCATAATATTACAATCCTCATAATGGTCGAAAGAAAATCAAATAAGAACGTGTGGTTGCAAGACGATTTTGAATAGAGTTAATGAAATATTAAGGTGTTCAGTTTGATAGCTAATTCTAACGAATACAAAATGAACATTGAAGAAGTCGGGATCTACGTGAAAAATGTGGGATTCTTATTTAAAGTTGGAAAGTACATCAGTCAAACTATGAGCAAATCAAAACGCAAGTATGCTCTACGATGAATTTAAGATAAAATCTTCACCATGAACTCTTGACTCCCAGAAAAGAGATTCTTAGCAGATCTATCTATCAAAACCTTTCGGCATCGAACACTTTGACATGTCCCAATAGAGAAGTTTTCAGAGATATTCAGACTTATCTACTATAGTCTTTGAGACAGGCATTGCCAACAAAAGTTACTTTTAAATCTTATTGACACTTTTAGCTAGGACAATTCCAAGCCAAATGTACCCGTGGCCTTTCCTTCGATGGTTATTTTGGAGGATATGAATTTGTGGGGATAAAATTTCACTCCAGATCAACAGAAGAGGTTCTAGACTGTCAGACAAAAGATGAACAGCGAACCTATGATAGAACAAGAAGTTTTCCATCCACAACAACAACAACAGCAATAACAACAACAACAACAATGGTGACATATTACAGATGAAGAAAAAAAATACTGTCCTACCCTTTGGGGGATATATAGTCACTAGACACAACGAATTAGAATTAGAAGAGTGAGCATTTCTACAGTAATCGAAGAGTGGGTGCTGGATAGAAATCAAAAGTGTTTGTTGGATATGCAAAGTATTTGTTGGAAAATACTTAAACATGGAAACCGACTATAACACTTGTAGCATTATCATTTAGGTTGTGTGCCATATAAATTTCTCAACATGGAAACAGCCTATAACTAAAATTATAACATATTTTACTATTATGACCCGTCTTATCCCACGATGTGAATCCTATGGACAATCTCAACATAGGACTCCTCGTTAAGCACAACCACCACCAGCCTGTGACCATATTAAGGTCAACTCTAACAATGTTACAATGTAGATTCATTTGAGATCAACCACTTCTAACATTGTAACAATGTACCATCAATGTCAAACCTATGGACAATTTATGGTTACCGTTCCTTGTGTAAAATCCCATGATCTAATGTTAATTATCTTGTGCCTCTTTACATCTTTAAGTGTTTCATATTACTACTCCTTTCAATGCAGACGTTATGAGATTCCTCGTTAGCAGTGCAGATGATGTGAAGCTTCACTATCAGATTTAAAATATAAAGATTATGCAATGATCTTTATATTAGATCATTTTAAATATTGAACAAATGAACTCTTTCTATCCATGTTAATTTGGTCAGTTCTGTCAATAGGGCTGCAAATCAGACCTCAGATCAGCTTGACGAAATTATCAGCTTGACGAAATATTTGTCTCTATTCGAAAGCTGACGGATCGGAAATCAAGCATACCACTCTTGATTAAAAACCAAAGTTTAGAACATTTTTTTTAAGTCGTGGGACATGAACATATTTCCTGGAGACAGAAAATTCAATACAGCTGGTCGGGGTAACTAAATTCACAATTACTCTCCACTGCATGTAATTTTCCCCATACTAGATGAGTCTCAGCATATCTATTAAAATTATTCTATCAATCAGAACTGTTATGGTTAATGTTTGTGGAATGTATTGATAAAATAAATGTAAATGTAAATCAAGCGGTGTGTAAAGTGTTGGAAGTAATTAGAAACTAAAATATGTTAGAGCAGTTCCGAATGTGAGGAAAATGCTGGTAGTTTTGTTTTCATGATCGGTTTCAAGATTGAAATTAATTGGAATAAAGTTTGGAACCTTTCGTCTTTGTCAAAATAATAATATCGCTTATCAGCTTCTGCGAAACGAAAGGCTGCAAGATATGTAATAAAAAAATTCGGTGTAAATAATGTTTTGTTGGGTTTTATGTTTTGTTTTGTAATGTTCGGATTACATTGGTTTCAAGAAAATCAATTTATATTCCTGTACAATATTTTGTAAAGCATATAATCAACGAGATCATCCAGAATCCATACAAACTCATAAATAGGTGTAAATATCGTCAATAACAGAGCATACCAACGATATCAATAATTATAAGCCGAATTGTGTTCTTTATTTGGATCTATCTATATTGGTGGAGTGTAATAAACAGAAAAAGTCGAGCTTTTTCTTGTTGTTTGCGATGAATTAAGTAATAATATTATTGATGTTAGTGATATTATAACAATACAGTTAGATCAGATCACTGTGCAAAATTTCGTACTCGGATGATGTAAGTAATCCGCTCGATCTTGGATGATCCAATATATCCGCAATTTCGTTGTCGATTGATGTGCTTTTATTACCAGATATTTTAATGATATCAACAATATAGGTCGGTCAACTATTTCTGCGTCTGATGTAAAAACTTTAACTCCAGATCCAATTGTTTCCTCTGGTAATTTTTAATCTTGTTCGCTTTCATACTTAACAAACAGACTTTTGAAAGGCCATGCTTTACCATAACCTCCTGGTCTATTTCGATACTGTATTGTTCTTTTACGCATTATTTCAGCGATAATTCCTTCTCTTGTAGTTTCATGTGTTTTTAACAAATCTTTATTATTTGCTAATACTTATTTATTTCTTCATTAGCGTTTAATCCAGATTTAATAATTTTTTCTAATTCTCTTATTAAATTATAATATATGTCGTTGGCCAATTTCGAATATTGCTAATGTCTTTGATATTATATCTATCAATAAAATCATTATATTCTTCATGTATAATTTTATTAAGTGTCGTTTTTCTATAAAATATTATCTGGCTTTCGATAGGCATTATTCCTACAGTAGCTTCATTATTTTTTGTTTTTCAGCGAGTTCTTTAGTTTGCTCTGACAAATTCTCTATTAACGTCTTTATCTCGACTGGATTAACAGTCAGTCATGCAATGAAAATGCTGAAGCAGAAGAAGTTTGTTCATTAATATCTAAAATTCAATCTCTCTTGCAACAGGATCGGCAATGCTTCTTACAAGTTCCTCTACAATTCTGTTTAGTTTCTTCTTTCAATCTTTCTCCGAGTAAACCTAACAACTCTATTTCATCTTTTTTCTAGTTCTTCCGGAGACAATGTTGAAATTTCTGGTTGTTTGTTACGCGATAATAAAAACCAAGATATCATCAAACACAATTATTTTTATGCTCAGACGAATCAAGTTCGTTCACTAGAATTAAATATTCTAGTTGCTTTATTAAGATATATCATCGCCAGCGCCAAGCTCATCACAAAGTTTTTCGCTATATTCGCTTAATATCTTGTATTTGTCCTGCTGAAAATTAATTGTGTAAATATATACCTTATCGTAGTTAAAATTATCGTTGAGCAAATGATTCAATAACAGATTTATTTTACCTGATCCTGTACGACCAACAGTAAGATAATGACAATCTGCAAATTCGTTTTCATCGTTCGGTATCAAAATTTAATAACAATGACTTCGTCATAATTTTATATCACATTTTACATAATATGGCCTAGTACACAAAGTTTGGAAAAACACTTAGGGAATGTGTTTCCGATGAGGAGCCAACAAAATCATCGTTAGTAAAAAAAAATACGGCGATATAATGAGATGAAACCTATTCATGTCAAATGAAGGAGTTCTAGCTTCAGAAACAAATTATCCACCACCAAACGTTAATCGTACACAAACGACAAAATAACATTGACAGGAGACAGCGTATCCACTAGAAAACTTGGAGACAGCGTATCCACTAGAAAACTTAAATCAAATCCAAGCTGTAAGTTACTTACAGTTGAAGTACGTCGATAATTATAAACTTGACAAAACTGGTGGGACTGTTAAAGTCAAATTAACATGTCAATCAGGAGAATCAATGGACTTGAGACCGTATATCCTCCAGTGAACGTTGATGGTACACAAGTGGGTACTTATTCACAGTTGAAGTATGTGGATGATAACAAGATTAATAACTCTGGTGATAAAATGTAGGTTCCTTTGTAATGAGTAAGAACACAAATAACGATTACCAATAAATGTACCTTCAGCAGATGATACGGATACTATTAGTTATGCCCAGTTGAATGAAAAATTCACCCTGTATTTAAAATGATCTGGTGGTCCAATGTCAGGTAATATAAATATGAGAGCTAACAAGATAATGACGACTTACGTTCCAGTTAACCCTAATGATCAGACAAATAAAGCGTACGCCGATAGTGTATCTAGTGGTGTAAAAAGAACCAAAAATAGTGTTGGATATTTTCCAACACTTTTTAAGGCAATATATAACCGAGTTCCGTTTGAAGTAAACGCATCAACATATTTCCCTGAAAATTACCCTCATCACGCTTTGACTGATAGACAAGAATGAACTACTAACGGAAACAAAGATTTTCTTGATCAGAATCAAATGTCCCGTTGCAGTCACTTTTTGGCAATTTCATTTACGCGCCGATTAAACCCTAGTGTTGGTCGAATTTATAATTGGCGATTGGAAGAATGAAATAATAATGTCATCTAGACAACGCAATATAATGCATAGATCTCAGCAACACAATATTTCACAATTCCAACTAAAATACCGTCGGCAAGTACTTGTATTTCCAAATTTATATCCTAATTGCTGAAGATCCGTTTTCAGGATTGACATCATTTCAAATATACACCCAGATGAGCAGGTATGATCATTATGATCAAATTTAATCTAATGTAGAATAATATCTGAACCACCTTTTATAACCGTTGCAAGAGAAATGCGCGATTATATTTTTAGTGCTTTCAAAATTATTTATTCGGTAGATGTTGGCAACAGACCACAAACGATAAACAAAATACAAAGAATGAAATATTCTAACATTGATTTAGTAAATGGTATATTGTTGCCAGAAATTACATTATCGAAAGAAAATGCAATAAATTTTGGCTGCATTAAGTATATGCGAGGACCACAATTAATATAATCAATAGGAAATTTTGATATATTAAACATATACTGTCATCCTGATGATTGTCTAGAAGAACAAAAACAAAAACAACTTGTCGCTTGAGCTTGACCATGAAAATATAGATTTAATAATACAATCAGATCTAATAAAACCACGAGCTCATGGTCGAAGAGCGCAGGAAGAAAACGAATAAACGACAATCACGGTCGTCTCCACAAACTAGCGGAAGCTAAAATAATAAAATTTTAAAAAACAAAAGTTACACGATAGTTTTTCAAAACGAAAATTTTTGTTCTACCATGACAAAGAAACACGATTTCAAATCGATAGTAAAAAAAGTGGCTATAACGTTAATTATTAAAGTGTACTCTAAAGCAATTTTACCAATGATTCGTAAAAAACCCGAATTCAATGCAATTATTGTTAATTAACCTTTAGGGATAATCCCAAATCTTAACGAGGAAATTTTTTATTTCGACGATGTTGAGCGAGAAAAGATTTTTGAGGAAGTGAAACAAACAAGTTTGAAAGAAAATATTGATTCTTACTAAAACATTAGTGAAGAAGATTATGTTTAGATTTAACCTAAATGTATCATATGCTATGAAAGATGAGATCCACTTAATCTCGTGTATGTATAAAACTGAGATTCATGAAATCTCTTGTAAATTTAAGAAAAATGTTATTTCTGACACTTCGACTAAGTCATGCGTTCAACGCAAATAAATGAACTCAAATAATCATACTTCACTAAACTGGAATTCACTTGCTAAACTGATTTTTACATTTTATACGATATATGAATTTGAATCTGCGGTCAAATCTCATTAGACACCGAATCTCCTGTTAGGCTTCGACAGCTCCACTGAGGCACCGTTAGCCTATTGTTCAATGATATCCGATAATGTTCACTAAGCCCTCCTAATGTCCGCTATCCAACTGGCTACATCAATTGGATCCAACAGATTCCAATGGCTCGCATAATTCACAATAGGCTTCCATAATCACAATAGACTTCAGTGGTCTATAATAATATCCAACTGTCTACAATGGTATCCAAGAGGCTTCAATAATATTAAACAGGCTACTATAGTATCCAACGGCTACTATAGTATCCAACGGCTACTATACCATTCAACGGGCTAAAATAAAACAAAACTATTTGTTACTAAAATGATAATAAGAGCAGGCACTGTAAAAACGAAACTATATCACCCGACATGACACAAAACCGAGAAATAGTTTCACAAATCAAATAATCACAAATTACCTCTATGACCTGAGACGATGGTAGAAAGTTCGCCTACCACTGACGAAATTCAAATGACTTTTGTCTCAGAGTACAATGTATCAAGCTTAAGTCCATAGGAGTGATTAATAGTCATAGTCAAATGTCCACATAATTCGTGCTTTTCCGTGGCTCTCTGCCTGCATGTAATTTCAAATCACTTTACCTGGTGGCCAGTGATTCACTCCAGGTAACATTGTACGCCTGTACAACGAATAAGGTGAAAAACAGATTTAAGGCAAAACCAAGTTATTTTTAGCCTGATTCTGTCACACACACACACACACACACACACACACACACACACACACACACACAAACACACACACACACTTCCTCTAATAACTTTCGTACTTTCGTATATAAAAAAATGAAAGTTCATAAGTAGTTACTTCTGTAAAACAACCGGTTTAGAAACGACCAGGTTGCGAAACATCCCGGTTAGAAGCGATCAGGTTAAGAAACGACTGACATTATTTTTTAATAAACGGTAACCGTTGCTATTATAGCAGACTCGAACAATAAATTGACAAAATTGCCGTCTTTCTATAAACATATAAAAGTGATCTCCGCCCAGAAGGTTAATTAAAATGCGTGTATAAATAAAACATAAATCAGATAAAACAAAACGTATAGTGTCTTTTCAAACATTTTGAATTTAAATTGGCAGATGTGGAAAGAATATAATCGATATCAGTAAAATATATTCTCACATATGTGATATTGAAGATGAATATAGTTTTCTTTTATTGTCAAGTAGATACTAATGAAATTTAATTTGAATGTACATCTGGAACAAACTATCCATGTGTAAGTGCCTTAAAACGTTAATGTTTAGTAATTAGAAATTTTTATTTAGCTACATATGTTTATAAAGTGTTTACAATTTATTTTTAAATTTTATTTATAGAGTAATGTGTGATAAGATCGTCAATCCTTTCCTTCCCAGCATTTCTTGAGTGTTAATTTAAGTTTCTGTTTAAATTGTACGTAGAGCAGCTGACACCCACGTAATCTTTGTAGTATTTGAATATATAAGTATCGGATAAGCTAGTGAATTGAACTCATAATGGTGGCGCTCTACAGTTTCGTATTTAGCATGGGTTAAAATTTTAAAGAAAAAGAGTTTCCCCGGGTTTCCTCACTAATTATACTGGTTATTTAAAAGAGACTTTGTATATCTTAGGTATTGTTCAAAGAACCTTTAATTCCCTTTATTTCGATGTATGATTGATGGGTGTAATATGGGTTAGAGAGTATACAGCTTGGCCTTACTCCAGATGTGCATCTTTCAAAAAGTGCTCGCTCTACTTGCTTATTTTCACTTCTCGAACTTCAGAGGTAAATTGTAAAAAAAAAGAGCCGATAACTTTTTTTTTTTACATTTTATGTATTTGGTAATTCAGTCATTGTACTTTTAGAAGCTGGTATTATCTAGTTTGGCAAAATTCATTTTCCATATTTTAATAGCTGCCAAGAATAGTGTACTTTAGACAAATTTTGGTTGATTTTTGGAGCACAAGGGAATAGTCATTTTAGTTAGCAGTGTCCTAAGATCATTTAAAATTTCCAAAAGTACAATATCCAAAGAAATTTCTGCCACATTACATGAAAGTAGTATATAGGTATGCAAACATTTTCTCCACTGTGCAAACAACTTCACCTTACATACATCCTCTCTCAAAAGTACATAATAACTGGTGAGCGCCACCAATAAGAGAAATGTCCAGAGGTGTTCCGATTGAGCATTGGTACAAAATAACATTTCCGTTTCCGTTTTCGCAAAATGATTAAAATTCAGTTTTCATTTATTTATAATATTTCTGTGATGTTTCTTCTACTAGAATGCAATTGCATGCAGTGAGATGCATGCTCTTATGTCAAAAGATGTATTATAGTATAGTATTTTCACGGTTAACGAACGATAGTAGTGAGTGAAAAATGTTATGACGTGGAAATAGGACCTTACAAATTTGACGGAACTTCGAACGATTTCTCCATTTTATATTGAACACCATCCTGTAAACAATAACAATGTCTTGCCAATTGATTCCACTTAGTCATTTCGGCAATATTGACTCTGTTAGAGATTTTCTGTTTCCATCACCAATGCAACAGGAGTTAGTGAAGAAAAGTAAAGGTAAATTTAGAGTAGAGTAACCTCTTTGTATGTAAATAATGTATCAATGCCAGACACATTTCTTTCCAAGCCGGAGTTGCATTACAGAATAAGTAACAATGAGTTATATTAAGGACTGTAATTAATAATAAAACAAATCAAGAGTCAATTATACAGTAATTATTTTTCTAAAATATCAATTAAAAAAATTAAATTACACATGCTTAATGGCTGGCCATTTCACACTTAAGCTCATCCTCATCCCCCAATTTATAATTTTGTTTTAGAATTAAACCAAGAGAAGTCACTATGCATGGATGTAATATACTCTATGCTTACATGCAGCATTAAAATATTAGGGTTAAAATAATGGCTGCCCAATATATCCTTTAGATCTAATTTATATGCATATTGATTTTATATATGCAAGGACAAGGACAGACTATACAAAACATACTAAGCACACCCATTCAGTAAAAAGATCCATCCATAACCATGTGAAAGTGACACAAACCAACCTTCAGTCACCACAAGCATTCAGATCAATCAGAAAGCTACAAGCATTATGAAAAACTAAAATCTTAAGATGCTAAGCATTCAGCCATTTAAGGTACCAGCAGCAACTAAGTTACTGTTATATGGTGCATTTACACAGCAAGCACTTAGACCAGTTATTTAATAGGGATTTCAAACTTAAAAATCTGAAGATG
Source organism: Potamilus streckersoni (assembly GCA_016746295.1). Classification (NCBI taxonomy): domain Eukaryota; kingdom Metazoa; phylum Mollusca; class Bivalvia; order Unionida; family Unionidae; genus Potamilus; species Potamilus streckersoni. The sequence continues at coordinate 1,690,650 of JAEAOA010001748.1, read as the reverse complement.
TTTGTAAATTAAAAGAAAGAGAATTCCATATTTTTGCTGCTGCATACCTAAAATATTGTGGCCCTTACCTGGATTTGGGATCTCCAATGTTTACATACCTAAAAGAGTAAGAAGAATTTATAAAAAAAAAGACCTTTATCATCTATGTATGCTGGACATTTCTTGTTTAAAATTTTGACTACTTAAAGTGCCTTGTAAAAAATTTTTTGAATACTTAAGGTGACATGCTATTCATCTGTCAGATGCATAGAGCTGATAAATTTGCCAAATCCAAGACTGGTCAACACCAGTCATTTCAGATAAATAAAAAAAAAAAGGTGGAAAACAGCTGTTAAAGGTTTGAGATGATCTAGGTAAAACAAGCTTTGATGATTATTATATGGAATGTCAAGGCAGCATAATGCATGGGCAGAACTGGGACTATGCAATTAAGGGTAATCATTAGAGCAAACAACATAGACCCTGATCTGCAGGCATATGCACATATATGGTTAGATCAGGATCTTTGTTTTTTCAATTTGACTCAATTTATAAGCGAGTATATATAGTACTTTTATCTACATTAGTATGCTTTTTATTATAGTTAAAGAAACTGGATGGGATGAGAGTTGGGGTGATAACTGGGATGAGGCCATGCAACAGGATGATGAAAGTGGCAATGTCAGCGAGGGGCACAATGATGAGAATGATGACACAAGGAACAAATGGCTTCAGGACTGTCACCTCTCCCTATCTCCAGCCAATGATCTGATAGCTGTGGCTTATTTAGACAAAATGGTCATCCTTGCCAGTAGGTGGACAATACGTTTTTTAAGAACATTACTTAGAAGAAAAAAAAATATCCTTTTTATACTCTCTCATGACTGTGGTGGATCATTTGTGTTACCCCTTGTCTGTCCATGCATATGACCACTGGTCTCTCCATCACACTTTACTCAGGTTTTGTGTTTAAGCCAGGTTTCAAGACTGGTCGGGACCTTTGTGTACCTTGTACTGATTTCTTCCGCAAATGCATTATCCAATCATAATAGATTAGGAGAACATATTGTGATCCAGGATTCATACTGGACTTGAATTTTGGGTTGAGTGACTTCACTCCATGCCTGAATAGGGTAGAGGGGTGGGAAAATAGGGAGAAGTGATTGCAGAGTATTGGACTTGAAATTATATTTTTCACTTGCCATAAGGGTAATCATAATAGCATCCTGCCTAAATTTCACTGATCCACACACTTTTCTTCTAGAAAAGAAACTATTACTTAAAATCAATGTTAAATCAAATATTTATAATGAGAAATAGCTGACATAGTTCAGTAAGAAAGCCAGATCTAATGCACACAATCTTATATATATATATATATATATATATATATATATATATATATATATATATATATATATATATATATATATATATATATATATATATATATATATATTCTTACTTTGCTTCCACTTTTACATTTTCTGCCCTCACTTTTCCCTATTTTGTCTGACAGGAGAAGTCACTTCTCCCTAAAATGAAAAACTAGGTTGAATTCTTGTAAGATTTAAGAACATCAATGAACATTTAATTTAATCTGACTAAATGCATCATGATGAACACACTGACATACAGTTTAATTCAGAGTTACTTCATATTGATGCACTTCTCATAATACTGTAGAATGTGCACAACATTACATCATATTTTCTTGGTCATATCTCAGCCATTCATATTCATTTTGCAGAGATTTTCACCGTCTTCTCTTGATAATATATGTAATCTTTCTTAATCTTTGTCTCTTAAGTTTTGGAGATGGCTGCTTATCTTGCAAGAAATGACACATATATTTCTTATTGTTGCCTCACAATGCAGTGAATCTTTATCAACAACTGATAAAGAAATTTATGCATTATTCACTTAGTCCTCTAACATGACTTTTTCCAGTTGGCCATGTTTTCCAAATATTGCAGTGTGTACAAATGAAAGACACAATGATAAAATAAACTGTCAAAATAAACACCAGATGTTAGGGATTAAATGCAAAATCTTTTTTTTTTTCCTCAGGTCCTCTAATTAAGGTAGTTTGGTTTCATAACTATGTTTATAGTCTGCACGAGAGGGTGACATGCTAATAAGGTAATTTTATTCTCTGAGAACAACAAAGCCTTATTCAAAACAAATGTGTATCATATACATGAAAACAATTAAGTTTTTTATTTGATTGTATAATCTTGCACTCTTGTAATATTCATTTTTTAATCTCATGTTAATTCTCATTTGTTTGTGCATTGATTTCTTTATTAACTTTCATTGTTTTGTATTCATGTGTCTCTTGATCTGCTCCTATATATGTTCATTCATTTGTACATTCCTTTTTTCATTTTATGTTAATTTAAAGGATCACTAGTGAAATCATTAATTTTATTACTTAGATTATTAATCGCAGTCTAAGTTAAGATCAAATGAAAAGAAACAAATTTTTACTGTAAATTTTTACCACAAACACACATAGTAATGATTAAACTGAGACTTCTTCAGTGGAAAAGAATTAGGAATTTTTATTGGAAAAATATGACGGAATTAAATAATCCGAAGCTGTCTTTTTTAAAGTAATTCTGCATATATGCCCCCTCTTTCCTAATTAAAAACAATGTTTATCCTGGTTCTTAAAATGAAAATCATTTTTTACAGCTAAAGATTATACATTTTTCATGAGGTCGAGAATTTATAGAAGACCACAAAACTGCATGACAAATTAATTAATTTATTATACTTCAAATGGATTAACATAACATTCTTTGTTTTCTAGGAAGATTAATAGTCTTTTGCAAATGATGGTCTCTTTACAGATAACTTGTCTCTTCAGTCTTTCCAAGAAAGTGTGTACTACATAAAATATAATTTATATGATTTTTCATATTATGTATTAGTACTAGTGAAATCAATGAATTTGCTGTTCTGAGTTGACAGTATTGATGCATTTTATTGTAGATTCTTTCACCACACTCATTTGACAGTATTAATACATTATATTGAATATTTTCACTGCTGTGAGATGACTTTATTGATACATTGTATTGTATATACCTTCAGATAAATATGATCCTGAGATCAAGTACAAAGAGTATGAGACAAACTTTTCTACAGTATGGGAAGGAAGTGTGAAACAGGAAGAAAGGTTTAACAACATTTCTCTTCTTTTATATGCATGAAAATTATATCTTTTTATAAGTCTGAAGTTTAAGTATAGTAATTTAAAAGGAAAAAGACTTCAAAAGTTAATATTTAATGCTTCAGAAAAGTTTGTATTTGAACAGATTCTGACATTTGAGGTTGAAAACTCTGGACAAAATTTTCAAGTCCTGTTCAAGCAGCCTTTATTTTCAAGTGTTGAAAATCTGCTATCAACTTGACTAAGAGGGCAAGTGATCATTTGAAGCTTAGTGATGCTGATTACCAAGGTGTTCTGTTTTGAATACTACTGTTGATTTTGTTGTCCAAGATGTTTCTTCATTAAAAAAGAAGATTATTGTTTGTTTTCATCCAGCTCATTAAAGCCATTTCCTCTCATTCTCTTTGAAATTTGAAGCAAGCATATTAGGAATTTCAAAAGTGTTTAGAAGAAAAGTGAAGGATTGTTGTACTCATACAAAATTGAGTAAAAATTAGTAAAGAGCACTATAAATTCTCAGTTCTTTATCAAGCAATTAGATATAGAGTAGTCCCCCTCTTGAACGGCCCCCCTCACCAGCGGCCACCTGCTCCTTACGGCCAGAATCTGAAGACACTGATGAATTTGTGTTCAAAATTACCCATCATGAAAGGCAACCAGGCTAATGCGGCCAACATATTTTTGCAAAAATGTAAAATTTACCCCTTGCAAGCAACTGCATTTTATTTTTTAATTTGTATCCAGAACAATTTTTTTTTCTAATTGTGTTAAGTATTCCGATTTATATTTGCTGATGTTAGGTTTTCGTTCTTCAAAAAAGTGTTGTACATGTACCACTAAGGTTAATATTATATCATTTACACCTAACGAGAAACCACATTTATTCCATAAAGCCGAGAAAGATTCCAATTTTAATCCCTACATAAAGGTAAGTACACATAATCCGTATATTCTTACTGCGTGTTATCATAAGATGTCTGGTTTAGCCATTGATAATTGTTAAGATAACACTTATTAATAGTAGTAACAGCTGAAAAGTGGCAGTATTGATGTACAATACAAAAGTCAGCAGGAGAATGGTTTGATAGCCTTTATGGCCTTTCTTTTGCAACATGTTGAGCTTGATAACTTCCATATTTAGTGGCTATTACACAACAATTGTCAAATGTATAAATTCTAACAGCCGCGAGGTGCTATTGTTCAGATCAAATCTGATAAAATATCCAAGCCGCTTTTTGCACTTTGAGTCAAGAAATGTAAAAACAATAGGGTACCAGACTGCGACTAATGAATCACATGACAATCGCTGCCTTTAAAAATACATGGCATCTTGTTTAAATGCAGAAAAAAATTGTTTTATCAGTCTTGTAGTTGCAACATTGATGATTATAACTGGACGTAATGTCAAGATCATACGGTCAGCATTGGCTAAAAATAGTAACAGGGTACTAGACAAGGACCAAAAAATCATGTGACAACATAACTTGTTGCTTCCTTTATGAAGAAAGCATTTCGTCTGCTCAACAAATGTGTCGTCTGCATAATTAAATCGCATTCAGTTAGCAACATCGGAATAACTCATTACCAAACATTAATATGTCATCATGTAAATGAAGACAATTATTTCAGAAAACATCAGTTATTATAGTCTACGATACCGGGTGAGGTGGGGGAGGGGAACTGGTCGAACAATTTTAGGTAGAAAAGACTCTAATAAAACAATTTTGTTGAAAAGACTCAAATAAACAACATCGTAACCCATAAGTTATTTAGCTGCAGTGGGAAAATGGAGCAAATGGAAAGAGAATTGTGTATGTAACAAGATTTTAATGACGTTTTTTAATGGTTCTGTAATGTGCATGACAACATCAACTCGCATATCACGCTTATGCCAAGAATAAGAACTATTAATGCATATTTGATTGAAATAAATCAACTATTATAGCACAAGAACCGTTCAATATTTAATGTTGCTTTTAAACGAAGATATTAAATGCTTTGAAAAATGAAGCTTTCTTACTACGTAGATATACTTCTGACAAAATATTTATTCCCCCCTTAGAAAGGCCACCCGCCTTATAAGGCCACTTTCCAGGTACAGAAGGAGTGGCCGTATAAGAGGGGGACTACTGTACAACTAAAATTCTTTCAACCTTAGCAGATAATGAACATAAAATATAAAAAACAAATAACAAAAACTTTAATTCCATCAGGCATTGTTTAGATGTGCTTTGATATTGTTTTGAATTTCTATATCTCAAAACTTCTTATTTCATAATGTATTTACATCATTTAAAACTAAAAATTGATGTTTTTGTGGTGTCTTTATTACTGTTGAGGTTTTGAAATAATAAATGTTTTCTTGAAATATTCAGTTTAATATTCTAGACTGGTATGCCATATTTGTATGTGATTACCATGCATAATATCAATAGAAGTCTGTCAAGAAAGCATATCTAACAGTATTAATAAATAATATACCAGTTCATCATTGCTTAACAGGATAGTAGAAGAAGCTGTTATGACCTTATTGTGTATTTGGATAGTTTATTTATTTCATTGACTGTATCTGTTGTGTTTAATATGTCCTTCATGTTTTGCTCTTCACTTCAGTATGTGTTTTTTCCTTTACTTGTTTTGGAAGCTAGAACTGTTGGATTTTTTTCTAGGACAGCAAACTCCTTTCTCTCATAAGACACATGTATTGGAGTGTTGGTCCACCATGTGTCTCTCCCATTGTTCAGAGCTGTAATAGAGACTCACTGTGTGCCATAAACAATATCTATTCAGACAGCATTGTAATCTAAACTTAAAGACTTAGGATTACACTCATTTTCTCTTCAGTAAAATGCACCAAATCACATGAAAAGAAGTCCTTTTTTATCAGTGGATGGTGTAAAATCAGAGTTATTTCCCTTTCACCTCCATTGCTACCGAGGCTCATTTTTAACAGTGCTTTTGATGTCTCAAACTCATGTTGTGTCAGCATCAAAAACTTGATATAAATATCGTCCTCTTCTAAGTTACATCATTTAATGCCTCATCATTGGGAAAACCAGACAGAAATCTGGAATTTTATCATCGACCATAATATCAATATCATATTTTTGACTGAGATTTGGCTTAATGCAACAGGAAATGAGGGAAAATCTTCAGATTTGACATTCAACAGCTACATGATCAAATCCTTTCTCTCCCATCACAGGGAAGAGTTATTGTTGTTGTTGCTAAGAACATCATTTTCTTGTGTCTAATGCTCACATCCAACTTCAGTTTTGAACATATATTTTTTGAACTCTCTCAGTCAGCTGTAACACTGCATAAAAGTTTAGTCCATTTCTTTTGCCTCTATCATCTTTCACCTAGTCAAAATAATACATTAACTGATTCTGTTTTGGGAACAAATCTGGGCCCTTCGTGAATTTTTGTAATTCCGCCAACAAGATTAATGATTCTAGATTTCAGCTTCCATTTTAACTGCCCTGCAAACCCAAATATGTCAGAAATCTTTGACTAAACTTACATTTTTAACTTCACACAGTCTGTTAGTATACCAACCCACAGATGTGGCCACACATTAGACTGGATTGTGTAAAGACCTTAAGATGATATGTTGAGATCCAATACTGTTTCCTTTGAACTTGCATCAGATCACCTTTGCATCATATGCCACTTTGATATGCCTATCTTTACAGTTGAAAATATAACATCATCTTGATCAACTTGACTCAACTTACCAATGACATCAGTTCATTCCTGGCAACTGTACAATATCCTACGGCTGAACAACTCCACAGTCAGTATTTGATAAGCTTTATAACGTAGAGTCAAGTCTCGGTGAAGAAATGTGCTCCATGGTGCAGCAACAAGCTATGTGATGCCAAGAGGGAATGCTGTAAGGCATAGAGAAAGTGGCTGGGATTTGGTCTGAAAGTACATATAAATAGAGTTATGAATCTACCAAAAAGAATGTTATAAATATAGTTCATGCAGCAGAATCCACCTACTTCAGTACAGATATCACTGAGTACTGGCTGCAAACAGCTATTCTGTATCATAGTTGTTGTTGTTGTTATTCTTGTTGTTATAGGGTTTAATGCCATTTTTCAGCACAAGAGAGGCTATACATGGCAGACAGTATAAATGGTGAAGGAAGAACCCAGACAAACCAAAGAGAAAAACTACTGGCCCACAAGAAGCTACTGGTTCTGTATCACAGACAAATTATTGGTGAGGAAACAAAATACTCCACTTCAAACCACAGCCTTCCCAGATTGTCTACCAAATCAGTTTGCTAATATCAGAGATAAACCTGATACTGTCCTACAGCCTGAACCATCAGCCATGATAAAAAATTTCAACTACTTCCATTCGCAAACTTTCAGCCAATATCTAAGGATTTTCTGTGAATAGTCCCTAAGAAGTATATGCCAAAGTAATATGAAATTGATCCAATTATGACATCACTGCTGTTTGAGTGGATGCTTTGACTGATGTAATAAATACTTTTCTTCTGGTGTTTTTCCTGCATTTTTTAAACAGGTGTGGTAAAGCCTCTTTTGAAAAGACAAACCTCTGACCCTAACAACTTCAAAAACTATTGCTGTGCTATAAAATTATTTTCATCCATGACAAAAGTCTTAGAAAAAGTAATTATGTCTCAAATGAATTTTACTTTAATTTACTTCAGTAATGTCCAGTCAGCTTATCATCCTGCCACAGCACTGAAGCTGCCCTCCTAAAAGTTGCTAGTGACCTTCTCTCCATTTCAGATGGTGGGAAGATTTAAGTTCTCACACTTCTTCATTTGTCTGCAGCCTATGATACAATTGACCATATCTTGCTTGACCATCTGCAGAATGGTTTTGGCATCCACAGTGCAGCTTTATCGTGGCTCAAGTTATACCTAACTGACAGAAATCAGATTGTTTTGGTAAATGGTAAACATTCCAGCCAAGATAATCTTTGTTATGTTGTCCCTCAGGGTTCAGTTCTAGGAGCAATTCTCTATAGGTTATACACACTTCCACTATCAAATGTTATAAATCACTTTCCTGTGTCTGACTGTTTATGCTGATGACACTCAACTGGATAAACCTAGCTTAAAAAAAAAACAATTTTTCAAACCCAGCCAGAATCAGGAAATATCAGAGATATTCCCTTTTAATTTAGACAGTCACTCACTCCAAAATATAGGTGTTACTTTTTATTGTGCTCTTTCACTGCACCAGTATGTTCAGAACATTTGTTGAGCAACATATTTGGAGCTGAACACATTAGTCCTATTTGCAATCTTCTCATATACAATGCCACAGAAACCCTTTTGTGTTTATTTGAATTCCGTACTCTGGACCATATTCTTTCTGTCTGCTATTGTGTCTGCAGACACTTCAGTAGGTCTGAAACACTGCAGCTTGGATCATTCTTAGAGCACCAAGAACTGATCATACCAACCAACTTCTTTACAAACTCCACTGGTTTACTTGTATGCAGTAGAATCAAACACAAAATCTCTTCTCTCTGTTACATTTCATTGACAACTTCTGGTCCTAAATACCTCTCTGATCTCCTAGAAGCTTGCACTCTTCATTTGACTCTCATATTCATAGTATTCCCAAGTTTAAAACTAAGTCCTTTTGACGGTGTTCATTTTCATGGCCGGGCCCAGCAACTTGGAATGAACTGCCTCTATATATGACAGAAATGCATTCAGGAGTACTCTCAAGATATTATTTCCACCAGCCTGAAAAAATTTGACATTCATTTGTATTTGAACAGATTCTGATATTTGGTGATTATTTTTAGTTTAGATTTTAGTTTCAAACTGTATTCTAAACACATTGTGTTTGTAGGTTATTTTGTGTAAACCCTTTTATATGTTTCATGTTATTTTGTGTTATAATTCATTTGTGTTTATAGTGTTTGTAAGACATTTTTATGTCAATGATTTTCTTTTATTTTTAGAGAGATGATCACTGCTATCCTGTGTTTGCCTCTAGCTTCACAGAAAAGGTAAAATATAGTTTCTAGCTCTCACATCTGCATGTGCCTCAGTGATTGTGTGCATATTTAGTGTGTCCACCTGTTGTGCACCTGTTTCTAATATTTTCAGCAATGAAAACTAAGTACAATTTTTGGGGTACATATTTGTTTTTCAAGACCATCTAACCAACATGATAAGTAATGTTATTTGGTATGGATTCACATATTAATTTAGTTGATACAATAAACCAATAGTTCATTTTTCAATATATTTTAAGTTTACCTGCACAGAAGTGCAGGACAGCTTGTGTAATTGCCTTCAACATAGGCATGAACAAAAGAACACATTTGTTAACAGTTCAATGTTTCAGAACTTACTGGTTTTATGGTCTTGAAAATTTTAAAGCGAATACATTGTAAATAGTAATAAACAACTTCACTGAATTGGGAAAGTGGGTTTCAATGTGGGGCATGCAATTTAAATGCTACGAAATACAGTCAAACCCAATTATCTCGACCTCTGTTATCTTGAGAACACGCTTATGTCGAGCATTTTGGTCAGTTCCCAATAAATCTTTCTTTATTATGCTAATTTTTTTCCACTTATCTCGACCCCTGTTAAGTCGATAGCCCAGTTATGTTGGGCATAAGTTTTAGTCCAAAGTAACATGTGGACCCCTTAGATGAATGCAACTTTTTGACGTCAATCTCATGGAAATTATACAAGAAATAGTCATCAAAACTGAGCTTCCAAATGGCCATGCATACTGCTCCAGGCCAAATCATTCTCAGCCTCAAAGTAAAGATGATTATTTTCAAAGATATAAGAGACAGAATACTGCCCAGCAAAAGCAACAGTTTCAACCCCAATCATGACATGCTCTTCAATGTAAGATGCAATTTATTAAAGGGGATAGAAAGCAAGATTTCTCTTTCACTTTTGACTCATCTCCCACACTTCCCGAAAAACTCTGTATTTGAAAATAATTTAAAATGTAAATAAACCACTCTCAGGTAACATTGTACATTGAAATGAACCCTCAGCACATTTTAGTTCAGATGTATTGCATAAGCTTTAAGTATCCATGACAACAAGATCCTGACATATTCTCCAGCATTACTGAGTTTACAGAAAAACTCGTGGAACAAGAAAGCAAAAAAGCTACTCTTTCTCCTGGTGAAGGCCTGAAAAGGGGATGTTTCCCCTCATCATAGCTGTAGTGGGTTATATGCATGGCATATTCTGAAGTTTCCAAAGATCATATTTGCCTCATAAAGATTTCAATACATGAAATTAGAGTGATCTATGCAAGCCTCACTTTCAAACATAATATTCAATCCAAGACATACCAAAAGCTGTCAACATTCTCAAGTTTTATTTCTGGGATGTAGCAGAAACAAAATTTGAACCTGATGGATCTAGCAGATGTTGCCCAGATGACCACCAGATCCAGCTGACATCAGTACAACCTCATGCACAGTAGACAAATAAAATGATATTCTCCTCAGCAAGATATTGGTTGCTATGGATCATGTGACCATTGGTTGTGCTGCTCTCAAGTTATTAGATAGGCTAAACTTCATATAGAGGATCCAACCATTCTTCACTTGATGGGTTCCTTTGGTAGACAAAGGATGTTCATAATTTCTTCCTCTAATTATATTTTCTCCTAATGTTAATGTGATCATGGAATGAATTTAAAGTAGAGTGAGAATTTTTTTTAAAAAAAAAATGCATTTTCCAAGAATACTTTGCCCAATCGAATTATGATAAAACCCTCCAAGCCTTTGCAAATGTGAACATCCTGTTTGCTGTATTGCTTAGCTGAAAACAGTGCCACCTGGAGGGATTCAAGGCAAGGTAATAGGTAAGAGTTCCTTCCTTTTGTCTATACAGCATATGGAGAAAAAAAGGCAAATTTTTGTCATTTCAAGAAGGCCAGCTTCAGGAGGTAGTGAGTTTATTTTCCTGAGGTTATTTTGATGGGTATGTGTTCTTAGAGATACATAATTTACAAAACTATTTGCTTTCCTTCAAAATTGACATTGATAGGATCAAAGATGCTAAACAGTTTATGGAGATAGCCAGTATACATTAGTATCAGAACAGTCTTATTGAAACCAAAATATGTTACCAGTTTGTAGATGAGACATGGTTGCAGAGAGGGTGATTTGGGGAAATTTCACTATATAGTCAGTAATCACTTTGCACGTTATGTTTCAGAAGTACACATGGTGGCCCAGACTGGACATGTGTGATAGTGGGTTTCTCAACAGGGTACATCAGAATGTACACAGAGGTATGGTTTTTATTGTATTCATCATATTCATTCCATGGGGCAAATGTTCATCTCTTATATCAGATTATTTGCTTAAAGAAAATTAGGAAAATTAAGAATAATCTGAAGGCTATCTCACATTTTGTTATGCCCTGTTATTTGAAACTGTACTCTTGATCCAGTTCATATAGGGGTTATAGACAAGGATTTGCTATAAGTTATTTGGGATTTAGGGGTTATAGACAAGGCTTTGCTATGAGTTATTTGGGATTTAGGGGTTATAGACAAGGATTTGCTATGAGTTATTTGGGATTTAGGGGTTATAGACAAGGCTTTGCTATGAGTTATTTGGGATTTAGGGGTTATAGACAAGGCTTTGCTATGAGTTATTTGAGATTTTGGGGTTATAGACAAGGATTTGCTAATGAATTTGGGATTTAAGGGTTATAGACAAAGATTTGCTATGAGTTATTTGGGATTTAGGGGTTATAGACAAGGATTTGATATGAGTTATTTGGGATTTAAGGGTTACAGACAAGGATTTGCTATGAGTTATTTGGGATTTAGGGATTATAGACAAGGATTTGATATGAGTTATTTGGGATTTAAGGGTTATCGACAAGGATTTGCTATGAGTTATTTGGGATTTAGGGGTTATAGACAAACATTTGCCATGAGTTATTTGGGATATACATTGAATGCATGATTTTTTTTATGAAAAAAGTGTTCATTTGAGCAAAACATTTTGCTACAATCTGTATTTTCCACTTAATTGTCCCATTGCTTTGCAAATAAAGATGGGAACTTATGTAATTTTGCTGTCAGGATGTTGATGCAAAACCTTGGGGTATAATTGGGGGTTTTATGTAGATGGGTACAGTAGTTGTAAAATTATAAAGTAGATACAGAGAGTATATAGGAGGGTATGTGTTGTTTTACATTAATTTCAAAATAATATGAGACTAACACGTATGAGAATGATGTGTCTGTTTGATTATTGACCGAAGTGACTATAAATATCAGATCAGGGTTTAAATGGGATCCTTGGGTTATATGTCATGTAACAATACATAGTTTTAATTTCATCAGAACTTGGTATTTAATGAGATCCCAATCTTATAACCATATAAACAATTACTGGATATGAAAAGACAAATTCAGGATGCTGAATCTTTTCTTATCCCTTGGTATTTGACCCTAGGGGCACAGGTTTGGATGTTGGTGGTGGGGTAAAGCAGAGGAGATATAGGGTTATGTGTTAACACTCTTGTTTTTAGATATTTCATATTGGAATAGGTGCCATTTGCAGGTATATTGATTCTCATTTTTGACCTCTGATAACCATTAAAATATCCTCAAAGGATATTAAAAATTATTGTTTTATTTCATCCTTGTATGCAGTTATTTTTTATGTGTTATTTTTTTGTTTTGCATTTTAATCATCTTTCAGGATTTGTGGTAGGGCATTCATGTTCCATGAATACATCTAAATATGATGGCCTGAGCTAAATAAACATAATTTACCATTCATTTCTGACCTCTTCCTCAATTAATCATCTCCATTTTTCTTCGTTAGGCCTTTATTGCCATAGTTGAATCTGCTGTAACATGTAAATATTTTGCATAGTTGTTTTCTTCACTTAAATGTCTAATGAATTATTTTATTTTAAGCTATAAAGCATTTTGTTACAATTAGGTGCATATTTTCAAAACTCATTTGGCTATATTACATAATTGTCCTATTTATAAAAAGAAAAAGACTTCAGGATAAAATATATTTTGTGAAAACTTTGAATGGATGTATTTTTTGTAACTTTGTACATATACATGCATGATAATTATTATAATATTAACATTTTTAAAACTATGTTGCAGTAGTTGCTACATAATCTAAATATATATCATGGATTAATTGTAGGGTTCATATTAATTCGAGCCTTAAGTTCAGAAATCTCAAAAGTTAGGTTTGAATATTATCTGGAATCAGATAAGTTAGTAAAGCTATACAAGAAAGTAAATGATGATCCTCTATTTCAAAAAGGCATAAGATTTACATATCATCAGGTAAAAAGTGTTTCCCCATAAAAAAATTTAAAATATTGATGACAACAAAAATAAATTCACATTTGGGAGAATGGAGATCTACCTATAAGAAAAAGTTAATAAAATACAGTAGATTTTTTTACTTGTTACTTTATAGTTAATGGAATGTAACATGGGCTTGGGACAGGCAAATTGACAGAAAGTTTAGCAGCAGTTTTCTCCCTTATTTACCAGAAAGAAGTGCTAAATGTATATTTTTTAACTAGATAGATAATTATCATTTTTAAAATTTGGAACTATTATGTGACATCCTGTCCCATCTCATGAAACAATGCTTCTTTACTTATTATTGTTGTGCTGGAAACCATGACTGAAGCCCGGATTTCTTTTGAGCAAAGCAAACTGTATAGATTTAATTCTTATCAATTACTAAAACAATCAGGCATTTACCAATGTACTGATCCAGAGAAGTAGTTCTCCAAATTGTAATACAAGCAGTAGAATACCACTGTTACACAAGTGCTCTTTGTCAAGGTTATTATACTGTAATACAAGGTTGAGTACATAGATAATGTGACCTGACCCCATGGAGCTTAAGTTAAAGAAAAATTGTGTTCATTTGGCATATTTTCCAGGCTTGAGTCTGAATGACATCAGGGAATGGCATCCATCAAACCAGCAAGAAATGTCTTGCTGATGTAAGAATTTAGTTTAAGATGAAGGTAAATCAACCTTTGTATTGCAAATTGTTTATTGTTTTGTTAGTTTAATGAAACTGATGATCAACTACTGTTTAGGAGAGACATTTACCATAAAATTTCATTCACTTTTCAGACTGGTGCTCTCTTATTGTCACAGCAACTTCATGCAGAACCTGTACAAAAAATGAAGTGCCATACTTATGAGCCTCCAAGGTATCTTGGGCTTGGTGAACAGGTAAGCTAACTGTGAATCATTAACATTTAACAGATTTTAGGTATGAAGCATTCTGTCAACTACAGGAATTGAGTATAAATCTTTCACTATCAGTCACAGGAATTTAATATGAAACTTTCACAATCAATCACAGGAGTTTAGTATGAAACTGTCACTTTCAGTCACACAAATTTAGCATGAATCTTTCATTGTCCATCACAGGAATTTAGTATGAATCTTTTTCTGTCAATCACAGGAATTTAATATGAAACTTTAACAATCAGTCACAGGAATTATAGTATGAATATGTCACTTTTAGTCACAGGAATTTTGCATGAATCTTTCACTGTCAATCACAAGTATTTAGTATGAATTTTTCACTGTCAATCACAGGATTTAGTAGGAATCTTTCCCTGTCAATCACGGGAATTTAGTGTGAATCTTTCACTGTCAGTCACTGGAGTTTAGGTATGAATATGTCAGTGTGTTACAGGCTAGTAGAGGTTTTAGTACCTTATTTCTCAACAGACAAAAATTCCATCTTGCACTTTTAGGTCTCACCGGACAGTTGTTTTGCCAAATTTTCATCCGACAATGACCTATTGCAGAAAAATGATCATAATTTTACAATAAAGATACAAATAAAAACTAACTAATGATTTTTGTTGAAAGGATGCTTGTAAGATTCTGACTAAGGTATTAAGGTTAATTCCTTATGCAACTGGTGGTTTTGATACTGAACCTATACTACCACCAACCCCTCTTTTTTACATTCATTTTTGACAGAAAAGAGCTATTTTCAACCTGTTCCTGTGAGAAGCAGGCTCACAGAGTCAGTATGTACCTTATTGATCTTGAAAGTTCACTAGTACTATAACAAATTAACATACTATTCATCACCCCTCAACCATGTAGATTTTTAGATATTTACCTCTGAAGCAGACACATGTAAATACGTAAGCCAAGTCGGATGCACATTTGCAGACTAAGTTACGCATTTGATCTCCAGTGCTAGTCTAACAGTGACAGGCAGTCACCAACAAGGCAACCCATTTACAACCCTAACTCAAAGTAAATGTAAACCACATTACAGATTTAGCTTATATGTGAGTTTATAAATGCTAGGGTTGTGATAATCAGGCTCATGCCTTCTACCTTAAAAATTAGGGGGGGGTGTCAAAATACGAAACTATCCAGTGAGACCTTAATAATTTAAATAGCAGTCTGCTTAAGGGAAAATCTTCTTATTTTCAAAACATTAGGCAATTTTAAATAAAATGTAACCTTTACATGTGTAAAATTCAAGCTTGCTTGTTTCCTTTTGCTTAATGCTTTAATCGATGAGCAAAAGCCATCAAACAGAGAAACCACTATGACAACAGCTTCAAACTTCATCTATTACTTTCCCCACTAAAACATACCATTTCCTTATAACATGTCAGTTTCATTATTTTTCATAACCAATACAACCTGTATTATTAGTGCCAAGTGATATCAAAGACATCTGACAGCACAAATAATGCAACTTTTCATGAAATCTGAAATTGTAGTGAATAAAAGCTGCAAAGGAAGCCAAGCTGAATCTCTTGTAAAATAGCTGCAGAATGTACATGCTAAGTACTTGAAAGAATAATAATGATGCACATCATGTATGAACTGACCAGTATTCCCTCCCTGATTTAATAAAGAAGGTCATATCTGTGTTAAAAAAGAGAAATCAGATGTGAATGTATAAGGGAGGAAACTCCTCAGCTAACCCAAAAGTGACTGACCAAAGTTTGTAAACAGAACCAATTCATTTAGGAAACTTCAACAGTGAAATTCTATACCCAGACTCAGCACATCTGCTGAGTAGACATTATGTATGGAAAATGTAGTTTCACACCTCTAAGGTCACCTTTGGGTCATTTTCATACTGGCCAGCTTATATTGTTGCTGAAGATGCTGCGGACAAGTTTATTTTCCAAGTGATTGTAACATGCCTACACTTAACCATAAAGTAAAAAGAAAATCATGCAAAAGAAATCAGGAGAGAAGATAAACACAGTTTAAAAAGGGTCATGCAGTTCTTGAAAGTTACCAAAATTCCAATGAAGTTGATTCTGATTCACCTGTTCCTGTGAAAGCCCCACAACATCTGATGTGGCTGACTCCTGATGAAACCTTTGCTGTCAGCCTGGCTTTCAATGTCTCTTCACCAAGTATGCTAGCAAACACCTTGAGGCCTAGAAGAAATGAAACCAAACTGTAAAATGGAAAAACTGCAAATAATTTGTAATTACTACCTTACAATAAGCACGTTGGACAGGCATAATGTTCTGTACACTAAACCATGTTGCGACAAATTTGTCGCTTATTACTAATTGATACAGTTTCCAAGATAAATGCAAATTTATCTGCATGATTTATTGTGACATATATGCAACATGTGTATATTTTTTGACATTGTCACATTAGATGGTGTAAGATAAAACAGAAACAATGTGCTAGAAGTTTTATTCTCTTCCCTCTGAAAATGTTGCACAGATCATTGCATATCTTAGCTGATGTTTTAGCTCCCAGCCAAATTGTACATGTGTCCACTTTTGCAGTTTTCTTACTAAAATGTCATGAAATTGCTGCTTTCAGCAGGTGTTAAATGGGTAGTGTATTTTTAGGCCATTATAACTGAATATGTCTGTAAATAAATGAAATGTATGTGTCGAAATGTTACATCATGAACATATAGTGAATGTAAAATCATAATATTAAGGCAATTAGCATTTAAATATAAAAGTATAAAAACATGTATTTTTAATATTTATAAAATGGAATTTAAGTTAAGTTGAAATTACTTTCATTAAACACAAGTGCTAAACTATTATTTGTTTACATTAGAAATTGATCATTTAAATTGAACAGTGTACGTTAGCTCCCTTCTCAGAACATGTTTACTTATATGTGCAAACCATGATGAAGCCGTTTCTTTTGCGCAAATACAGTTTAATCTGATCAATTACAAACATGAGGCATTTAGAATGATGATGAGAATAGTTATCCAAATTGAATACACATGAATACATGTACAGTGCGTCTTGCAAGGTCTATACTGAATACAGTTGGCAAATTATCACCTGACCCATGGAGCTATTAAAGAAAAATGTGTCATTAAATTTTTCAGTTTAAGTGAACAAATAATCATCAAACACAAGAATGTTTGTGATGAAAAGATTGTTTAGTAAGGTAATCATTGTACTAATGGTTATTTTGTTAATTCCTTATGAACTGTGATTATGTATAGATGAAGTGGTAAAACTCTTACTCATTATCTTCCTTACCACCACTAGACAGCTAGCCATCAACCTGATTTACTAGTTTAATCTGAAGGATACATTCGCAAGGATGCTCACCTTTGTATGGATGGTTAGCATAGATTAATAATAATGTGAGCAAGTATGTATTATTGGGGAAACCGAGTTTACCAAAAAATGTACTTTCTCTGTTGATCATATTAATATTAGGAGAATAGGTTGCAGGAGAAGGAAATGAATGAACATTTTATCATTATCATGGCCACCCAATGAGGGAGAAATGACTGCATTCCCATTAGGAAGAAATCTGGGCACTTTCAGCAAAAGCTCTGAACTTGCACACATGAGGAGGATGTTCTAATGGCAGACTGATCAGGTTGTTTTCTGGGTTACAGCCACAGGACCAACCAGATTCAATTATTGTGTCTGCAATGCATGCAGATAAATGTTTGAGAAGGTTGCCTGTACAATCCAAACTTATGTTCAGATATGAGGCTTGTATAGATCGCTATGTTTGGATTGATAAAGTGCTCAAGCAGCATAAAAAAATGAACGTTACTTTCATTATCTCAGCAGGATTGGTTTTGTTGTTCGTATTTGTTGAGCCATGTTAAGAAGTATTCCGTGAGTGTTAAAGACAATAATTGGTGGGGGGCCCCCCGAGTGGTCTAAAGCACTATCCGTTACGGATCACTGCCATCTTACCGCTGGCTGTCTTCGTGTGTTCAGTGTGTTCGAGTCTAAGATTCGGCGAATGTGGATATGTGAGAAAGCTTGCCAGTAGCTTCTCGTGGGTCGGTGTTTCTTTCCGGTGATTTCTCGGTTTCTTCCTCCACCATTAATACTGGCTGCCATGTATAGCCTATCGTGTGCTGAAAAATGTCGTTAAGCACCACAATAACAACAATAATTGGTTTATAGTCAAAGGACTAAAGAGTAATAGTGGCATAAACAGGTTGATTTGGCTTCAGTGACTAAGTTTATTTAAGTGTGCATTACCTCACAGTGCTAAAATGCCAGAATCTATACAAACAAAATATTGCATAAAATTAAAAAAAATGGATGAATACAAGAATTTCATTGACTGGAAACAACCTGAAAGGGACATGAATATGCATTCTGCTATTCCTGTAAAGTCAATTATAAGAAGAACTTCCTAACTTGTACCCAGGTAGCATCAGTCTTGACCAGTTCTGGCCATCAGTCAGCAACCTGAATCTTCCCACAGGTAGAGGTACTTATTAGTGGACTTAGGAAATGTTGTACTAACATTGCCACATTTCACTGCAGACACTGAAAAGATATTTTCTATTTTGATTATGATTCATGCTGATTCCAGAGCAAACATGGATTGAGTAATGATGCAGCTCCTAAGTGTTGAGATCAACAATGATGAGGATTGCCAAAAATATTAACCAGGCAATAGTCTGCTGAGAAAGGCTAATAAAAAGGAAATTGATTCAGTAGTTGTCAGTTTTGTCCATTTGCATGTTAAAATTTGGTTTATAGAATCATCCTGATTTGAAGTACAAACTCCTCACCAGATTAGCAAATCTCATTTGTCATCAGCTAGTCTTTGTTCTGTCACATGTATGTATGATAACTCACCTAATAATGAAGGCTTACAGTGTGAACCGTGTGTAATAATATGGTTAAGTTTTTTGTGTTGGGTCAGTTTTAAGACGCTGTTGTGCGACATTTGTGTTCCATTAAGATATTTATGGTTCTTATTCTCTGCCATGACATTGATACAGGGAAAATGTTGTACCTTCATCCATCCATCCATTTATTCATTTATATTATGTCCATCACACCTTGGTTTGGTTTTTTCATTAGGTCAGTATTAATGCACTTTGGTGGAGTGTTCATGACCTATGAACACATTTTAATTTTATTTTTAAAAGTCATATAAAATAAATCATATCACTGTCTACATACAATACATGGAATTCTGCATCTCCCATGCCTTTTCTGTTTAAATTGGTATTTCCCTTTCCCTGCTGTACCAGATGTTTCTTTTATTACTAATTACAGCATGAAGAGTTGGTAATTCTGTATAAGCGAGCTATTGTGGCTGTTGATGGATTTAGCTTGTTCCAAGCCCTCAAGGCATGTCGGAATCAAGTCGCTAGAGGTAAAGCTTTACTTTAATTTATTTATGATACAGTGAAAGCCAGTTTTGAAAAACCATGCCTTCTGTGAATAATATATGATCTCATGACAGGTGATCTCTTAGTGAAGGTCGTCATGTAATATAAAATTGATATAAAAATAAAATTCTGGTCTTAAATATCATGTGGTCTCACATAATAGTAGTCTCTGATGTAAAACCTTATATTGTCGAAACTTTTTAGCACAAACCTCAACTTGAATTCTAAGTCTGAAATGTTTGATAATTGCAGACTTTAGAATTAAGTTAAAATTATAAACATTTCAGGGTTTTCTTAACTTTGCTTTCTTAGCATACCAAATTTCAAAAATATGAACATGTTGGTTGCCATATACTTTAATTTGGGGTTTGGAGATTAAGCTTCAGATTACTGTTCTTCATATGTACTATTTAGTGAAATAATGGGATATTTTCAAGTTTTGTTCTTTTCATGAGGACATAATTTTTGATTGCTTTATCCTCATTTTCATTATTATCATACACAATTTCATTCAAAACAAAATTTTGTTCAGGACAATTGCACCTGCTGATATTATTATTCCATTGTCCATCATCTGTTATGATTCATTCCTACATGATCATACTGGTTTTAACTGGTGTAATGAGTGTGAGTTTGTGACTAAAGCTGTACTTGAAAACTGGAATTTCACATGTTGCTGGAGTAAATCTTCTTTATACTTTAAACAATTCAATGTATTGTTTATATTTGTTATATAAGTTATATAATTAGTAATTGATCATACAAATTGAAGATTATTCATGTTTATTTGAGTGCCAATGTTGACTGTTGCATTCAGCAAAGATTTGGAACCATTAGGCCCAAAAACTTTTCATCGTGCTTCAGCAGACATTTGCATCTTGTGAAATGTGTATAATCTTAGTGTCATTTGTGCAGATTTCATTGGTCAGTAAGTGCATGTTGCCACACTAGTTTCTGGTGAAACATCATGTGTAAGTTTATGACAAATTTGAATGTGTGTAATATGGCTATATTTATGGTATATTATTGCCTCTAGTTAGCTTTTTTTGTTGTTGGGGTTAATGCCATTTTTCAGCACATAATAGGCTATTCATGGCAGCCATTATTAATGGTGGAGGAAGAAACCGGGAAATCACCGGAAAGAACCACCAACCCATGAGAAGCTACTGGCAAGCTTTCTCATATATCCACATTCGCCGAATCCTAGACTCGAACAGAACACACGCAGACAGAGGTGAGATGGCAGTGATCCGTAATGGACCACTAGGTCACTCGGGGCCCCCCTATAGTTAGCTAATGCAGGAGCTGCTGGAAGGAAGTCGTAGTTGACACCCAGCTACCTTAAGGACTCCACTCCAGATTTTCTGTCTGGGTTCACTCCTGTAGCCTTTCCTTCTGAAGATATCCACAAGGCAGTGGAGACATCATCCAATGGCACTTCACTGGTTTCAAATTGGAGTTTCCATCTCCTAGATGAACTGCCTGACAAGTTTATCAAGCTTCAATTGCCCTGGTTTGGAGTCAGAGTTTTCCTTCTCTTAGACTGGCTGCCTGCCAAGGCTAATGAGCCCAGTCTGCCCACCCATTTATACCACTGTTCACTTGGTCGTGCCACACAAGAGGCTATGTGAAAGCAGGTGGCCCTATATGAAGGTGCTGCTGTGGACACAATAGTGTAGGAGAGACCATATGCAAGTACTTCCTATCCAGCAAAGCCGGACAGTGGTTATGCAGTGATTACTACACCTATGAGGAGAGACTCTTCACTTTACTTTAGTGAGTGGGACATCAGGCCCAGACCTTGCACACCCCTGTGTCATGCTCAGCATTCCTTTGGACCCCACCAACAAGGACAAGAGGGGGATCCTGACATCTGAGCAGCCCAGGATCTCCATACTATATGCCCAGGCTTGCGCCCTGAAGAGGCCACTCCAGCCTCTCCCTTGAGCGAAGAAATAACACAAAAGCTGGCAGTCTATGGGTTATAATCTCACCGGTTTGGCATAGGGGAGGGGTGCCATGGTTCAGCTTCAATGGTGGGAGGGATCATCAAGTCCCACTGGCTGACTACTGCCTGCCATAAGCCAGGCAGCCCCATGTCAGTAAGGTGTTGGCCCACCATCTGCCTGGAGCTCAGTGTGTTGCTCAGCATGACAAGCAGATGGAAACTCTGCACCAGACAAAAGCGCATTGAACCATTAAAGAATACTCTAGTTCTTCATTTTGCAAGCTAGAACATGTGCACCATGCACACAGGTATTTCTGATGACCTCAGGGAGGTGGACAACACTAGGAAATCGGCCATTATCAACAGATAGCTCAGCATACTAAATATCAGCATAGCTGCCCTCCAGAAACCATAGCTGCCCTCCAAAGACCAATGAAAATGGTCAAAGACTGCAACTCAAAGTGTCATGAAAACACCCCAGGCCTCATCGTTTGCACCAACTTGACTTGGTCATCACCAGGTGCTCTGCCCAGAACAGCATCCTCTCCACCAGAAGCTACCACAGTGCAGACTGTGACCATGCCCTTGTGCACAGCAGTGTGCGCCTACGGCCACAAAGACTAAACACTCCAAACAAAAAGGTCGCCCTTGCATCAACACTGTGCAGATGTCTATCCCCTCCATGGTGGAGAAGTATGTGTCCACCCTGAATCACGCTCTCCAAGACCTGCCAGAGCACGATGCCACAGCCAAGTGAAACACCATGAAGGATGCCATCTATAACACAGCCATGTTGATGTATGGCAAGAAGGAATGGCCCAGCCAGGATTGGTTCAACACGCACCTTTCAAGGATGTAACCAGTAATCGAGGAAAAATGAGAAGCCTTCATAGCTTGCAAAAATGCCCCAATGAATGCATACTTGCTGCCCTCAGAAGAGCCAGAAGCATCATCCAACACATCGTTAGACAGCAAACAAGTACTGGCAGCTATTGTGTAAAAGAATCCATCACAGTCCCAAGTCAGGAAATATCCAAGGCATGTACCATGGCATCAAGAAGGACCTAGACCCTATAGTGAAAGGGGTGCCCCCTTGAAATCCCTGATGGGAGAGAAGATAACAGACCATTAGCAACAACTGAGAAGATGGGTGGAGCACTACTCAGAGCTGTACTCCCAATGTACATTGTGGCCCTTAGCAACGTACAGGAACTGCCCACTATGGAGGATCTCGACAAAATGCCTACCTTATAGGAGCTTAGTAAAGTCATCGATTCCCTCCCAAATGACAAAGCACCAGGTAGCAATAGCATCCTGCCAGAAGCCATTAAACGTGGGAAACCAACATTGCAACAGCCACTGCATGAGCTACTCTACCTCTGCTTGGAGGAAGAAGCAGTCCCCCAAGACATGCACAATGCCACCATTGTGATCCTCTACAAAACAAGGGAGACTGCAGTCACTGTAACATTATAGAGAAATCTCGATTCTCAGCATCGTTGACAAAGTGTTTGCCTGCATCCTCCTCAAAAGCCTGCAGCTGCTGGTGGACCGCATATACCCGGATTCCCAGTGCGGCTTCAGAGCAGGAAAGTTGACAACAGACATGATCTTCTCCCTCTGACAACTCCAAGAGAAAAGCAGAGAGCAAGGTCCGTCACTCTACATGATGTTCATCGACCTCACCAAGGCCTTTAACCTGGTCAGCAGGAAGGGCCTATTTGAACTTCTTGGGGAGATTGGCTGCCCCCCCACTCCGTAGCATGATATTCTCCTTCCATACCGATACGAAAGGCACAGTCCTGTATGATGGATCCGTCTCAGACCTCTTTTTCCATAAACAGTGGCATGAACAGGGCTACATGTTGGCACCAATGCTTTTTGGCATCTATTCTCTGCTGCTGACCCACACCTTCAACACAACAGGACTAACAGAAGGCTGTTCAACCTGGCACAACTGAGCTTGAAGATCAAAGTGAGGTCAGTACTCATCGGGGAGATTTTCTTTGCTGACAATGCAGCTCTTGTGACCCACACCATGGATGCCCTCCAGAGACTTGAAGACCATTTTGCTGATGCCTGCAAACAATTTAGGGCTCACCAGAAAAAGACAAACATCAATACTCAAGATGTCACCACTGCTACTTCCATCAAAATTGATGGCACCATCCTGGAAGTTGTCAACTTTATTTACCTGGGGTCAACCATCAGCAACACTCTTTAACTTGATGTGGAGCTGGATAGAAGGCTTGGAAGGGCAAACACCATCATGGCCTAACTAACAATGAGGGTGTGGGAAAATAGCGCACTGACAATGCACACTAAGACTCAAGTCTACCAAGCCTGCATTCTGATCACCCTCCTTTATAGAAGTGAGACCTGGAGCACTTACACGAGGCAAGAGCATTGACTCAACTCCTTCCATTCTATGGTGCACACAATGCATCCTGAAAATCAGCTGGCAAGACCATATCCCACACAGCAGATCCTTCAGCGTACAAGTATCCCAAGCATGTATTCCCTGTTGAGCAAATGCTACCTTCAATGGCTGGGACATACCTAACACATGGAGGATGGGAGGCTGCCAAAAGAAATCCTATATGGTCAGTTGGTCACTGGCAGCAGAAAAGTTGGCCACCATTCACTCCGCTTCAAGGATGTGTGCAAGAGGGACATGAAGGCATGCAGTATTTCACTGGACAATGGGAAGTGCAGGCAGAGGACTGAGGCACCTGGAGACGGTCAGCAAGGGCATAGCAGTCACTGATGGGAGGAGAATCCAGCAGGCTGCAGAGAAACACAAGAGAAAGAAGAGTGCAGCAGCAACCCAAGCAACTCAGACTTCCCAATACGTCTGCACCAACTGCAGTAGGGACTTGTGCATTGGTCAAAACAGCCACAACAGACAATGCCAAAACCCCAGAGACAGATTACACTCCAAGGACACTACTCACATGGTCTCCTGAGACTGAGCTGCCAATGACTGGCTGAATTAGCTAAGATTTTGATCACCTAAGTAACCATGTGGCAGCTTTTGGTCACACTTATGAGCTTACATAATAAAGATGTTGGGCATGCATTTATTTAGACTGCATTTGACAAGTTTTCTACACTTGCCCAGTTAGTCTGTATTACAGGAATCATTTTGCATTTCCATATTTACTCTGTATAAGCTCAGGTTTCTCTCATTTGCCTAGTTTTACTTAACTAGTCCAGTTTTCTTGTTTTGGCTCAGTTGCAAAGTTTTATCCCAGTGCTCTGGTTTTAATATAATTTGTGAATAGCAATTTTGAATTTGAGCTTCTCTTCTAGTATAATATGCTTTCTGTAGTTAATGCATGATCATTTTTTTTTTTATAGCAAGTGCCAGTGGAGAATCCACTTTGCAGCCTCCACCCCTGGCCTACAAGAAGTGGGGACCTCAGGAGCAAGAGTCGATACAGGACTTTTATAGTTGTGGTAAATAATCTTTTAAATACAGTCCCTGTTATGATTGTACATATCTAAAATATCTTTTTAAATTACACATCAGATGATGTCATCAAAATGTGTTGCCATGACATTACCTTACACATGTATCAACAGACCAATAGACTGACATAAATGCCTTCAGAAAAGTGGGGACTTCTTTGGTAAGAGTATTTACAGAAATTTCATAATTGTGGTAAACAGTGTGCTTTCCACTTTATGCAATTAATCACACCAAATGGTTTTACACATAATTGACACATAAATTATGGATTTTGATTGCTGTAAAGTTTTTCATGAGTTCTCATTTCAGGTTACATATATATTCAGTTTAAAACCTAATTTTTCTAGGTATAGTTTGTACTTTGCAACTTTCAGAAAGACAGACATTGCTTTATATGAAATTAGACATTTATGAACATACATGTCCATATAATAAATGCCATATGATAAAAGATATATATATATTTCAATATACAGAACACCATATTATAAAGGATAACATTTCCATATATAGAACACCATATTATAAAGGATAACATTTCCATATACAGAACACCATATTATAAAGGATAACATTTCCATATATAGAACACCATGTTATAAAGGATAACATTTCCATATACAGAACACCATGTTATAAAGGATAACATTTCCATATACAGAACACCATGTTATAAAGGATAACATTTCCATATACAGAACACTATGTTATAAAGGATAACATTTCCATATACAAAACACAATGTTATAAAAGAATAACCTTTCTGTATACAGAACACCATATTATAAAGGATATTTCCATATACAGAACACCATGTTATAAAGGATAATATTTCTGTATACAGAACATCATTTTACTCATTCTACCCCCATCCATGGATCATTATTCAAAATATATAATGCATCTTATTACAGTGACTGCAGATAGAAAGTTTGATTATATATCAGAATTTACATTTTGTACTTTTTTGCTTTTGATTCTCTCATACGGATCCTAGGGGTTGAAGCCAAGAATGGCATCCTTGTAGAAAATGGTTATGACATAGGCAGTATAAATACAAAGTTCTGACTTTCCTCCTGTGTTTTGGAAGGAGATGTGACAGACTGACAGACAGCCAGTTACCATTCTTGAGCAAGTACAATAGCTTGCCTCACAAATCCACTTTTTAACGTTACAGTATCCATGATAGTATTTTAAAAAGATGTGGAGGTAGTCATGAAAGTTTAGCAAGTCTTGAATACTGATTTTACTTAAATTTACTAATGCTAATATAATATTATTTATAGTAATTAGTGTATTATTGTAATTAATGGATAACAATTAGAGCGCAATTTTGCATTTGAGACTGAACAAAAAGTTACAGTTATCAATGTTGTAGTGATTATTATTGTTATTTAGGTGTCTGCATGGCAAATTCCTTTGACGTGATGGTGACAGCCTCAGTTATTGGTGGACAAAATCCCGTTATTAGATCATCAGGTCCTGTAGCTAACATGTATATTACAGCAGGAAATGGACCTTTTGTTGGCTTCTTTTATGCAATTGAGGTAAGGTTTAAGTCTAATTTATTTTACCTTGATTGAAAAATGATATATTTGTTACAGCTTGATACCTTAGCTTGTAAGGCTACTCTGTTGGTTCCGATCTTGATGGAAACTGAGGAAGAACTGGAGGAGATCAATGAACTTTTGAGGTCACCTGTATTCTCATCCATTAGTCTGAACCTGTTCAGACTTTTTTGGACTGGAAAATTTGCTGCTATTAACATGGGAGGAAAAACAGTACAAGCTTTGCATGCTTATCCTTTTTTTCTTACGGCAAGCAGACATGTTGGATCCCATCATTGTAAAGATTTTTTCATCAAGAAGATTAAGGTGCCATTTTGTACATTAAGCTTAAAATTATGTTAGACTAATATACAACTAAACTGATATATAATATTTATTTTCTGATTAATATAAGTTTTAGTTTTGATTACCTTAAGACTGTGTATTGGCATGCTTTGTTGTCATTATTAGGTCCCTGTCTTGTGATGTTGGAGCTCTATATTAATCAGCATTCCTGTTTGTTTATCCACTCATGTGTCTGTCTGTTGGTATGGCTATTTACTCATCTTGTGACCAGCATAGCTCTGCAACCCTTAAATGGCCATTCTGGTGCCCTAGTGGTTAGAGTGTCTGCCTTTGATGTGGGAGGTTGTGGGTTCTATCCCTGGTTGAGTTATACCAAAGATTATCAAAATGGTACTTACAGCTGCCTCGCTTGGCTCAAAGCATTGAGAGGTCAGTGTTAGAACTTGTCAACTTGGTGTCAGGATAATGTGACTGGGTGGGACATCATGCTGCATGCCTGTGGCATGATGCCCTAGTGGTAGACATTATAAATTGCCACACTGAAGACATTGTAGTGATATGACTGAAAAATTGTCAAAGCTACATCAAACAACCAAATCACACATACATACAACCCTTAAATGTAACTAACTGGATGCCATTTGGCTGGTGAATTTGCCTATTACATGTAGATATGCCTTTCAGAGGTTTTGTCATTGCCTATTAGGTATGTGCCATTCAGAGGTTCCATCTTTTTTGTTTTTATGGGGTGTTTGCCTTTCTTGCACCAAATGTACATTGTCTGCAACAAGAGGTTTCCGTATACTATGTCTGCAACAAGAAGTTTCCATACACTATGACTGCAACAAGAAGTTTCCATAGACTTTGGTCAGAGGATATCTGGTCAACAGTGTCAGGGAAGAGTGTTAAGAATAGAGAGAAATGGATTAAGTCTCGCACAGAGCAGTCTGATGTGTTGAATATTTACCCCAAGATGGAATCAATTGTTAGTATAGTGAGAGACATTGCTAGACCCCCACCCCAACTCATGCCCCATGCCAAAAAAAGAACTATGATACCGACTGCAACAATTACTTTAGCAGAATGGGAAGAGCAAGGATCCTCAGTTTTTCCATACTTTAATTCAGCTAAAGTATTGTTAGAACTGTAGATGGAATATCTGGTTCAGGAGGAGATGACATAGTTATTAAATTTGGAACTATTTATGCCTATATGTCTTCCCCTTAACTCCATGAATAATTAGTGTATTTAGAGAAGTGTCCATTCCCACCTGTTTATAGATAGTCCAGTGGGCACGAGTCCCCCTGTATATCTGACCATGGCCTTCAGGCTTGTAAGTCTGGATATTATTGATCCATTCATTTGTACCATAATGCCATACAGTACCAACCAAGCTGCCAACTGAAAGCTGTACCTAGTGCCCACTAACCACAGAACAGTGACTTTAGCAGTCTGTCCCATATACATGTCTATAGAGCTGTCGAATGTGGACACATAGAGCGATCTTAATGATAAGTCCATCTATTTTACCATGCTTTCAGCATGGCTGATGCCAGAGCTGACTGTACCTTCTTCCACATCGTTGACAGCCAGAACCATCCATTCAGCTGACCAGCCATATATCCATACTAGTTAAACAGAACTGTCCAAAGCAGTTGGCTCACCATTTGTTCACATAAGTTTAGCAGTGATTTATCGAATGTTGCTGGTATCTGAATGCCCTCTACCCCTATGAATAGTCAGGCCTACAAGGTCAAGGTATCAGTAGATGTAGTTGAGGAAGAGGAGCATCCCACCTTATGTTTTTTTTCACAGACATCACAAACGATCTATCCTACAAAGTACATGATTTGGGCAATTCAAAGGTCATCTTTTTGCAGGTATAAAACTCATTTGGAAACCTTTTGTACTGAACATTCAGCTATGGAGGAGAATATTGTGGCTTTATTCTACAAAAGTATCATTAGGCAGGTAATGATTGTAGCTGGAAGTTAACATATAGTGAGGATGGAGGCAGCTCAGAAACTGTCACTTATTGCCATTTAACCTTCACAGTCATACCAGCCAAATAAATCTTGAAACTAAAGGAGAATGAACAAAGACAGATCATTTAAAGCCCAATCACAGAATCCGTTCCAGTTCCCATCAAATATCGGGATGCAACAATCCAGTCAGTTTAGGAGGCAATCTAACAAAGTGGGCAAAACAAAATTTTTCCTTCCACAGGCCTACTGACACCTGCTGTTGACTTCTCGTCCTGAGCTTCTTCAGACATCCCTCTAGTGAACATGACATTCCTGCATTTCCACTGTTATTGGATTGCACTATGTCCTGAGCTTCTTCAGACATCCCTCTAGTGAACATGACATTCCTGCATTTCCACTGTTATTGGATTGCACTATGTCCACAGAAAAAGTGGGCAATCAAGGCTATTTTGGAAGGGTTTTACTCTCATTTATCCAGGTTCTTCATCTTTTGTTTTCTCTACTCATGATGGACTTGTCAGTACATTTTAAGAAGTACAAAGATATACAGCAAGAGATCTGGTCTTTAATTGACCAGCAGGTGGTAGAGATTGTTAAAAGCTGAAATCTCCAGGGTTTTATTCCTTGCTTAGATTAATCATTAACCAAAGTCACTTCAACCAATATTTAGTTCTTTTGATTGAGATGGCATCAGTCTAGATCTGACCAATGTATAACTTCAAGTCCCTATTAAGCAGGTTTTGCATAGATTTCTTTGATTTGCATTTTAGGGAACATTTTTCAGTTTCATGCTGTCCAATTTGGTCCTAAAATCAGCCCATGGGCATTAGGAAGTGCATCATCACCCTATTCCAGTCAACTTCATCCATAGGGATGGGATTGTACAGTCAAATCCACTTATATGCATAGCCTCAGGACCAGACCCAAGCTATGCATAAAAACGGAGTATGCATTTAAGCGGAATTCATGTATATTTACAATGTACTTGCAAAATGGAAAATCATACAAACAAACTCATATGCTATATAAATGTCTTTCATTGTATTAAACATCTATACATACATTTAATTCCACAATACATGTACATGTAAATTCTGATAAACACTATAAACTGTTATTTCTGAAATTATTATCGACATTGTGTATCGCTGTTTGGTAGAAAATAGTATACTAAAATTAGTTCCCAGTAAGTAATACATTTACATAAAAAGAAAGACATTAAAGTAGTTGCAAATTGTTTGCAAGTTACTTGGTAAAAAAGTCCGTAATTAATTTTTGAACACAGTTGGGGTGGCCAATCTGATGGACAATAGTCTGCAAGTTATAAAATCTGTCTTACGATTTGCTTCCATTTGCTTCCAGGAATGCTCTAATAGTCTCCAGACATTTAATGGCAGTAGCAAAGTTTGGCGGCAGGACAGACAAATCGTTGGTAGACCCCTCATCATCCTCTATATCAGAATCCTTTTCTTCTTGCTGGATGTTTGAACAGATATCAGCATCTGTTTTTTCTTCATCAGTATGAAGGTGTTCATTCAGTGTCATAATGGGTGGGATAAAAACCTCATTTTTGTCATCATCAGTAATGTCTTCAGGGGACACTGTGTTTTTGACAAAACTTGCACCTCAATAACAGTTGGCGATGATTGTTCTTGAAATTCGATTCCATGCCTCTGTAGATGCAAGGCATCCAGTAAACTCAGTTTTTTTACCAATTCTGCAGCACACCCTTCACTTCCATTGTCAATGGTGTTAGCAACACTAGTAATCGGTATTGCTTCATGAAGTTAGCAATGATGCATTGATCCATCAGTTGAATCAATGATGTAGTGTTAGGGAATAGAAAGAATAGTTTTACATTTGTCAAGCGAAGATTATCACTGTGAGCAGCACAATTGTCGCACATGAGAATCTAGCATTTTTTGCTTTGATTTTCTTAAGCCATTCTTGCCATTATCCCCTGTCATCCACGTGTTTTTATATGCTTTGTATGGCACCAATAATGTCTTCAAACAGTGCGGATTTTTACTTTTGCTGATCACTAGTGGCTCTAGTTTTTCGCTTCCATCCATGTTAGCTGCAAGCAGCAGAGCCACCTGATCTTTTGCAACTTTAGCACCTGGATACATCAGCACCTTTAAATGGAAGTGTTACATATGGGATAGCTCAATAAAAGCCCAGTTTCATCAGCATTAAAAATATTAGCTGATTCATAATCTTTGATCAAGTCCAGCAGAACATCGGTTATCCATTGTTAAGCAGCGATGTCATCAGCATCTTGCTTCTCCCCATGCTGCTTCTTGAACTTTATAGAACTGCAATCTTTCCATCTCTCAAGCCAGCCATTTATTGCCGTTGATGACTCGCTTGGGTGAACCGTCACAACAGGGCTTCCTCAACATCTGCTTTTCCTTTGACATTTTCTGTTCGGATTGCTGTTACTCTGCCACTCTTCAAGAATCTTTTCCTTATTTTTCTGAATTCTTGATATTGCACTTTGGTTAACACCAAACAACTGTGCAATCGACAACTGACTTTCTGTATTATTTAACTTCTTTATCACTTCGACACGATCACACTGATAAGCGCAGAGGCTAGCCAGGGCAGCAGTCTACAATTTTCTACGATCTTTGGGATAGCTGTCTACTTGTATATTTATACAGCCTTGACCTCTACTTCAGATGTCTGAACCATGTTTATGCAATTAATCGGTGTCGAATATGTATGAAGTCAATGGTTGAGACCAGCAAATTGTATGCAATTAAACAATTTATGCATTTAACTGATATGCATTTATCTGATCTTAATTACTATGCATATTAATGAAGGAAAAACAACACTTTTGCTATTCACTTAAGCAATATTTACAATTAAGCGATATGCATTTAAGTGGAGCTGATTATATTTGGATGACATTGTCTAGCAACATGTGAGAAATTCTGTTTTTGTTAAGGGCATGAATAGTCTCCTATGCAGAGTGAGTCATTTATTTTAAGTTAACTGGGAAAAATATGATCTCCACCAGTCCTAGCATTTTGTCCCTCTAAGTATGTTTTTTATCACCAATCTCAATCTTGTATGACTTGCATTGTACTTACCTTCAGATTCACAGAGTCCATTTGTAACAAGAAGTGGATTACAGCAAGATACTTTCTGTGGTTCCTTGGTTTACTCATTGTGGCAGCAGATCTAATAATCAGTTGGGAGTGGTGGGAGTGGTTGCAGTCCTTAGTTTAAATATCAACAGCTGCAGTACCAAAAATAGTACAGAAGTTGATGGGTTGAAACAGCAAACTGATTTTACTAGTCTGAATTAGCTGGGATAAATCCTGAATTAGAGATAGGGTTTCTTGTAAAAGAAATAATTTAAGACTTTTATCATAGATAGAATCTTGAGAGCATGAAGTGCTGCCACTGTGAAGACTTGTGATGAAAAATGGTATATTTTCTACTACTGATGCAAAGTCAGTATTATCATCCCTCAGAGTGCCCCAATCCCACAACTAGCTGTCTTCATTCTCTGGCTGTTCAAGGAGAAAGTTGGCCATGACTACTGCTTCATGATATTCAACACTTTCAGACATTGTAGCAAAGGGATATTTGTCACGATAAAAATCTCTCTGTTAGACTTGAATTTACCAAAATCCTTCATTCTGTTTCCAAAAAGGATCTCTGATGTGTTTTGATAATCAGGTCGATGATTCAAGCCTGTAACTAGAACCTTGATGAAGCTACTATTTTAGAAAACGTTACATGCCCATTTAATGGACTTCAGCAATCTCCAGTTCAAATTGGATGATTCTGCAATCCTAATTGTGTAACCAGGCTTTGAAGAATGGGCTGCAAGCAGTTGGCAATCAGTTATCATTTGCTCCCTCATTGATAAATATATTCAGAGTAGCAACCATGCAAAATTCTATCCATGCCTGCTATCATTACTTCAAAATGCACAGAAAAAAACGGTGGCCAGAAAAGAGACTATAACCCCTCAAAAACTATAATCATGGCTGAAGTGGGTTATATACTTGGCATACTAAGAAGTCTTAAGAGATCATTGTTGCCTCATGAAGATTTCAGTTAATGAACTCTTAGCATCTCTGCATGCCTGATTTCAAAGATAATGTTTCCATCTGATACATAATAAATACTGTTGGCTGGCATGCACATGAATCCTTTTGAGTATATAACTCAGCGATCTAGCTTCGCAGAGACACCACTTAAATCTAGAAGATCCAGTGTCCATTGCAGAGATGACCACCAGACACAGTTGATGTCAGCACAACCTACTCACAGGCAACAGTATTGCTTTTGATGGTTTGCCAGGAAAATCATAATCAGTAAGAAGAGTACATAATTACTTCTTAGCCAGATTAATAGATAGATTGAGTTAATTGGAGTTTCATCCTCCCACAACTGGAGTATGACCCCTGATTGCCTTTCTTCCTGGTTTTGGCTTCACAGCATAAGCTTACCCAGCTTTTTTACATTTCAACCAAACTTGACATGCACCTTTACAGTGAATGGACATTGAAATAATTGATTTCCAGTATTCCACAACATCATTTACAAGGGTAATGGCTGCTGATGACCCATTCTATTGGTTTTAATCGCAGAATTTGGATTTCCATATTATTTATAAGACTTAAGGCCCCTAAATGCTCATTCTCAAAAAATTGGTTTTCCAGCAATTTTTTTCTGGTTAAGGCTTTGCCTAGTGATTTGTTGAGCCACACTGCAAGATTAAGTAAGCACTTGCAGCATTATAAACCAGTTCAAAATTTGGGGGCATTTTTTTTCTCACTTTGTGTTTTCCTTAAGACCTTGGTTTAACTTTCCAAAATTTATAGCAATAAAATCTGAAGCAGGTTTGATGACTCAGGCTACCATTGTATGTGCCAGATCTGTATATCAAACTTAGTGCTAGTAGTTACTGATGTGCTGTATTTGTCATTGCTTCTGTCTTTTTTTAATGAATTTTTTTTTACTTCTGCATTTAATTTTTTTCTGGTTTGACAGATTTTTTTGATTATTGAAGGTTCTTAATTTCACTTGATACAGTTTACATGTAGTCATATTAGTATTGCTAATTTAATTCATGACACAGTATTGTGTTTTCAGAATGGCTAAAATCCTTTGAAAAATTCACACATAAGTTGGGATGATTAACATTAGTAACAATGTGACTCTGTTTCGAGAAAATGGCTTTGGTTTATGTTAGAGTTTCAAGAACCTGCATAACACTGAAGAAATTCTTTGTCATGTAAAATAGTAACTGCAGAGATAACAATATTACATATGAATTTAGGAATTAAATGAATGATAAATTATATGTGGCAGTTGCATTTATTCCATGAAATCAATCAACTTAATGTTATTTTGAAGTCTGCGTGACAGTATTTAGAAAACCATCAATGAAAGTTTCAATGTCATTTCTAAGTTGCATTATAAAGTCATAACCACTATGTGGATATGGGGTATAAAATTTTGAAACAAAATGTACTTAAATGAAACTTTACTCAAGTACATTACAGCATGGGGATGATGGTAACTGATTCAGGAGTGCAAGGACCTTTGCTCCAATTAGGCTGATTTTGGAAACAGCCTTAACAGCACACTGTTTGGTGTAGAAAAGTTTAAGTGTTTGTTTTTTTTTCTGGTAGACAAAGAAAACTAATTTTAATATTTAGGTATTGAAAATATAATGAAAGTTGATGTTTGAGAGTGAAATAACGTTTGTATCATTAAAAGAACTGGTCAAATACAAGTAGATATTATAGATATGAGTGAATGAAATGCCAGAGAAATTCTTTGTTTCTAAATTTTTAATTCATTCATCAAGAACAGATGTAGTTTTAAAATTATGATAATTAAACATTGGGATTTTCAATAATTTAAAATAAGCAATAGTATGTAATGGAGACCCCCTGTGCAGACCATGATATCTCAGTGACACCTGTCTTTTAATCAGATTTATAACTTGATTGGTGGCTAAGTGGCATCTGTCTTTCACCAGATTTATAACCAGGATTGTGACTAAGTGACAACTGTCTTTCACCAGATTTATAACTTGGATAGTGGCTCAATGACATCTGTCTTTCACCAGATTTATAACTTGGATGGTGGCTCAATGACATCTGTTTTTCACCAGATTTATAACTTGGATGGTGGCTCAGTGACATCAGTCTTTCACCAGATTTATAACTTGGATGGTGGCTCAGTGACAACTGTCTTTAACCAGAATTATAAATTGGATAGTGGCTCAATGACATCTCTTTCACCAGAATTATAACTTGGATGGTGGCTCAATGACATCTGTCTTTCACCAGAATTATAACTTGCACTGTGGCTCAGTGACATCTGTCTTTCACCAGATTTATAACTTGGGTTGTGGTTTAGTTGTCAGTGTGAGTCCTCTCACTAAAAGTTCTAATTTGAATTCGGGTTTGGATCTTGATGAAGTTACAATATGGAAGGCAATGACATCAGATGAGGTTGTTGTACTGATGGCAACAGTTCCTTGTTGAAACACAATTTATAATGTTCTGTTTTAGAACTTCAGAATAAATTTCCACCAAACATTTTTCTCCCAGAATTTTTTTGTTATGTTTTTTTTAGAGACTATGAATTATTAAATCCCCCCAAAAATAGATGAATTTCAAAACAAACTGGCATCAACTATTAAAAGCACCTTGAGCTCTAAGATGTAGGAGTATTGCTGAAAAATCACGAGAAACCCACGATTTTAGATCACATGGTGGCTCATGTGAGCACTAAATTGGAAAGTTGTAAAAAGACCATAAGACAATTGACAGATATGCCATGGAAGATTTGGTCATACCTAACGAATGTTACTATAAGATTCAAAATTAAAAAAAAATAAAAAAGGATTTGTTTATAACAATGAATATGTGGGGCAAAAATGACCTTGGTAATAGCCAATCATTTTTATTCAGTGTTTACAGATGTCTTAACCAATGTGAACTAAGACTAGTGATAAAGCAACTGTTAAGTTCTAATCAGGTCATGTGAAAAGAGATTCAATTCCAATGAAAATTATCATTACAATAAAAAATATAATGAAACAAAAATATACAAAATTAACACACAAGCAATTTAATTGCATATTTGTAACAATATAGTGAAGCTGTATATTGTGTTCTCTTTGTATGCC
Organism: Potamilus streckersoni; assembly: GCA_016746295.1. NCBI lineage: Eukaryota > Metazoa > Mollusca > Bivalvia > Unionida > Unionidae > Potamilus > Potamilus streckersoni. The sequence goes on along the minus strand of JAEAOA010001748.1, from coordinate 1,654,405 downwards.
AATTCTTGCCTTATTTTCATTATCTAACCTCAAGTAGATAGTTTTATAAAGAGTTATTTCCCTTTGGCAGGGGTTTGCTCCACCCATGCTTTCAGACGTTGCTTATGCAGTAGCTAGCAAGTTGAAATCTGCCATAATGTCTGCAGCCAGGTAAGTGTTTACATTTCTTTAAAGATATTACCCAATCATATTGCATTAGAAAATTCACTAACATTCACAAGTTGTTTTCAATGAAAGTGCTAAAACATCTGCTTGCTGAGATGGAAGTCAGAAGTATACACCATCTGTTTTATTACTGAATTCAGTCATGTTATTCAAATACTACTTTTGCCAGATTCAAATACAACTTTTTTCCAGAAAATGCAACATAACCATTACTGATTATTGGATAAAATGTGTCCACATATGTTTCTAACATAAAATAGTCTTGATGCATCTGACCTAATACACTGGATTTCATTTTAAAAATGTTAAGAAATGAAGGAAATATATAAGAACATAAATAGCGTACTAATACCTATGGTAATAACAATTTCGTGTCTATGGTTGGCTTTACTTCTGTGTCATCTTTGTATCATGCACATTCATGTCTTGTGTAAAACACTATTATACAAAACACCTGTTTGATTTCACAGTGGCTGGCTGAACTTTGGACATAAACAGCACACAGAGGATAAACAGAAACCTAAAATTGAGCCAGCCACTCCTTTGCCTTGCAGGTATGGTATCTTCATTTACATTTGTCAACAAAGGCACACACACTTTTATCATATGTCTATTGAATTTTATTGGAAAAGCAGGGCAGATAATAAATTATATTTAAAGGTTGCATGGGGTTAGAAACATCCTTCTTATAAAATCCCTTTAGCTAAGTTTTATTTCAGATAAGAAATTAACACTCATTTGACTTGAACAAATAAACCTTCTTTAATCCTCACTTATGCCTTATGTAAATGCACCTGCATGTGTTTGTTTATATGAATTAGTGGTATCCAAAAAGAAAATAAAAAAGACCAATATGCAGTGCACATAACTGCAAAAAATGCTTGATTAATATTTATTTCCAAAGTACACTGAATATCTGTTTTACTTGCAGCCTATGGCCTTCATGTCAAACCTGTCCAGTGACCTGGTTTTATTTACTTATTTACTTCATAGTGTGTGGCTTAAAAAATTGCTTACTCATTCCATGCTTATGAGGAAGTTGCACATGCTAGGTTTTGAGTTTGGTAGAAGCCTAATGATAATGTGTTGAGTATATGTAGAAATGGTTGCTAGAGGCCTTATGATAATGTGTTGAGTATATGTAGAAATAGTTGCTAGAGGCCTAATGATAATGTGTTGAGTATATGTAGAAATAGTTGCTAGAGGCCTAATGATAATGTGTTGAGTATATGTAGAAATGGTTGCTAGAGGCCTAATGATAATGTGTTGAGTATATGTAGAAATGGCACTGAGAGGGGGACTAGCTATAGGAAACTGTTGTCTCTTGTGACAGAGAAGAAGAGCACACTGCTTTGCACCAGATTTCTGTTTTTCAATTATGTTGTATTTTGGGATCTGATGATAATGATGGTTTCCCTGACATAAATTGAGTTTCACTACTGATCATTATAAGGAGATAAGTAAAATGGACATTTGGGGTATGGTGACTAACCAGAAAAGCAAGCAAAATGGACATTTATAAAGTAGTGACTCAGTAGAGTTAGTAAAGTGGACATTTGCAGTGTGGTGACTAATCAAGATAGCCAGTAAAATGGACATTTTTGTGTGTGCTGACTTATTGGAAGAGTCATTAAAATCGACATTTGGGATGTGGATGATTTGCCAGAAGAACCAGTTTAATGGTCATTTAGGACATGGTGACTGATCGAGGCAGCTAGTAAAATGGACATTTGGAATGTGGAGACTTGCTCGGAGAACCAGTTATATGGTCATTTGGGACATTGTGACCAATCAATGCAGCGAGTAAAATGAACTTTTGGAATATGGGGACTTGTCAGAAAGCAAATAAAATGAACATATGGGATGAAGTAACTGATATGGTAACTCATTAGGAGAGCCAGGTAAATGGACCAGGTTAATGGATATTTGGGATGTAGTGACTCATCAAGGGTTGCCAGGTAAATGGATATTTGGGATGAAGTGACTTATCAAGGGTTGCCAGGTAAATTAATATTTGGGATGTAGTGACTATTCAAGGGAGATGCAATAATTTACTTTTAATGATATAGCAACTCATTTAGGAGAGCCAGTTAAATGGACATATATGTTGTTCTGACTCATTAGGACAATCAGTGAAATGAATATTTGGGATGTAATGACTCTTCAGGTGGGACATACAAATTTACATTGCATGATATAGTGACTCATTAAGGTAGAGTCTTAAAATGGACATTTACATTGTGACTCATCAGGACAATCAGTGAAATTGATTTTTGGGATGTTGGGAATGGATATATTGGATGTTGGGAATGGATATATTGGATGTTGGGAATGGATATATTGGCTGTTGGGAATGAATATTTAGGATCTTGTGAATGGATATATTGAATGTTGGGAATGGATATTTGGGATGTTGTGAATGGATATTTGGAATGTTGGGATTGGATATATTGGATGTTGGGAATGGATATTTGGGATGTTGTGATTGAATATATTGGATGTTGGGAATGGATATTTGGGATGTTGTGATTGGATATATTGGATGTTGGGAATGGATATTTTGGATGTTGTGATTGAATATATTGGATGTTGGGAATGGATATTTGGGATGTTGTGATTGGATATATTGGACATTGGGAATGGATATTTTGGATGTTGTGATTGGATATATTGGATGTTGGGAATGGATATTTGGGATGTTGTGATTGGATATATTGGACATTGGGAATGGATATTTTGGATGTTGTGATTGGATATATTGGATGTTGTGAATGGATATTTGGGATGTTGGGAATGAATATTTGGGATTTTTAAAATGGATGTTGGGAATGGATATTTGGGATGTTGAGAATGGATATATGGGATGTTGGGAATGAAAGGATATTGGGAATGGATATTAGGATGTTGGGAATGGATATTTGGGATGTTGTAACTGGGTATTTAGGATGTTGTGACTGCAGGAGAGCCAGTAAAATGGACATTTGATTACATTAACCAAGCCCCAGATCTTCATTTGTTATATGTGTTTATCATTGGAACACATTTAAGAATTTTGTATTGATCTTATTGAAACTCATTCTGTGAATTGAAATTGATATATCACTTTGGCTCAAACAGTATTGTGACATCATGGTAGCATCAAGGCTTGAGATGTTTCACTAATATTTTACCACAGCATTTGTTATTTTATAAAATTGTTAGTTTGATGAATTAGTTTACATTCTTAAATGTGTTAAATGGATACATTTTTCAGATATGGCTTACCAGACCAAAGAAGACAGGGTACCAGTATTTCCCTATCCCCGAATGGCAATTATGCTGCCACTACTGACAGCTTTGGAAGAGTCATCCTAATTGATGTTGAGCAGGGAGTAGCCTTCAGAATGTGGAAGGGTAAGAAATGAAATACAGTGGTTCCCCTCTTACAAAGTCATATTCACAAGGCCATGATTCATATCTTGCGTCAAGTTAGCTTGTTTTTATTTTTGTTCCACCCAAAAATGGCCATCCTGTAGCGTAAGGCCATCTTTTTTTCTCATAAGAGTTGGCATCTTAAGAGTGAGACTTCTGCCAGCAAACATTGTGTCCCTGCTTTTAGTGTGATTATGTATTTGTCTGAATGTTGGAGCTGGGTGGATATAAAGCTGAAGAAATTTAAGAGGAAGTACTCAAGCTGTACCAATAAGCACAAATATGTGACTTCTTTCATCACATCTCAAAATACTAACCACAAGCAAAAAGGGGAGTTGCTTGTTAAATATATTTAAACTTGTTTCTAAAGTTGCATTTTTGCCATTTGTGATGTCATGATGAGATGTGTTGCATGTTTTTATCACATCGTTAGTATTGTTTTCCAACAGTGCATATAGGTTCCTATTTTTGATATTAGAACATGTGAGCATATCATTTTGTGACTCTGATTGGTCCAGACAGGGTTCCTGCAGGTCATGGAATCCTGGAAAAGTTTTGGAATTTAAAAAATAAATTTCAAGGGCCTTAAAAAGTTATGGAATTTGTCAAAACCTTGCAAAGTTTTGGAAAAGTCATGGAATTTGTGACAATGGAAATAAAGAAATTGATTACTTCAAACTTCATAGAGTGCCAAAAACCGATTAAAAAAAATGATAAAATACAATCGATAAACGGTTTCAATTCATATAACAATAATAAGTTCCCTAATGGAAGTATCACATGATTTCCGGTGTAGTTCACTAAATAAAAGAAAACAACTGGAAAGTAATGTGTTTTGTTAATACTGTAAATAGGAACACATATAAAGACTACATAGAATTGTTTCCTTTTTTCTTTTGAATACAAATTACATTGATCATTGGATTATGACATAAATTACTATATAAAGTCAAAGTGTGCTAGCCCAGGTAAATTTAAAATGTACATATTAAAAAATATTTGTCTTTAACTTATTTGATATTTTAGATTGAAAGATGTCATTCTTTATGTTCATTTACTTGACAATGCAAGATAGCATGGTCCTGGAGTTTTATGAAATGGCCCTGGACAAGTTTTGGAAAAGTCATGGAATTTGTTTTTGTTAAGTCTGCAGGAACCCTGTCCAGATGAGATCATGAAATTATTGTGCATTATTGTCTTTAATGATTGGCTGCAACCATTGGAAAATGTTTTTAACCCCGCTTTCTGGAATGTTTTGATCTGAATAAACATTTTTTGGTGGCCATTTTTTTTACTCGACTTGCAAATGGAAATTGAGGAAATATCAATGTCTCAATATGGATATGCTACTCCCACAGAGGTTCATTATGTCAAGTTTAACAATATCATCATAAGAAAAATGGCATAAAACTACTAGACAAGAACGACAATAACAAATAAAACTAAGGGATAGCGGAGGAGTGGGGGTGCATATATCAGTAACATAGTTATAGACTCCACTGTATATACAAGCGTGGTTTAAATGTTAACTTAACAAAGTAAACAAACTCACCTCTGTTCAGAGAATAATTTGGACATGAATGGGTCTCCTAACTGACAGATCTTTATCCAACCACAGCATCTTTACATAGCATATATGGGATGTAAATCCTACATAAAAACAAATTTGTTGACGTCTTCTGTACAGTCTATTTTTCAAATCAAATACTACAAATATCAGGTCACAAATGCATTGCAGTAAATGTGGGACTTTTTTAATCCAGTAATACTATTTCACATGAAAATCGCAACAATGTAACGTTTTTAAACACACTTTTTAGGGTACTTGTATATTCGACTGTTGGCCTGCTGTACTGTATGAAACGATATGGCTGCATCACATTGCATTTATAATTCTGTTTTGAAAAATGATTTTGTGGTTATAAAATGTTCTGTTTATTTGCTTGGAAGCTTTTTCTTTTATTTATAATTTGTAAAACAGTACAATCCATTTTTACCAGTTTTGCTTTGTTCGGGACTATATTTTATGCACAACAAATGAATGGTACACTGGCTGTTAGAATGAAAAAATTATTCATTCTTCTATCTATCTAAATAATTTCCACTGAAATTAAAACTATGAGATAAAAAGAATCTCAAATGGGTAACTCCAAGGCTCGCAAAAGCTGGACATTATTCAACTTGTTTCATAAATTCAATATTAAATCGTTACCCATTTGAGATCCTCAATATATTTTTATTAAAATTGGGAACCAAATCAGTCAACCTATGCATTCTGATTTGGCAGTTTCTGCATTGGTACAACCAATCTATATCAGCCTACAATTCCGGAACATTGAACATTCCTGCCAGACTCATTGTCCTGGCTGACACTATTCAGAAAATATCATGTCATTCATACAGAATGGTCTCTAAATCATTCATTGGATTTTCACACATGAGGGTGTCGGATGATCCATCCTTATTGTGATATAGTAGAATCACAAGTGCTCATCCTTTGCCTCCCCAGTTTGCTGGATTCACTTGAAGATTCCAATGATCATCTTAATTGGATATAGGTGTCAAAAATCTTGTGATCCTAAGCTGTGTTGATTATGAAAATAGGAGAATGGGTTAACATTTACACAAGGAATCAAGTCATTAATCCCAGGAAGGATACCCAAGGTATAGGTTGGACACTCAGCATCCCTTCCTCCAGTTAAATATTCCCCTAATATTAATGTGATTTGAGTATGTATTTGAATGAGATAGCAATTTTTAAAGTAAATTATTTGTCTCTGTGAATACTTACTCAGTCCCGTTACTTAAAAACCATCCCTGCCTTGCAAGCATCATTGTTGGTATATTGCTTAGTTTAAAACTAGTGACACCAGGTTGTGGCAAGGGGCAAGAGTTAATGCCTTTTGTCTTTATGTGATAGGAAAAGATGAATTCTCATCAGTTTTGTATGGTTGAATTTAAGAGATAGCAGGCTTATAGCCCAGATGTTAGTTGGAAAAATATTAAATGGATAGTTTACTAAACATTTTGCTGTTGTGTCAATCATAACATAAGTAAAGGATCTGACTTTAGTGTTAATTGGATATGAAGTCGATTAAAGGTTTAGTTATGTCATTTGCCAAACTAGCTGTTGGTAGTTCCTTGCATATTGTGCAGCTCACCAAGAATTTTCTTGCATGTTGAATGAATTGAAACGTAAGTCTTTGTATGGCTGCTGTTTTTCAGACATGAGGTTATGACTAATGGGTGTGGAATTTTGGTAATAAATATTCAAACATGTTTGCAGGATACCGAGATGCCCAGGTTGGCTGGATTCAAGTATATGAGGAAGAGAGTGCCAGTGGCAGGACTCGTTATGGACATGTTGCCCAGTTTCTAGTCATTTATGCTGCCAGAAGGGGTTTGTTAGAGGTATGTATTCAGTAAAGAAGCTGTGTTTTCAGATCCAACTATGAAAAGGACTGAGCTCAGCTTTTCAGGGATTTGACCTAACTTGTTTTATACATTGTCATTATTAGATTTACCTCTCGCATAGTGTCTTGAAAACTTTATGATATAAAGCCCCTCCTTTAACAATATATTTTTTTCTGGTAGACACCATTACTATATTGTATTCAAGCAAGAAGAAGATGGTTAATATTTTTTCTTTAAGATGCAGATGTACTTTTAAAGTGGAAGGTTTCACTTTGTCATATGTTTAAGGGCAAGATTGAATTATGCTCTTGATGTGTCAAACCTGATGGCCAGTTTTTGGAGAATAAGTTGATAAATGCCAACCAATCTGGATTTTGTACAATGATTAAAACATTTTTGTTAAAATTAGGCAGTCTGAATTATATTGAAGAAATTCAGAATTTTGGGAATAATATTTTGAACATAAATTTCTGTATGGAAACAAATATGGATAAAGTATGTAAGCACCAGTATGATTGTCTGGAACATAGAATATAGTTTCTTAATGTGCAAAACAGAATTAGATAAGAAGAAACAATTCAACTAGCCTGTGAGGTGAAAATGTCAGCAGAGGTAAAGAGAATGAGAAAATGATGCATATAATAAAAGAGGATAATGTTTGTTTATAGTTATTGTTCTAGCAATAATTATTAAGGAATTAAACATGTTGGAGTAAGAGAAAAGGATACACCTTATATTTTCATTGGACCTTAATTGTGACTAAGTGTATAGATATGTAATGGCTTGGAGGCTTAAAAAATGGAAAACCTGATTTCAGTAAATACATATCCATTTCATTCCAAACGAATGAAAATGAAAGGGAATGTTGGATGAAAATGATGAATGCAAAATCTAAATGTATTTCTGAGAATATAAACAAATGATGAGTTTATAGAATTCAAAAATGCAAATTCAACAGAATGTAAATGGAATGCAAGTAGAAAGCAGATTTGGTACAATTTACCCAATTTAGTATCTGCCTAAAAGTTTTTTGTTAAAGTTTTTGTAGCTCAGATATAGTGATGTGCATGGAATTTAGGAAGACCAATGTACTCCATGGAACTCTTGTTTTTCATTTATCTCTAAAGTAGGTATTGTACACTTATCCTTTTGTTTATAATCTTAAAATCTTTTCTAGCCAATGTCAGGAACTACCCATTTTCTTTATTCTTTAAGAGGTTAATACTGCTTCTTTCTTCTGGATGGAATAAAATCCCAGTGACTCAAATTCACTACCCTCTAATACCAAGGCCAGCAGTAACTAACATTGGAGTACAATATTATAATTGATGTATTTTGATGTACAGGTTTGGCTGGCTGGAAGTGGACCAAGAGTTGCTGCCTTCAATGTCAGCAAGTGGGGTTGTCTGATTTGTCCACCCCATGGCATTTTGGGATTGAACAATGTCACATGTAAAGGGGTAAAAATCAAAGAATTCCAGTGTGCCTTGGTTGATATAGATGGCTCCATTTTGAAAGTTGATGTTCCATTTCATCTTGCACTCAGGTTTGTTACAAAAAATTTTTTTTTGCCCTATATTTATTATGACATTTCTGACACATTTTATTTGAGAGACTTTTCAGTCGCAAAATAGAATTGTTCATTTTTTAAGAACTTGAAAGTACAGGGTATTTTGTTGTTATGTTGTATTTATGTCTTTCTGTTACAATTTTGTTTGCACATAAAAACTTCAGTTGTCTACCATCTACACTTTCCAAACATGAGGATGGGTTGCACTTGGAATACGAACTGTAAAAAATTTGGGCTTACTGAAAGGTTAAGGTCACTGTGACTTGACTACAAGAACAACAATATTTTCTACACAGTAACTCAAGTTCTTCACCCTCTACAGTTACCAAAAGTTGTCAAAAGTTTTTGGTGGCTTGTGCTTGGAGTAAGGTAAAAGCTTTTCAGTTTTGGACTTTAATGTCAAAGTTATTGTGACTGGAAAATTAATAGTTTCAGTACAATAACTTGAGTTCTTCACCATCAAAAGTAAAAAGTGTTATGGATGGCTTGTGCCAGTGGTAAGAACTTTGTGGATGGCTTGCACTTGGAGTAAAAACTTTTTTGTGGATGGCTTGCATTTGGGGTAAGGAAGATCTAGCTTTTGGGAGGGGGGTTTGGGGGGTTTCGATAGCACTATCAACACATCATTGGCTATATTATGCTGAGTTAAGTGCCTTTCTCAAGAACACCAAATCAGCTTACCTTTTTGATATCATGTGACTCCTTTCAATTTCATACTTAAAAGAACAAAAGTCAAGGTCACTCTGATTGAAAGGAAAAAAATAGTTTCAGCACAGTAACTGGAGTTCTCCATTATTTATAGTTCTCAAGCTATATGGATGTCTTGCATTTGGAGTCAAAAGATCAAAGGTCAAGGTTACTTGGAAAGAATAAAAATGGTTTTCACATAATAAAATTCTACATCATAGACCTGACTGAAACATTGTGGATGGTTTGCATGAAGGATAAGGAAATAGACTATTGATTTTAGCATCAAAAGGTTAAATACCAAAGACTGAGCATTCAGAATAGATGATTATTATACCTGGTGTAGCTATATAAAGCATCCATTGGGGTCCTTTTGTGATGACTTAGAATTACGGTCAGAATTATTAGCTGATTTTTAGAAAAGTTTGCAGCAATAACTTTCAGTAACAAAATAATTTTGCAAGGGATACACAGCTGATAAAATTTAGATACAATTTATTGTGTAAATACACATTCAGAACTGTTCTATTAATAATATTGACTATTTTAAACTTATAACTCACCAGTATGAAGGACAGGAAAGCATATAATGTAACCCTAAATGTTACTTGTTGGGTTAAGCACTTTTTGTGGATGGTCTGTGGTAACTATGATACTGTCACTCCAGATATAGGTCACTGTGATCTATATTTCACCCAGAGTTGCTTATTTGTGATTTGTGTTTTGACTTGACAGGTACATAACATATATGTTGGTTTATTGATTATGGTAAGCAGTAATCAGGCAAACTCCCAGTTTTGAATACTTAGTTTATATTACCCAATTAAGGAATGCTTTGTGTATATTACCCAATTTCTTCTTAATTTTGCCATAGAAGACAAAGCTTAGCTATCAGAAAAGGTTTGTGATGCTAAATTTTTAGAATGGCAAAACCTTATAAAGTATATTGCCTAGTAAGATAGAGTCTCATGAGAAATTGGAATAATCTGGTGCTGGTCAGGTCTTTTTTTTTCTTACATGTACTAGTGATTATTGGTTCAGAATTATTCTGTTGTGATGTTCCTTTAAAATAAAAAAAGGATTATATCTACCCCCCCCTTAGTCACCTAGAAGGTATCAGTATGTCAGGAGAGGTATTTTTATGGCTTTTAGTCTACTGTCTAATCATTTTGGAAAACATATGAATTGATCTGTTAAAATTTGTATCTAATGTATTTCTTTTTCTCATTCAATTACATTCTGTGATGAATAACTTTATGAAAATAAGTTTGCTACCTCCCAAATTCAGCCTTTCCAAAAGGACAAAAATCTTTTCCCTCTGTATCATAGAGATGAAGGGCACTAATTTCTGCCCATTACCACTTCTTGCCACTGCCAGATGTAACTAGTTTTAAGTTTACATTTAAAATTTTCTTTGCTGTCTTAATGGTTTTCAACTATCCATCACAGAATATGAGTTTTAATTGTGCAGTAAGGATGCTGCTGCAAGTGGTATTCATTACTTTTTTATTTTGACCATTTTGTATGTAATTTTGTCTTCTTGAACATGTACTCCAACATGGTGTCATGGACGCATGTTGTGGTTCATGTAATTTACATTCACTATGTTTTTCATTCATTATTTTTTTAGTGGGTGTTTATTCTGCAAATAAATATCACATTAGAGTTTTCATTAATTTTTAATTTTGTTACTTTGGTTAGAAAAGGATGCAATCTCCCGAGTGTGAAAAATTTAAGGCCAATGAAGACACATAGCTCATGCCTTGCCTGCACAAACTGCACATCATCAGGGACCTTATGTGACTTGGTCAGAAGATGTGTTATCAACTGTCTTGCTGAATACATTGACAAATGCAAAGGAAATCTCACACAGTGCTGTCAGACATTTTGAGTATACACCCCAAGATGGAACCGGTTGTGAGTTTAGTGGGGGATGATTGGGTCCACTACCACCAAAAATAAGACATGTGATGCCATTTACTAAGACTACATCATCAGAATTGGAGAAGCAGTTTTGCCAGCTTCTGTGCTATTATTAGAACTATAGATGCAGTCAGTAATTTGTTCATGACATGACACTTTCAGGGATGACAGAAATGCTTCTTTCATGCCACCAAGAGCTCTTGTGTTGAGACTTTAGAAATTATCTGGACCAGATGACTCTACACAGTCAGTGTAAGGATATGCCTGAAAACCTAACATGCTCAGATCCAACTATAGAGAGGACTGAGTTCAGATCTAAATCTTCTATGGAAGAAATTTACCAGGTATTGCTGGCTTTAGAATGCTGCCATCCCCAACATTGACACAGGCCTGTTAGGTGAAGGCTTCAGTAGACCTAGAAGCGAAGGAGTGTCCATCATTACATTGTCTTTCTCAGCTATCCAAAATTAAAGAAATTGCAGACCTTTTTTTCAAGCAAAATCAGCAGTCAGAGCAATTCTGAGGCCTTCTTTTCAGAAAGCCTGGTACTAACTACTTTTTCATCATGTTATTACAAGATGCATTTGAATGCCTTTCAGATCAAGCTTTTGGCCTTAGGGTCTGTCAACAAGACTGGTCCTGTTTTCTTTAAAGTTGATGGAAACTTGTTTCAAGCTTCACCAAAGGTGATCTGTAATATCATAGTCATATCTTTCCTGTAGTACTTGACCTTGTTGGTGATTTTTTTGTCCTATATAATAATTTGTAAAAGTCATAGAAAGCACACCATTCAGTGGCAGATGCTTCGATTTAGTGTGATGTGATGCATGTCTACATTTGAAATTATTTAAGCTGCATATTGCCCTGACACTGGATGACACCATTTGGTTTGCCATTATGGTTTGGAGGCAGAATTGAGTAAATGAGATGAGCAGCTCAGGAACAGTCCCTCCAACTTGTTTTTCAATATCAACAGACCTATAAGCCAAATTAGTCTTAACCTCAATGAAGAGAGATGAGTGGAAAGAAAGAGAGAAGGGATCGTTTACTGCCCACAGAACAAGTCTCAATTCCAAGAAATGTCAGAAGGCAACAACTAACTCAGTTTAGGTAGCAGCCATTTCCCATGCCTTCTAACTCTCACCGCTGACTCACCACCCTGACCAACTGCAGATAGCCTACTAGTAGGTACCAGACTAGTGCATTTCAGTCACTGTAGCATTGCTCAATTTCTGCTAAACAAGTGTACATTCAAAGTTGTTTTCGATTTTATTTATACTACCCCTTCTTCTTTGATCCTCTATTTTGGTGTCAGACATATCACTAGGCTCAGAGAAGGATGCATTTAAACAGCAAAAGATCTATTTGTTAAATCACAAGCACTTGATGGAGAAACCACAATCTCCACAGTATGTTTACAGGCTCTCCTTGTGCAAAAGGATGATGTCAAGTTCAGGTTTATCATTGATTTAAGACATCTTACCAAAAACATAGTTTTGCTGAAATTCAGGATGGAGATGGCATAATCAATCTGACTCTTCATCATAAGAGACAAATTTGTTATCAACATGATCTGAGCAGTGCATACTTTTACATCCCAGAAATTCCTTTTATTTGCATAGAGAGAGAATATTGACCAGTTTCAAGCTGCTAGCATTCAGTTTAAAGATCAGCCCTTGGGCATTTGCAAAGATTATAAATTGCTTCTTAAACCTGTTCCATTTGACTTCATCCACAGCAGTGGATGCATATTTGTACAAAATCGTTTAGATACATATAGTATGTTCTGTTCTTGACAAGGCAGAAACGATCTATTCCATTTGAGTCATCTTGGTGACCTGGGATAAATCTGTCCTCTATCCATCCCTATATTTTGTCAACCAGGATATGGAGTTTCTCACCATTCTTGATCTCAGATGACTCAAATATTTTCACATGGTATGGATCATCAAACTCATAGAGTTTCTTTCCAGTAGGAACCAAGTTACAGTGAGAGAGGTTTTGCAATTTCTTGAGTTATTCAATACAGCCAGCAGTGAGACTGATTTCACTGGGCTGCCTTTTCATGCATGCCTGACAGATGACCTTGCTGGCTCAGTGACACCCCTTTCCCAGTCCACTTGATCGAATAGTCATGATAGTAGTATCGGAGGCACAACCAGTTGGGTCAGCAGGAAGGCCCTGCCAGCAGCAACAGTAGGACTAAATGCCAGATCATATGATTGGCGAGTCTACCTGTTGTGTGGCTTAAATATTGCAGTGGGTTCTGGAGGAAATACATCTTCACATCAGCCATCTGAAAATGAAGGCTATAATCAATGTCTTTTATTTCTGGAAGGATCACCTCTGCAAGGTTTGGTTTGGCAGTTTCTGTGTGGGTGCTTCCAGCTCAGTATCAATGTACAAACCAGAGACGTTTCTGGCAGACTCAGTGTCCAGGCAAACTCTCTGTTATGAAAGGGTCAGATCAGATCATTCATATTGAATGATCCATCCATCAATCAGTCTTTCATCCATTTGTGTTCTGGGGACATCTGATGATTGATTTTTTTTGTGACAAGGTAGAATCACAAACTACCCACCTTCATCTACCAATTTTTGGACCCAGAAATTCAGGCCATGTCAGCACTTTAAATCATTTGGAAGGGATTTTAGGCCTTTGTCTACCCACCCTAGTCTTAGAAAGTTGAGGAGTCAGAATTACAAACTGATTCTAACAACCCATTCAGATGGGCCAAGTCCTGGTCAAGGATCATCTCTATTAGATATGACCTAGAAGATTCCAGCCAAACAACCATAGTCACAAGTCCCTGTCCAAACTGACTTCTTCATGGCAGGCTCTTCTTAGATGAGCCTTGCGACAGACAAAACTATTCATTAAGTAGAGGATCTCATGAAGAAGAACATCCTACACTTTGAAGGCCTATCAAGGGAAAATGGCATGCATTCAGTGCACAGCTAGTAGCATCATCATTGAGTGTCTCATCTTCTTAACGGGCAGACTTTATTCTCTGGCTGTACAAGGATAAAGAGCTGACCACAATGACCATCAAAGCCTACTGCTGCATGATAGCATTATGGCAAAAGGAACGTCATGATAAATATTTGTCAGACCTACTTGCCAATTCTGACTTGAATAGACCAAAATTAATCATCCTGTTTCCAAACTGGAATCTGTTATGAGTTTTGGCATGGGTCAATTCAGATAAAATTGACCCTTTAGCAGGAACTTTACTGAAGCTACTATGACCCAAAACATTATGCAGGGTGAGCAAGTCTCAGTGGACCCAAACTATTTTCAGTTCAGAACAAATGGTTCTCTGATCCAAATGGCACAACCAGACTTGGTAGCCAAAAATGGGTTTCCATCAGTGGGCAACCAGAGAACTGCCATGCACTCTGTTTGATAGATATGTTGAGAGAAGTTACCATGCAAGCAATATTTAAAGAACAGAAGGTTAAGTAATGGAAAAAGAAAAAAAAATCAATCTCCCAGGTAAAATTGGAAAAGAAGATACCAGCTCTAAAGCCCAATTATCATGGCTTAAGTGCATTATGTGCTCAGCATACTGTGAGGTTTCAGAAGACCAGTGTTGCCTCATGAAGATTTCATTTCATGAAATCAAAGTGTTGACATAAACAGTCAGTATGCTTGAGTGTTTATCTCTGTGATTTAGGTTTGCAAAGACAAGATCTGAATTTGGTGGATCCAGTTGCTGCTACACAGTGACTACCAGACCCATTTTCTGTAAACACAGCCTCCTCACTGGTGCACTTAAGCTGGATTTGCCTATATAAGGAATCCAGCCTGTCTTCCCATAAAGGATGCCCTGTGTATTGATAAGATACTCACAATTCCTGCCTGCTATTACCAATTCTCCTAATGTTAAATATATTTGAAGGAGAAAGTCAGTTTTTTAGTAGATATTTTATTGCCTGATCACATTGCTTTAAAATCCTCCCAACTTCCATGCAATATAAGCATCCTTGCTGATACTTTGCTTAGCTTAAAACTAGTGACACCTGGTGGAGCAAGGTGAGGTAATGGGAAAGAGTTACTGTCAAAAGTCTATATGATATAAATGCAAAGGAAGTTTTTGTCTTTTTGAGAGGGCAGGATTTAAGAGGTATCAAGCTTATTTTTAACATCAATATGATTCAATAAGTATCACAGGAGAAACAATTTACTGAAAATTTGCTTTCTTGATATTAAAGTATTGTTTTTATTATTATTATTATTATTATTATTATTATTATTATTATTATTATTATTATTATTATTATTATTATTATTATTATTATTGTTTTTATTATTATTATTATTATTATTATTATTATTATTATTATTATTATTGCAGCTCATGTTTAAAAATTAAATTTATTCTTCAGTCTTTTGTTAGTTGCCATATTAGAAAAATCCTCAATAAGAAAGCTTTTCATTATAACCACCTTCCTTCTACTCTAAGTGCAAAATATTTTTATTGACTGCAGTTATGATCTTTTCTTGATATAAAATATCAGTGCAGTTTGTTTCAAAGTTTGTAACAGGAAAACTATTATGATAGTTTAATGCTTTATTGCAATAATATTTTGATTGCACTTGTAAATAAATTTCTTTATGCATTGTGTAAGCATGTAGATGCACAGTATAATTTATCTTCTAAAGGACCATTGTTCTTTTTTAGAGAGAAACAATTTATTTCCTTATTATGTTAACGATACTTATATTTATTACATAAGACTTCAAATTTATTTGCATGATAATATCACTTCATAAAATTATCAGCTCCATTTAGACAAGTATTCCTAGCAAGGCCACTTAGTAAGGACTTGGAAAGTTTGTATGATGAATAAAATCTCATTCCATTTTCATTACTTATGAAATTTATGAAAGTCATTAACAATAATCACTTAACAGCTTGTACCACAGATTTAATGACTAATGACTGGATTTTGTTTATTTTTAATGCAGTGACAAAAACAGCAGGAGAGTGAGAGACTTACATTTGCTGAAGCAAATCAAGTTTACCCTTAGAGAAAATAAGAAAGAACCTGGTACATTTTGTATCAAAATAGGTATGCTGTATACATTTGCTTATCTGTTAAGTCCAGTTGTAAATTGCATCGACTTAGATCTGCTGTCACATAATGTGCTGGCAGATCTGAGCCAATGCAGTTTGCTAGTAATAATCAGTACAACAAACAACAAAGATTCTCATCTGTTGGTGTGTGACAGTAGATCAGATCAGGGTCTGTGTTGATGCATAAACTTATGACTTATAAGAAAGTATCAATGGTAGACAAAAATGCCTGCTTCAGTGATAGAATAATCATCTTTTTTAGCAGATGATAATTTGTACAATAAATTCCAGATATAATGGATTCCAAGGAACTCAGTTGTATTTAGCATCCTAATTTTAAGGTGAAAATATTATAAAGAACATCAGAAAAGACATTGTGGTGTGTTTCATGATATCTGACATTTTATGTTACATCCAGTTTTGTTAATGAGTTAACAGTAAAAAAAAAATATTTTACTTGTGACTAAGTTAAAATTCCTGATTTGTTACAAACTGTGATAACAAAGTATTTGATAGTTTTGCATACTGTTTAAGTGTATTACTAATGGCATCAGCAGATTGCAGGTGATTGCCAACATATTTTCAAACCTTTATATAACTTAATTGTGTTTGTGTTATGGAGTCTCTTTCTTAAATTTGTAATAAATGTCTTGTTATCGTGTTGATTATAAAATTATTTCTTAATAATAATGTTCCAACTTTCTTGTCAGGAAGCATCAGTCATACTATGTTGTATAGTTATCTTTAAAATTATGTTCACATTTGAAAACCTATAAAGTATCTAGCTTTATAAAACAAAATTCTGATTGATTTCAGATGCACTGGAGACAAAGGTGAAGGACTTTCTGTTAAATATCAGAACAGCTAATATTGCACAGCAGGTATATATATATATTTATACAGACCTAATTATTTTTAGTATTGATTATTTTCATACTCTTGGAATATTTGGTTTAAAGAGCGGTATTATCATTGTATGCATCGTTTGCAATCTTTACCATATATTTTCAGTGCAAAAAATAATATCAAAAGACTTGGGGACAAATAAAATAAGTCGTACAAAACTGTCCAGATACTTATCATTGATATTGGGTATTGCAAGATTAACTGCCATTTTGTTTTTGAAGTCTGTTGATTAATGATTGTGTTTGCAGTGTCGATGTGATAGCATCAGAATCTTTTGTACTCTATATATATATATATCAGTTCCTCTTGACATGCTTTATATAAATGCTGTTGTTTCCCCAGTGAGAAAAAAAAACTATTGAAAAAGCAGTTTGAGTTGGTAAAGTCCAACTTTCCTGTTAAAACTGCTGAACATAATCATCATTTTGTGTATAAAATGAAAATGTCCCATCTTAATTGATTGGTCGAAAATAGACTACAGAAACCATAATTGGTTGATTGTAGATAGACTGCTGAAACCTTCTTGCTGCCTTTATTTCCTCAGTAATAGTCCCAAGTAGGACAAGTTGTAAAGCACTCTGCCATTTTCATACATAAAATGAACTCAGTCACTCAGTACTTTGATTTTCGGAAATAATTAATAAAAAGAGCATGCATTGTCAACATTAAGTACAAGTATTATTTCTTTTGTGATGACAACACTTGCATTTAAATCAGTTGAAAGGTATTCTACTCGGTCATTTGGGTCTTGCAGCTCTCTAACTTGAATAAATATACAAGACCAGTGATAAGTAAATATAATACTTGCATCATTTACCTGTAACAGAGAAGCAGTATGTTACAGTAGTGCTCCCAGGATTTATAAATTCATGATTTGAACAAAATTTGTATGAATTCACACACTTGGAAAGCAGTGATGCACAATAACTCCTGCAGATTAATTTGTAGTCACTTATATGAAAACATACTCTGCAAAGTATGCCATTTTATTTAGCCATTCACTCATAAAGTGCTTGCAGAAATGGTGGAAATACAGTAGTGCTCGTTGTGATATGTACTTTTTCGTAAATGTTTACACCTTTAGTTTCTTTGGCTTGACATGAATAGTTGTTAAACTAAATTTGATTGGCACATTGGGGCTTGTAACAAGCATTTTGTTGTATTTTAAACCTTGCATCACAGAAGTTTTACAAAGAGCGTTTATAATATGGACCATCTAGAAGACCCAAAATGGCCAGTTCCAAGCACTGTTCATCTTTTGATGACAAATTCATTTGCCAATATACTGGCTGATATAGTAATGAAGGTAATTTAGTTTTAAAGGTAGGAAGTATATCACATTATTGGAGCTAGGAAAGTGTTATGGAAATACCAGTGAGTGATTTTGAACCCAAAAGGTGTTCATTACAAATCCAAGGCACAAGCTAATTGGACAAAAACATGGCATGCTAATCAACTCCTCTTTTCAGATGTATTTCTCAATTAAATGTAGAAAAGGCAAGCAAGCTAAATTAAAAAAATGGGCAATTAAAAAGCAGAATGCACATTTTGTTTCTTATCATGTCATAATTTAGCCATTGTGCTGCAAAACCATATAGGTCTAGTATAAAGGTTACAATAAATAAAAGTCTACAAATGAAATTAAAAAGTTCATATAATCCTAAAGAGCAAATATGGAATTGCAAATCTGGCATCATTGTCAGTAGTGTGCTAATTCAAGAAATTTAAACTTTGGCAGAGCTTATATATTAGTGAAAAATCTTATTTTGCAGCTGAATTATCCAAAGACAAAACATGCAAGCTGTGACAGGGGTTCTCAGAACAGAACAATATTCATACACAGATAAGAAACACATAAAATATTGATTTATATATCAGACAGCATTAATCTTTGGGAAAGTGTTCTGTTGATTCCATTGAATGGTCATATTTTTGAGGAGGTGTTGTTTCCATTCAGTGGTCTATTTTTTGGAAGGTGTTCTGTTGTTACCATTGAATGGTTATATTTTTGAGAAGGTATTCTGTTGTTTCCACCTTTGGGAAGGTGTTCTGTTCCATTGAATGGTCATATATTTGGGAAGGTATTCTGTTGTTTCCAATGAATGGTCATATCTTTGGGTAAGGTGGTCTTTAAATTCTTGGTTTCCAGCAACCATAAAATATATAACAATTGATACAGTTATAAAAAATAGTGATTTCACAGTAACTTGGGTCCATTATGTTGTTACAAATTTCTTTTTTGGTGTAGGCGGTAGAGAGAATTCTCAGCACCAAATACTTGGGACCAGCAGTTCAAGGAAGGATTTTGGAGGCTTGTATACTGAAGTTATCATCTTTAGGTAAGAATTTTTATTCATCTGTCATCTTTGTATTTTTTTTTCTGTACTGTTATTAGAGTTGTAATAATATAGCCATGATATTTGCGTATTAGTATTTATATGACACTGCAATGTATGGGAATTTGTGACCATTTAATAATGCTAGTATAGTAGTAACTCACTGTAAGAAATCTTAATAAAGTGAAATCCATCATCTAACATTGGAATAGTCATGGATTCCAATTTTGAGATAAATATAGTTTTTAATATTAAACATACTTTAGTGTATAAAGCTGATCTCAGTTTAAAGGCAATAAAATTGTCTCCCTTGAACAGATTTTATTGAGAGACTACAATGTCTTTAAGTGTCAAGACATAATTGTAACTTTTTCATTTGCAATGGTTGCAGCAGCTGTGTCAACATTAATTTTATGTTATATTCAGGTTTATTTTAAATGCTTTTGCTTATTGGATACAGTGACTGTACTTTATAGCATGGTTTGTAGGCAAGACATTTTGTTTTTTGGGAGCCTTGTCATTTTAGTTCAGTGTTAACACTACTTTCAGGTGGAAGTAACTTGGAGATTGATCGAAGGTTATTTCTCCAATTTTGTCGTCTGAATGAGCATCTGGTTAATACTTTTGTAGCTTTGGAAAAATTCAACAAGGAAAAGAATGTCAAGGAAGGACCAGCACCTACTGCATGCCAGGTAGCTTGTGTTTTATAAACAGGTTCTTCTTCCGATACATTAATACCTGATTGTAATACCTTAGGAGTAAAATCTTGAACTCAGAATACATCTTTCCTGAAGCACTAAAAAGCTTAAAGTCATCAACCCAAATAGGTGAGAATCTAGATTAAAGTGATCTCACCTAGAATAGAAAGATTGGTGCTAAATCTTGCCTATACTTCAGTTGCTATGTATGTTCATGATAGGAAGCACACTCTGTTAGAGACTTCAAAACAGTTTTCATTTGGTGCCTTTTTTATGTTGGGAGTGAGTTTGAGGATTTTTATACTCCATCTATATTTCTATCCATTTTTTTACTTTTGTTTCTCTGAGATGAAGTTTTCACTTTTAAAATGTGTCTTTTTTAATGTCCAAGGTGGTGGTGATGTTGACCATTTGAGTATAAGCTATCTTGTCATATAAACCTAAAGAAAATAAATGGAAATTCAAATCTGAATAATACAAATATTGTAATTTTTTAAGCATTGAGTACACTTACTAACAGCAGTAGTTTGTAGACAGGCATGTCAGATATTATCACCAAACACTTGCATAATCACAACCACTTTTATTGTCTTTCAGTCAGTATAATTAAACCCAAAATATGCCAGGTTTCTGTCTTTACATTCCATTGAATGGTAGAATATTGTCTTAATTAGATGCAATCTTTGCTGCTTTTAATAGTGCTGTTGCAAGCATCATTTTTGTATTTTTTTTTGGCACTCATGAGAATAAATGGTACTGTTGTTCAGATTTCTCTGTTGGATTCTCAAAGTGAATTTTGTTAGAACTGAGATGTTCTTGCCAACAATAATGTTGGCATTGTCAGAACTGTATCCAAGGCAGTTTGACAATGAGATATGCCTGTACCAAAAAAAAAAGAAAACATATGTCACTCTAGGGACCAATGATTCATTGATTGGGTGCCTCAGTTCAATACAGGTGTTATTGCAATCTCTTTATCAACACAGATCAACAGTTTGAACATGAGCTTGTATTTATTGCCTTTCAGTCAGTCTTTTTCATGGCTAAAAACATTAGAAAATCATGTCAATTAATAGCTGGTATTTTAACAAGATTAAAATAACGAATAATAATAGAGATAACTAACCTTAATATTTAGATAAGTGAGATGATTGGTTTGTCCAAATGTTACATGCAGGTGTTGCTGCAATGTTGACTTTTATCGTTCATTCCAGAGTGATTTATGTTGATGTTATGTTTATATTATATGCAAAGAATGAAATGCTCCCTGATGTGGCTGCACTTCACAAAGCCAAACTCCATCAACTAGGAGTTCAGAGATTTAGCTTTGCTTACCCCCTTGTTGACTTTTTTTTCTTGAATCACATCTGCATTTTTCCTTCAAGAATGAATCATTCTTCAATGCTGTTATGCGCATCAAAGTAATGAAAGCTAATTATGTTTTGCATTTTTTTTGGGAATAAAATCCAGCTTCAAAGAAATGTTGCCACTGTTTATCAACTTACCAGTAATCTTTCATAGATGTTTTATAAACATTCAAGTCAGGTAATTCCTCAATTTACCTAACTTCAAATGAATTGGGTTCCACAATGCAAATAATTCATCATTTTTCATGTTCCCCATTCTTAGCAGAAATTTTAAACAATCCAGGAAAGTGAGGAATTTTACTGAAAGTGAACCATTCTCTACTCTGCAAAAAAATAAAAGAGAGAGTTCACAAATCACACAATGCAGAGTTTTATTTATGGCTTTTTCTTGTTCCAAAGCCAACAGCAAACTTAGACTGGCAATAGACCTCAGCCTGCTAAACAAATGCATAACCAGTCTGGAGTTCAGAATGGAAACATCTCAGTCATTATGGCCTTCCATCACAAGGGATGAGTTTATGAACAGTCTTGATCTGACTGGCACTTATTTCCCTATCCCTATCCATGCAGTCTCATGAAGGTATAAAGTTTTTCCACACAGGGTCTTCCTAACAAGAACCAGGCATAACGAGGGAAACCGTATGGACAGGGATGAAACACCTGGAACAGGGGTTATTTGAAGTTTGGGCCTTGTGTAGATTATCCTAGGGACATCTCTCAGTCGAGTAGATCATCAATCCTGGATTTGTCCCATCTTTGGGGAGCTATCACAACCACTTTGCAGGTCTGACCTTTATTTTTTAAATCATTCACAGGATCAAAATAGAGGAAATGCACAGCCCAAAAACCATCCCATCTTCCTGCCAGAGTATCCATAGTCCAAGCCTCTGGGTCAGACACAGGAAAAATAAAGATGTTTTTTGATAGTCCTAGCTTTGACACACAAGGAGATGGAGTTGTATGCCCATTTTAATGATCTATATTATCTTCATAGTACTAATGATGCAGCAAGGTCTTCAGACAACCAGAAAGTGGTCATCCACTCTCCATCCTTAGTTGATACAATAAGAGGGGCAGAGATACAAAACAGGGTAATGTTATCAAGCACTAATTAAAAGGCACATAGAAAAGTTATAGGGCATGAAAAGACATCTATCTTCTGGTGCAGGCTGGAAAATAAGATGAAACCTATCAGACCTTGATTCCTTGGATGAAGTGGGTTATGGCGTCAGTGTACTCAGGGGTTTCAAGACCAAATCCACCTAATGTGTTATCAAGCACTAATTAAAAGGCACATAGAAAAGTTATAGGGCATGAAAAGACATCTATCTTCTGGTGCAGGCTGGAAAATAAGATGAAACCTATCAGACCTTGATTCCTTGGATGAAGTGGGTTATGGCGTCAGTGTACTCTGGGGTTTCAAGACCAAATCCACCTAATATGAAGAAAATTCAGTCTGATAGGTACAGTGATTGCAGCCCAGGCAACCACCACACCCAGTAAATGTCAAAAGAACCTCATTGTAGTGGGCTAAGAGTTTTCACTGGATTCACAGCAAACTAGATCAATGAATGAGCGATCAGTTACCCATAATGTTGGATACTGATGTATTTCCTCCTAATACCAGTTCTTTTAACATTATTGTAATGGGGAATGTATTTGGTAAACAATAAAAAAAAAAATTCAAGAGTGATGATGACATTTCTATTAAGATAACATCAATATTAAGCTCCCCCACACCTTCCTACAATGTGAGCATCCTCATTAGTGTTTTGCTGAAGCTTAAAAACTGGTAAACAACCAGTATACATGTAGCCATCTAGCAGTGTAAATGAGAGGCAATTTGGAAATGATATTACTATTGTATATATGTTATATAGATGGGAAAGACAGTGTGATTTGTCTTACTGGGAATGCTGGATTTGACAAGTTGCAGAGTTCTATTTCCAGGTGTAATATGATCAGTTAAGTGTTTTTGGAGAAACATATACAAGGACAATAAGTATCTTAACCATACAAAGCTATCTAAACACCTTCAATATTAATGTAATTTTATTCATTTTGTTAAAGAAACATTTCAGTGAAATTTGATGTAGGAATTCCCAGCTTCTATTGCATTCCAGGTAACTGAAATTTACTTGAAAACAGGTCCATTTGCTTGTGTGAGATTTTAAATTTATTAGAAGAAAGACATTAGACTAAGTAAGGTCTGACTACAACATTATGACTTTAATTTGTAGAAAAAGTGTCAGTAAGGGTTGCCAAGTGTGTGAGATATTTCAGAATATTTGACTTTTTCATGATGTTAGTCAACATCTGAACAAGCTACACCATGCTGTTATTTAGGCAGTAAGACCTCGACCCCTGAAACATAAATATCATGGTCAATGACTTACAATATCATAATAAAACTTCTTCCTATCTGCTAATCTCTCCTTCTTTGCCTTTTGGTGTTAAAGATTTCGTGTGTCTTTGCTTATTTTTCTTTGTCTCCTTTTCTGTTGATTCATGATCTTAAATTTTATATATTACAGGTTCTGACTGAAACAATTGGTCTCGGTGAGAGTGAAGCCATGCACATTTTATCTCAGTTTCAAAGTTGTGATAGATTCGGACAAAACAAGCCCGAGACAGAACTTCAATTTCAGCATGAGACCATGGTTTACGACGTATCTTCTTTCCTGAGCTGTATAGAATGTACGGTCCATGTACAGGAACAGGAACCCAGTCTGCAAGGCTCAAGTGCAATATCTCTGGTTAAAAATCTTCCTGAAGACAAAAGATCCGATTTAGGTAAAGATTTACCCATTTAGATCACAGTATAAATCAAAAGTTTTTTCACATGATTAAGATCCACTGCTTGTTCTCCAAAGGTCAGATGCAGGTAAGAAAGTGATAATAATCAACTGAATAGTTAAAAAGTTCTTGTCAATGCATTTTGAGACACACAATCAAGAAAATATGGCTTTTGAATCACACCACTGCTTACCCACTTCAGTTTCTTATAAGTGAAGTTTCCATGGTATTCCATAGAGAACTACTTTTTATTTCTTGCCAAGAGTCAGCTGTGTAAAAAAAGTACTGAAGACTTGCACAAAAAATATTTAAATGAAAATACATTTCTAATATTTTCACAAAGATCATGTGAAAATATTGTCTTCAAAAATTAAGATGATTTATATAGATATTGCTTTAATTATCTCAGTTTCTTACTATTGTCATAAACAGACTGTTTATATATATATATATATATATATATATATATATATATATATATATATATATATATATAAACTCATTCTAACAAGACAGTAGTAAATTAAATGTACAGATCTGTAATATTTAACATCAAAACATGGGGAGAGAACTCTGTTTTTGGATCAGATATGTTTCCTTTTTTCAGGAAAAACTATGTTCATATAGAGCTATGAATGAAAACTATATTTACAGTTCAATTCACCAACAAGCTCTTTCACTTCTCCCTTTTGTATCTGGTCTGAGAAATTACTTTGCACATATTTTAGATCAAGGTTTGAACCCTGGTTCACACTTTGCATCAAAGAAATATTGCTTGGATACAAATGTGCAGGAATTTTTTGAAAGATAAACTTAGAATGCACAACTATAACCTTGTGCAAAATTGATGGATTTGAATTTCTTGTTTAGAACTCTCTCTCTGGTATAGTTGATAGGAAAATTTTCAGAATAAGTCATTTGCTCAGAGTGCCTTTATTTAGGTTTACTGTAATTTAATCAAACTCGGAATTTGTTGACCAAGTACATGTTAACACATTAACCTTGGTGCCACATTTGCGCATCAAGAGGTAGTACCCTTCTTCCAAGCTCAGGAGTATCAAAGGTCATTTAAGAGATACCAAAGTGGGTTGTATTACAGAAAAGTAGATGTAGCTCAACAATGATACCAAATAATTTGGATTTTTTTTACTCACATTACAAAATACTGACGAATAAACATACTTTGTGAGACCTGACTTTTTACACCAAAAATTCTCCCCTTGTTGGAATTGGATTTCGAGTCCAGATTTTCAACTTTCTGACCTGAGATCTAAGGCAGACCAGTCTGAACTGCACAGAGACAGGTGAACCTTTGCAAAAGTTAATCCTAAGTTGGGAATTAGGATTAAAAAAGTGGCTAGGACACAAATATTATGGGTCCAATAAGAAAAAAACAAACAAATTAAAAAATTAGATTTACCCTTTTACACATGCATGAGCAAAATAGCCAATGAAAAATGACATTTTTATAACAACTAGGCATCAGGCTAACCAAATATTAGGATGTATTCAGAAGTAGATGCATTTCCTACTTACATTTCAGGCAAAAATGATACAATCTCCAGGGATTAATGCAGACCTGCCAAACCTTATGGTTTTGACATAATTCTTATGAAAATTGCCCTTAAAGTACAGTCTTGCAGCATAAAGTAAAAACTACAGAAAGTGATTGTTGCCAAAAAAATCTGGATAATTGGTTCATCTGTGTTTTATTTGGATCCGGGTTTCATATTAGAATTAGTGAAATTAGCCAGGAAACTTTACAGCAGCAAATCAGATGCTTTAAACTGACTTATATGTTCATGCAAGGCATCTGCATGATTGAACTTTTGATTATAGATCTTTTTAAAAATGGTACCCAGCAAGCGATGCATGTTTAAGACAAAAGGGAAAATAATCCTCTTGAAAAGTGTTAATAATCAATATGGAAGAATCCAAAGCAATATTCAGATTTTTGTGAATGAAAGCTGAAAGAGACACAATTATGTTTATTGGACATCACATGCCAATTTGAGTATGTCTTGGGGTGGGAGATATGATTGCCACCGTCATGTGAAATTGAAAAGAATTTCCAAGAATTACATAAGTTGAAAGATAGCAACAAGCGATTGAGCTGCATAGAGTTTGGAACTAAAGTTTGTGCAACTGTGCTAGAGGTAAATAAAGTCAATGTGTACTTTACAAACTTTTCAATTAAACATAATGTTTATTGTCACTGCATGTTTCAAATGCCAAACTTTTAATTATGTTTTCCTGCTTTACGATAGCAGTTTATGATCTTTTTTTTTTTTACACCTTACTGAATACTGGTCAATCTTATGGAAAAAATCAACTGCCTTACTGAGATGGACAGGGATGAAAGGTCTTGTTAATGTATTATTAAATTCTTAATTGATAATTCAAGCTAAGCATTCTTTAACATGCCCTTCACCCCTGTCATGATAGTGGTAGTGGATATAGTATTAGTCTTGTTTTCCTATCCATCTATTCGTAATCCATATGTCTGTCTCAATCCATTCATCTGTCTGTCAAATCTTAGTAATGTTTTGTATTTTGGTAACTTGTTATGTACTTTGAACGGGCAGTCATATTTCATTAATAAATTTTGAACCTCAACTCTAATGCTTACAGGTCTTACCATATATACTCACCAATTAATCAGAGCACTGATAAATCGCAGACCCAGATCTGCCATCTCATAATGCGCTGATATACCTGGGTCAGTGTAGTTTGTTAGTAGTAAACAACATAGACCTTGATCTGATGGCACATTATGTTATGGCAGATCAGGGTCTATGTTCTTTCAGTTGTATGTACAAGCAAGTAGATGTGTAAACTGAAATTTCTTAATCAGTTCCTACACTGCTTTGTCAGAGTTCTTCTATTTTTATTAATTATCCATTTAAAAAGTATTGTAGCTCATTTATTGTTACAGTGAAACCCCCTTAAAACTAGAAACAATTTATTTTCTGTTTAAGAGATTTTTATTTGACTGAGGGCATTTCAAATGTGAAAATAAATGTTTTTTTTATATATAAGTAGATGCATAAGAATATCATTGATACCAGCCGTAAGTTTTAAGACATGATTTTCATGTGATTTAAGTGGTACAGGGAGAGAATTTTGTATGTGTTGATGTGTGAAATAGAGGAAGTGCTTATGTCACCAGAGAAATGATATAGTTATGAAACATCTATATCTATATGCATGCTACAGTGCACAGAATTACAAAAGCTGTTTGCTTTTATTATTATAATTTAATGTAAAAATTAGCCAAAGAATGTACATTCTATCCAAAATACTGTTTGGTTGGTTCCCTTCAGCAAGTATAAGAAGCAAAGCTATAGGCTTGGCTCTTAAAGCCCAGGTGTTTTTTTTAAATGGAAAAGTCATATTTATAATTTATACAAAGGAATAACATAAAACACAGATACTAAGCAGATAAATGTATTTCGATTTAAATGGCTTATCTGCAAATGCTTAGTTATTAACAGTTTGCAATAATAGCTCTCCGTTCTTGATGATATAAAAGCTGGACTATTGCTGACTGTAATATGTATCATCACATGTGTTGAGTATTTTTTTTTTGCTTTGTATTCCATCAAGACATTTTTGGGTGATTGATTGGAATATATATATATATATATATATATATATATAGACTTTATTGCTAGAGTTGGTGCTGACCATGAGTCATGGTCTACCTGCCTCGGACATCATAGCACTGGAAAGACCAACGAAAATGGTCAAAGACTGCTGAAGCTGTGCACCTATCATGACCTGTTCATTACACCTTCAAGTGTAAGCAACAATACAAAGTGTCATGGAAACATCCCAGGTCTCATTGCTGGCACCAACTTGACAAAGTCATCACCAGGCGCTCTGCCCTGAATAACATCCTCCACCAGAAGCTACCATAGTGCAGACTGCAACTCTGACCATGCCCTTGTGTGCAGCAGGGTGTGCCTACAGTCACGAAAACTATACCTCTCCAAACCAAAAGGTCGCCTTCACATCAACACTGCGCAAATGTATATCCCCTCCAAGGTGGAGGATTATGTGTCCACCCTGGATCAGGCTCTCTAGGATCTGCCAGAGCACGATGCCACAGCCAAGTGAAACACCATGAAGGATGCCATTCATAACACAGCCATGTCGATGTATGGCAAGAAGGAACAGCCCAGCCAGGACTGGTTCAACGCACACCTTTCAAGGATGGAACCAGTAATCAAGAACAAGCGAGAAGCCTTCATAGCTTACAAAAAAATGTCCTAATGAATGTACTCTTGCTACCCTCCAAAGAGCATGAAGCATCACCAAAAGCATCGTTAGACAGTCAGCAAATGAATACTGGCAGCAGTTGTGTGAAGGAATCCAGCACAGTGCCGAGTTAGAAAACATCCAAGGCATGTACAATGGCATCCAGAAGGTTCTAGGCCATATAGTGAAAGAGTTTGTTCCCCTGAAATCTTTGATGGGTGAGAAGATCACAGACCATGAGCAACAGATGACCAGATGGGTGGAGTACTACTCAAAGCTGTACTCCCAAGAAACATCAACAACCAATGCAGCCCTTAGCAGCATACAGGAACTGCCCACTATGGAGGAACTAGATAAAATGTCTACCTTGGAGAAACTCTGCAAAGCGATTGACTCCCTCCCAAATGACAAAGCACCAAGTAGCGATAGCATCCTGCCAGAAGCCATCAAACATGGGAAACCAACATTGCTACAGCCACTGCATGAGCTACTCTGCCTCTGCTGGGAAAAAGGAGCAGTCCCCCAAGACATGTGTGATGCCACCATTGTGACCCTCTACAAAAACAAGGGAGACCGCAGTGACAGTAATAATTACAGAGGAATTTCACTTCTTAGCATCATAGGCAAAGTGTCTGCCCACATCCTCCTCAACAGGCTGCAGCTGCTTACAGACTGCATGTACCCTGAATCCCAGTTTGGCTTCAGAGCAGAAAGCTCGACAACAGACATGATCTTCTCCCTCCGACAACTCCAAGAGAAAAGCAGAGAGCAAGGTCAACCACTCTACATTATGTTCATCGACCTCACCAAGGCGTTTGACCTGGTCAGCAGGAAGGGCATATTTGAACTTTTCAGGAAGATCGGCTGACCCCAATACTTTGCAGCATGATAATCTCCTTCCATACTGATATGAAGGGCACAGTCCTGTATAATGGATCCACCTCCTTCACTATAAACAGCGGTGTGAAGCAGGGATGCATGTTGGCAACAACCCTTTTTGTCATCTTCTCCCTGCTCCTGTCCCATGCCTTCAGCACGTCCACTGATGGCATTTATCTGCACACCAGATCTGACGGGAGGCTGTTCAACCTGGCATGACTGTGCTCGAAGACCAAAGTGAGGCAAGTACTCATCAATGAGATGCTCTTTGCTGACAACGTGGCCCTTGTGACCCACACTGAGGATTCGCAACAGAGACTCCCAGTCTCAGTTCCGCTGATGCCTGTTAAAAGTTTGGGCTCACCATCAGCCTAAAAAATACAAATGTCACTGCTCAAGATGTCGCCACTGCCCCTTCCATCAAAATCGATGGCACCACCCAGGAAATAGTCAGCAACTTTATTTACTTAGGATCAACCATCAACAATACTCTCTTGCTTGATGTGGAGCTGGAGAGAAGGCTTGGAAAGGCAAACACCATCATGGCCTGACTAACAAAAGGTGTAGGAAAACAGTGCATTGACAGTGCACACTAAGATTCAAGTCTACCAAGCCTGCGTTCTGAGCTGCCTATTATAGGGAAGTGAGACGTCAAGCTCCTACATAAAACAAGAGTATCAATTAATCTCCTTCCACTTATGATGCTTACAACACATCCTGAAAATCAGCTGGCAAGACCACACATTCTACACAGCATGATCCTTCAACGTGCAAGTATCCCATACATATACTCCTTGCGGAGCAAACTCCGCCTTTGATGGCTGGGACATGTCCGATTCATGGAGGATGGGAGGCTGTCAAAGGAAATCCTATATGGCCAGTTGGCCACTGGCACCAGAAGAATCGGCCGGCCAGCACTCTGCTTCAGGGATGTGTGCAAGAGGGACATGAAGGCATGCAGTATTTCAACAGACAGCTGGGAAGTACAGGCCAAGGATCGTGGCACTTGGAGAATGGCAGTTAACAAGGGCATAGTGGTTGCTGATGGGAGGGGAGCCCAGCAAACCAAGTAAATCTGACTTCTCTGTACGTCTGCTCCAACTGCAGTAGGGATTGTCACTTGCTCATTCACCTGCACAGCCATAACAGATGATGCCTAAACCCCAGAGATAGTTGATATATATATATATATATATATATATATATATATATATATATATATATATATATATATATATATATATATATATATATATATTGAATTTAGCAGATAAAATACATTTATAAGTTTTAGTGAGTTCAGTTTTATGGAAAGTTTGGTTTTGAGCAAAATTGTAATTTGGGCCCAAAAATTTGTTTCAGATTTCAAAGTTGAGGATTTTCAGTTTAGTGGGGAGAAAACCCATGATATTAAAGAAAGAAATAGTCTAGACCAGATAGAATGTTTGGTCATGAGGGAATTTTAATATATTGAGGGTTTGGTTTTTAATGATTTCACAGTATTACTTTAGTCATAATATGCATACATGTTTTCTACTTAGCATGTGCCAGTGAAATTTCTGTCTTACAGGTGAATTTTTATTTGAGTGGTGTCTGTCAGGCAATGGTTCAGTATCTGAATTGGGGAGACTGCTGCTGGATAGTAGACTACCATCAGAGGAGACTGCTGTGAGTAACCTTGTTTTTAACATGTTCCCATTCATTAATTTTAAAACATCATGTCATAAATATCATATGACACACCATTATGTAATAAGTAGCAATGTCACAAAATATTGTTGTAAAATGTGAAAGTGCAGTTGACCTAGTTTCTTATAAACTTGCGAACAACACATTTTCTGATCTAACTAAAGATTTTAATATCAGGAATGTGTTACTGGTCTGTATTTCATAGCTTAGTTATTCTGGGACAGAATTACTCTTATCATTTAATAATTCATCCACCCATGGATTAACCTCCATAGAGAATTCTGGAAAGAATCCAGAGCAGAACATGAACCCAGTCTGCTCATAATCCTCATCTTTTTTCCAGATGCTTTGACTTGCATCATACTGGGCATTAGGCATCAAAATATAGATTTCTGCATTTCTCAGAGGTTATGCCCTCAGTCAGTTACTGTTTCATATGTGAATTTTTCCAGGCATTTGTCATAAAATTTCCCTGACCAACATTCACTTTGTCCAACTCCCCATCCTTTACATGGTGTGTGGTTGATCTGTATTTACATTCATATTTATTGCTGTGTATTAGTCTGGCTTGGTTAGGTATCAGCTCCTTTCATTTCTGGAATTACAGAGACCTTATGAGAGGGATGATGTTTTTCTATTTTAAACTGGAATTCTGCTTTTCCCCTGGCCTCAATCAGATTTTCCTCAATATGGTCCATTCTTTTACTATTATTTCTAATCCAGTTTTTAAGTAATTTTCTGTCCAGCCCCATTCCATAATAATTTAACTGCATAAAAATGAATCTGGTCATATTTGTTCAGTATGTTGTTTAACTGCTGATCATTGTAAAGAGCATTCTGATTGGTCAAAAGTTTCTACTCTTCCAATGAATCATCACATAATGGAAATAAACATGGCATCTGTAATTATCTGTTGAGTCACAGACATAATATATTCATTGTAAAGAGCATTCTGATTGGTCAAAAGTTTCTACTCTTCCAATGTATCATCACATAATGGAAATAAACATGGCATCTGGAATTATCTGTTGAGTCACAGACACAATATATTCATTGTAAAGATTCAAAAGTGTGTGGAAATAGGAATGGCTTGAATGCAAAGTTGATGAAAATGTAGTTAGTAAATATGCAAGAAAAATGAATGCATTTTGCACTCATTACCAGATAGATTTGAACGGCTAGTCAGGATAATTTGAAAGTTATGATTCCAAACAGATACCCTTCCTTAATGGAAGGAGGGACAACATATAGATGGGGAAGTAGTGATACTATCACAAGATACTCTTACCTATCAAAGATGGCCCAATGCTAGAGTCATCCTTCAATGATATTATTGATTTCAGATCAGGGAGGATAAAGTTAGAAACCTACATCTTGGTACAGAATATCAAATATGGTCTTAAGACATCAGGAAAAGGTACATTACATAATATGAGAAAGGCTTCTTATAAATCTTAGAATCAGATCTCCACTGACCTACTTGAAGATCTGACAGTGAGTGGTTACAAGTTGTGTTTTGATGACCTATGTCATTACTGTAATTGCTAATTTTATAAGCTAATCAGATAAAATCTTGTATCCTCACATTTAGAGTATGGTTGAAGAGCATCAATGTTGTCAGAATGATTTGATTCACTATCAGATTTCTGAAAGATGCATTTTCCCTTGTCTAATTCAAAGGTCACCAGAACATGACCCCAAAGCAGTTGCTATCAGATCTTAACTGAGGACTGTGGAGATCAGATTTTAATTAGATTGGATTTCTTACATAAAAAGGCAGATGTAACCATGTTAGAATAGCAGACTTAATGTAGACAACACAATGAAAAGCTTGAATGGAATAAAAAAACAAACTTTCTGAGAATAAAAGGAAAACAATTGAACATTAAGCCAATAAAATCAGTGGTTACAAAAAGGGAAGCATAAAAAATCTTTGCCAATGCTGCAAAAAAAGCAAAACTAGCACATCAGTTTCAGCAAATTGTGTCCTGGGGGTAGAGAGAGGACACAAGAGCATTTATATGTGAATATATTGTGATCCTCCTCTTACATGGCCACTCCTTTCTGCACCAGGAAAGTGGCCTTATAAGATGGTTGTCCTTTCCAGAAGGGGACTATAATTTATGTGAGAAGTATATGTAATGTATGTAGTAAGAAAGCTACATTCTTCAAAGCATTTAATATCTTCAATTAATATCTTCGTTTAAAAGTAATATTAATTATTAAAAGATTCTTCTTTTTATAATAATAATAGACTTATTTCAACTGAGAATACATTAATAGATCTTCTTGGTGTAAGTCAGATATGTGTGTGGGTGTTGTTGTCATGCATATTGCAAACCATTCAACATCATCATTTAAATCTTTGTACATACATAATTCTCTTTCAATTTGCTCCATTTTCCCACTGCTGCAGAATAACCTCCTTATCTGTTACAATGTTGTTTATTCGAGTCTTTTCAACTTAAAATTGTTTTATTCCAGTCTTTTCTACCTAAAAGTGTTGGCAAGCACCCCCTCCCCACCTCACCCAATGTTGTCCAGTAGAATAACCAACTTTTTTAAAAAATAATCATCTCCGTTTATGTGATGACATGTTAATGTTTGGTAATGATTTATTTGGATGTTGCTAACTGTATGCAATGAAACTTTTGTAGTGTGTGCGAAATGCTTTTTCATAAAGGATGCAATGTGTATTCACATGATTTTTTTTCAGTCTTTGTATAGTACCCTTTTTTGTTCAAAGTTAATTTCTCTGTGTGTGTCTGCACAAAATCTATTTTTAGCCTAAGCTGACCCTGTTATGATCTTGACAATTATATCTGGTTGTAATCATCAATGTTGCCAACTACATGACTGATAAAACAAGCGATCTTGTCACATGATTCATTAGTCACAGTCTGGTACTCTATTGTTTTTACATTTCTTTACACTGAGAGAAGCCAAAACGGCTTCAATATGTACGAAGATTTGACCTGAACAATAGCACCTCATGGCCATTATAATTTGTCAACTTGATGATTGCTTTTTTGTAATAACCACTAATTATGAAAATGAACAAGCTTAACATCTTGCTAAGGAAAACCATAAAGGCTATCAAACCATTTTCCCACTGACTTGTATATTGTACATCAATACTACCACTTCTCAGCTGTTAGAAACGTAAATAAGAAGAGAGGCAATCCCTCTTCTCTCAGGTGTCCTAGGAAAGATGAAAGGTATCCTGTTGAGCTTAAAAACAAAGGCTTCTTTTACCCCCAGTTTTCCATTGCATCAAAAATGCAGGTCTCCCACTCAGAGAGCATGGGGTCATAGAGTCCTGTTTCCAAATGTGGAAGCAAGACAAAGATATCCTGTCAGTCCTGGTGGACTCACAGGAATTTGACACAGAGCAGTTTCAGGTGGCACTTTCTGCTATCTTGCAGTCCCCAGTTCCTTCCACTTCGCAACTCATGCAGAGAAGGAAGAAGACATCTAGTCATTTTACAATGTGATGTACAGAGTTTACCATCTTCTGCCTTGGAATTTGTGTCTCAAACCCTCAGGCTGTAAAGACGAAAATTCTAATCAGTTTGGATAGATTCTCTTTGCCTGTCTCTTAATAAATAACCTATTGTTGCTCCACTACTCAGCCATGGTCAAGGAGTTTTCTCAAAGGTTTACCAGTGGTCAGTACTAGGTACCATAAGTGTCACTGGAGGCTTTAGAGGTCAAGGCTAGATCACTGTTACTATAGCTTCTTTTTTGCAGCTTCCTTCATCCATTGGAATTACAGTCCACAACTGCTTCAGTGCTTGCTAGAAGTGGTTGACAAAATATCTTGGCATGTGTCCATATCACTATAAGCCAAGTTAGCTAAATGCATCAGGTAAGTGGCTCTGGAAAACTTACAAGGTCTTGCTTGAACACAAAAATGAACATCCTTTAAACTGCTCCTCTGCAGGTAAATCCCCTCTTCGTTGGTCTCATTTAATCCATGACTTGCCAGGACTGGAAGGACCAACAACACAGGTGCTTTGCATCCACTTCTGGTTTGTCAAAACTGGTAAGGAAGCATGATCAGCCTGTGTGCCACCATGTGCTATCAGCAAATTTCTTTAAAGCAACACAGCCCTAGTTGAAGAAGCAATTCCATTTTCATCCATTCTCACACCCATCAGTCACTTACTGGGGTTGTGACGAGGCCACTGAAGAAGGCTTGCATGACCCTCCCCCTTCCATAAGGGGTGGCATTCTCTCCCCTGCACTTCCATCAATCTTCTAAGCACCAGACCTGACCAGCCCAGCTGGGTCCTCTAATTCATAAAAAGAGGATACCACCTTCAGTTCAGAAATGACTGACAAATACTTCCATGCAGTTCCACCAGCAGATCAGGTACCTTTAAAGAACAAGGTGAACTTCTTCTGCAGAAGGGCATAATGGTATTGATTTTAAAAGACCAGGCTTCTTGCCCTCTACTCCTAAATCTTCCTGGTTTCCAAAAATGGAGGAAAGTTTTTGGCTAATCAAAGACTGTTTCACCTTGAATAAGCTTCTACAGTAATTACCTTCTACTATGAACTTTTAGATGGAAACCACAGCTTCAGGCAGATTTCCCACAAGACCTGGTAACTGGATAGTTGTCATACACCTCCAGGATGTGTGCCTTCAAATACCTATTTTTCCTGAAAGAAGTACCTCAGATTCTGTTTTGACAGAGATGTCATCTAATTTCATGCTCAGACATTCAGCCTGGCCTCTGCTGGCCTATATCTCCATATCTTTTCTTCTTTAACCTTAAAGTTATTAGTTCCTTAAGAAGACTGCACTTGTGCCCTCTTCAGTGTTTCCTCTTAGCAAAATGGAAGCTCACAAGGATTATGACAGCTTACATTTCTGGACTAGACTATAACCATATCTTCAATTGGTTTAAAAATATGGACTGATATTTTAAGCTTAGTTCCTGGAGAATATCTCTGAACCCCACTCCTGTCTGTTCATGTATAGAGTAGGGCACTCACTTGGAGCCAGAAGGAATAGTACTAAAGGGTTCATGGCCATTCAAAGAATCTACCCTCCACTTTAACAATTTTGAAATGAGAGCAGTGTTAATATAAATGTATTGAGTGGTGGTTATTCCAACAACACTTCAGTCATAGTGTATCTGAGGCAACAAGGTGGCACAGATGTGTGGAGATTTGGATTCTCCTCCTATGGGCAACCGTAGAAGGGATTACTGAGTTCAGCACTATCCTAGCAAGAAGATTATTCTCATAGACAGTTTGCCGAGGAAAAGGAAAAATAGTCCTCATAGAGTGATCACTGCACCAGTTCAGTTTGTGATTCATTTGTGAGAAAAATTGGACAAGGACAAGCTCCCATTTTGCATCTCCCCAGTTCCAAATCAGAGAGTATTGGCAGTGGATGCACAGCCTGAAGTGGAAATGCCTGTTTTATTGCATCTTTCTGCCTTTAGATATTATTCTGCAAGTGTTTCAAAAGGTCAGGACCTTCATTGCTCAGCACATCGTGTTAGCCCCTTTGTGACTGCAGCAATCTTGGTCCAGCAATCTTTTCAACCTGCTGATAAACCAGTCCAGTCCATTGCCTTAGAAGATGGAGCTTCTGTCTCATTAAAAAGGCTTCCACAGCAGTCCACAGATGCTTCACCATCACACTTGTCTCATATCTGTACAAGATGTAACATTCAGGCAATGAGACATGCCACCTCTAAGGTCTATGATGCTTAATGGAAAATCTTTTGTAAATGATCCTAGCTGTCCTTTTTTGAGTACAGTGTCTGATCTTTTGCTTTTTTCTCTTTGAAGAGAAAGTGTGCTTAGTTTCTGATGTCAAGGGGTATTAGGCAGCCCTATCAATCATACACACGTTTTCTAACAATGTTGTCATCAGCTTGGATTCTCACATTGCTGACTTGATAAGTATTGTGAGCTGCCAAGATGGCTTTCTCATTCACTTATTGTATAATGGAACCTGTCTTGTGTATTATGGTCATTAATTAAACTATTTTTGTACCTTTGGTTGAAGCATCCCTCAAGAAGTGTACATTCAAGACCATTTTCTTGATCTCCTTAGTGTCCATGGGACTAAGGACTGAGCTTCATGATCTATTAACAAGGTTTTCTGAGGTTCATTGGCAGTTACAAGTCAGAAATACTTTTCCTTTGCTAACCAGGTTTCTTAGCCACAAATTAGCTACCTTCAAAATATTAGGTCCAATTTTGCCTGAATTGTATTTTTACTCATGTCATAAACTGTTTTTGTAATATATGCTTATGATAGATCCTGTTGATATTATTTATTTTTACAGACATTGTTGGTGCAGCAATGGTTAGCTAAGGACAACAGATCTATTGAATCCATGGCTGAGTTTTTCAATTTACTGAAAACATTTACATCCCTTATAGGTAAGTCATTGTGGCAGGCTTTTGTCATGTATTTTTTTAAAATTGTCTTTCAATAATTAGTTCAATCATGCAATATATTATTAGTTTAACATATATGTCTACAATAAATAAATAAATATGTAGCCTATTCCAGAACAATTTGAGTCATATGGTAATAGGATCCCAACTCTGGTACGAATACATCAGCTAATGCAGTAGCTGTGTGACTATCATAAATTTCATGCAGGATAGTATAGTCTGTTTTTGGACCCCATTTTGTGTGAGTTGTGAAGTATCCTACAAGAGAGATGTAGTATCCCAAATTTGAAACTAGTGCAGAAGATATATGATATATACAAATCTAGAACATTTTTGATAATAATGCCACAGCCATTTATTTGCTCAAGTACTTGCAACAAACTCCCAGCATATCAGGGTGCAAATCTAAGGTGTACAATAATACTGTCCCAAAGTTTTAGTTCAGTACAGCATAAACATAAATGTTGATGACACTACTGCCACTGTCAGCAGCAGAAAAGGGATATCTATGTCCTTCCATTAACAGGTGAGAAAAAAAATCTACTTAGATGCTCATTGCCTGAATCTAGTCTGGTCCCCTGATTTGTATGCTCCCTGCGATGCACTCCGCTATACTAAGTCAGACGAATGCCGACACCATATTGTCACGTGATCACAACAAATGGCATCATATGGAGAGATCTCATTTATCTAACCCTGACACATTTATTCCTTTAATATTCTGTTTATTAGGGACACAATGCGAACTTTATTTATACTTTCTATTTGAACTATAGCAGTCGTTATCTTATGTTCAAGCTTAACCAGCAAATCGGCGATGTAGGTAATTTTACAAATATTTCTACAATTAAGTGAAGATGAAGTATAGGGATGCACACCACATTATTTTGTAAATTTTGCACTTTTCCCACAATGTCATCTCAAAAATTCCTTTTCCAATCGATTCCTTGATAAATTTTACGTCAAAATTGATATGAGGTTATGCACAGCAGCGTTAATTATGCCCAAGATTAAGACAAACATAACTTCCCCATTTTACCAGGGGTGAGGGTATTGAAAGCATACTAAGCAGGGGACCAGACTAGCCTGATTCCTGATACATGTACATCACAGCATTACACCTTATTATATCAAGCTATGTATAAAGTTGACCTGGAAACTTGTCAGAAAAAGTACATTGTTGATTTGATAACTACAAGTTCAAATTTTAAAGTTAGCACACAGTTGTAATACTATACAATATTTATTTTATTATAGCACAAACCCAGTTGTAATATTATACAATATTCAGTTTGTTATAGCACATACCCAACTGTAATATTATATAATATCCAGTTTGTTCTACTGTCAGTAAGAATATCTGGCACAGTGACCACTGCCTGACTTAACATTAATTTCCTGTGAAGACTCACATTCATCATTTATTCCACCTCTGGTTTTATTTGTCTCATTGAAGGCCAACTGAGTTTTCCAAAAGTTTTGCAAACAGTCATGGCAGAAGATTGTTTACCTCAAAAATCTTATTATTGATTTTCTGGTTGAGGTTATTATTTAAAATATAATAATGTATTAGTAACTCAAAAATAATATGAAAATTATTAAAATCAAATTATCACAAAATATTCATTATGATTGGGAATATGACCTACCATTATTGTTATTTCATGGTTCTAAGACCTCTAGTAGTGTGATCTGCCTTTTAAGACAAATCAGTGATAGTAGTTAAATTTATATACAGTAGTCCCCCTTTTGAATGGCCCCCCTCACCAGCAGCCACCCTCTCCTTATGGCCAGAATCTGAAGGCACCGACGAATTTATGTTCAAAACTACCCCTCACGAAAGGCCACCCAGCTAACGTGATCAGCGGCCAGCATATTTTTGCAAAAACATAAAATTTACCCCTCACAAGCGGCCGCATTTTATTTTGTAATATTTATCTAGAACAGTTTTTTTTTCTAATTGTGTTAAGTAATCCAATTTCTGTTTCCTGACGTCAGGTTTTCGTTCTTCAGAAAAGTGTTCTACATGTACCACTAAGGTTAATATTATATCCTTTATACCTTATGAGAAGCCACATTTATTCCATAAAGCCGAGAAAGACTCAAATTTTAATCCATACCTAAAGGTAATCCGTATATCTTTACTGCGTGTTATCATAAGACGTCCGGTTTATCCACTGATAATTGTTAAGATTACACTTATTAATAGTAGTAAGGGGCAATATACCCTACCAAAGTCTGCCCGGAAAATGGTTTGATAGCCTTGACGGCTTCCCTTTACAAGATGTTGAGCTTGTTAACTTACATAATTAATGGCTATTACACAACAATTGTAATGTTTATAAATTCTAACGGCCTCGATGTGCTATTG
Source organism: Potamilus streckersoni (assembly GCA_016746295.1). Classification (NCBI taxonomy): domain Eukaryota; kingdom Metazoa; phylum Mollusca; class Bivalvia; order Unionida; family Unionidae; genus Potamilus; species Potamilus streckersoni. The sequence continues at coordinate 1,614,426 of JAEAOA010001748.1, read as the reverse complement.
TTCAGATCAAATCTGCATACATATCCAAGCCGTTTTTCACACTTAAAGTAAAAAAAAAAAATATAAAAACAATAGGGTACCAGACTACGACTAATGAATCACGTGACAATCGCTGCCTTTAAAAATATACGGCAGGTTGTTTAAATGCAGAAAAAAATTGTTTTATCAGTCTTGTAGTTGCAACATTGAGGATTATAACTGGACGTAAGCTCAAGATCACATGGTCAGCATTGGCTAAAAATAGAAACAGGGTACTAGACAAAGACCAAAAAATCATGTGACAACACAATTTTGTCGCTTCTTTACGAAGAAAGCATTTCGTACGCTGAACAAATGTGTCGTCTGCATAATTAAATCGCATACAGTTAGCAACATCGAATAACTCATTACCAAACATTAACATATCATCACGTAAACAAAGATGATTATTTCAGAAAACGTGGGTTATTATAGTCTACGATATCGGGTGAGGTGGGGAGGGGGACTGGCCAAACAAATTTAGGTAGAAATGACTCGCATAAACAATTTTATGTTGAAAAGACTCGAATAAATAACATCGTAACCGATAAGTTATTTAGCAGCAGTGGTAAAATGGAGCAAATGGAAAGAGAATGCATATGTACCAAGATTCAAATGACGTTTTTGAATGGTTCTGCAACGTGCATGACAACATCCGCTCGCATATCATGCTTATGCCAAGAATAAGAACAATTAATGCATATTCATTGAAATAAGTCAATTATTATAGCACAAGACCGGTTCAATAGTTAATGTTGCTTATAAACAAAGATATTAAATGCTTTGAAAAATGGAAGTTTTCTTACTACGTACATATACTTCTCACAAAAAATTGAGTCCCCCTCTGGAAAGGCCACCTGCCTTATAAGGCCACTTTCCCGGTGCAGAAGGGGTGGCCGTATAAGAGGGGACTACTGTACTCATAAAGAGCTCTTGTCATCTGTTTTGAAACGAAGAGAGTAAGTAACTCGAGCTCAAACTCAAAGCCCCAAAATCAGAAATGGGATCTTTATGCATGGCAATTCGGCATAGGAGAAGGATCAAAGTGAGCATGAGTTTCTAGTTCAATAAGATTCAAGAATATGGAGTAATGTTTTATGAAACTCTGAAAACATGTCCACAAATGATTTCACAGTAAAACATTTCAAATTTGTCATTTCTAGATAGTTCAAGGTTAGTAGCTGTTGATTCAAATATCCCATCCCCATGGTGGCAGAAATTCCGTGACATGTGTGCAAAATCACAGAACAATAGGGCAGCATATATGGCTGCAGTTGTGGGTCAAGTAGTTGCCATAGAGACCATCAACAGACTTTCACTCCTTAGCACATCTTCAGGAAGCAAAGATCATGATACGTCCAGTGCCTCCTCAGATGCATCAGAGAAATTTTCACTGCAGGACTGGGAGACTGTCACAGTGGATATGGAATACTGGGAAAGGATAATAAAACATCTGGAAGATTGTTTGATTCTTAGCTGTCTAATGAAACGTAAGCCTCATTCTCCATACTTTAGGGAAGACAGAAATGAAGAAATAAGGATATCAGTTTCTGGTCTTCTTGAGGGTGGAAAAGGTAAGGCTAATGAAAAACTTGCTTCCTCATTCACATTTTCATCTTCAGTGTAAATAATTGTTCATTTTTTACAACCAGAATTTCTGACACCAAATTAGAGGTAAGTGCCATTCTGGAGGTCAAATCATTCATATCAACTGTATAAGCATTTTAACATACATGCCAACCATTACGCTTTTGGCATAATCATTACACTTTTTTCACTAAATTACGACTTACTTGTAAATGTATCTGGATTCTGCTTTTTCGGTATATACCACTCCAAAAAATAATTTGTTTTCTCATTTTATTTACATTTTATTAACATCCCAATAATCCCACAGATGGCATTCTAGAAAAAACAACTTCTACCTAACTGCCAGATAGGAGTACACTTGTCTGTAGATTGGCATGCACTTTCCTAACAGTGTTATATTCTATTTATAGTAGCTGCCCTGTTTCCAAGAACATGCTGGATTCTAGATGACCTAGGTTTCTATTTATAGCAGCTGCATGGTTTGGGTAGGAGTGAACAGACTGGTTTGCTAATTTGTAATCTTTTCTCACGGATTCTTTGTTGTGTTTCATACATGGTACAGAACCAGTCTGTAGTTATAAAGTCAAGTCAAATTTATTCTCGTCGATGCGCGTGTTAGGATCAAGAATGTTTTTCAAATAATTTCACAGATGGATTAGAAAAAGACGAAAAATAAATTCAGAGATGCATACACAAGTTGCATTTAATACAGCATCCCATTCTAGGGCAGCTTCATGCCCATTGCAGGCTGTGTGGAAAGGATTTTAATATTGGTCATAGTGTAAAACAAAGATATCTTGAACTAGCTCGTTTTACTAACTCCAAAATTTAGGTAACTTTTTTACAGCAGAACTCAATTGTGGACACAAATTTTATAAATGCAGAGGTGTTATTTACCGTGTTCTTAATAGAACAAGATCTACCACCAGCTGTAGAAGACTTCTTTGGTCCTTTGTTAAAACTGATGTTTCCTGATTCTAAAATTGCCAAAAATTTGCATGTGCTAGATCATCTAATATTGTTAGGTATTTAGAAGACGCTGAATCACTTAAAATTGCATAGGCCATGAAAATGTGTGTGTTTGGTATTGCCACAGACAGGAGTAGTGATTATGATGAGAAAAAGTTGTACTCAGTCTGTTTAAGAGACTCTGACAACAAAAAGGGCAAAGTCAGAGTGCTCTTCTTTCATTACCAGAATTAACAGTGGATTCCATTGGAGAAAACATTTTTGATTTGCTTGATAATGCATTGAAAAACATAAGTTGGCAGAACTGTATGGGGTTTTAGCTGATAAAGCATCATAAAGGAGTTGCATTCTGTATTTTGAAAAATGTCTCCATCAATGTACATACACCACTCCCTCGATAACTCACGCCCGGATAACTCGCAAACCCGCTTATAACGTGGTGTCCAGCATGGCTCCCGATTTTTTTCAAAAGAAAATATATTTTAAAATGTGTTGAACGTGAAAAAAGTCGTGATAAGAAATGGTAAATTGGTAAATTAAACCTTGATATATAGGTCATTTTTATCATCTAAAATGGTGATTATTGTCCATAAAGATAGATTCCATATTGTGAAATTTGCAATTTCTAATAAGATTTCACATATTATGTTAGGCTTTTTTTAAATAGAGAAATGGTTGTCAATACACTGTAAATAAACAGCGCTCAACGAAAAATTCTCGTAAATGCTAACATGCGGCAACAGAGAAAAAAATAAATATCAATTAAATGTCCTACTAGGTGAAATTCACATTATAACCCTTTAATTTCGTCTCAACACTATAATCCCAACGTACATATTCTCTTCTATGAAAACATGAAAAGAATCAGTCGACCGTCACATCGAGTACTTCCATGAGAACAAAATTGAATGCCGGCTTTGTTTCTATCAACAGCTTGGGGAAGTGTTTGTTGCAATAAAAGAATCAATTAAAAAAGACCTGTGTTGTTTTGTCACTTTGAATATGTCTTTTGTATCAAATCAAACCAGGTAAGTACAATAAAATAAAGTTCAAAGGCATGCCAATAAGAGCAAACATTCTGGTATTCCTTACTGTTATCAAATTTCATTTTACTTGATCAATCAAAAATATTTTCACATTTTATGTATTAACATCATTAAAGTATATAATATCAGTAATGTATCCTAATCATTTGTAAATGTGATCATGGAGAGCAAAGGAATTAAGCAAAAGGCGTACTTAGTGACTGAAAAGCTGTTCATCATAGATGGTGTTCATAATGACGAAGCAAGATCAAAAATTTGCAATGAACTAAAAATTGCTGAGTCGACATTTAGAGATTGGCTTAAGGATGAGCCGAAACTTCAAAATTACTCACATGATGTTGATTCAGATGAAGGGATGAAACGAAAACGAGCACGGACTGCAAGCGATAATGAAGTAGATGATGCTGTGTACGCATGGTTCACACAACAACGTGTCACAAACCGCAAGTGTTATCGTGTTCTAATTTAGGTCATTTAAAATTTGTAGACCCATTAATTTCATGTTGGTAATGGTTAACCCTTGTGAATCGTTCGATCGACATTGTTTTTTCGAAATGTGTCGATCTTTCGTATTTAATAAAAAAACGTCTACTTTGGATCAAACAATAAAACTAGAATGTATACCATTCACAGCAAAATTTAGTGACGTAGTACACGATGTGAAGTCGTACATGTGCTAAGCGAATGGAAAACACGTGGAATAATGTTTTGATGATCAATATACTGCAAGTTATCCTGAAATTAATGTTACTCTGTGATGAAAAAATTAAAGTACACCGATATGAAGAGATATTTATTCACTGTTAATCTTAGCACGATTATTAATTGAGTATTCAGCACTGCAACATGACAAGCCACACCCACCCACCTTTTGCCTATACATCGATTCCTTTGTTAGTTTTGTTGTTTGTTATAGGTCCCTCGATAACTCGCGCTCTTGCTTATATTGCGGTCAATGTTTTTGGACCCTGATGTCCGCAAGTTATTGAGGGAGTGGTGTATTAGGTTGTTCCAGTTATTTGATGCACTTTACTGCAGTAAAGGCTGTCGATAAATTAGGAGACCTTCAGAAGTGTCAAGTTGGCATTCTACATGACAGTGTACTTACTGTGGACATAAAGTTGGCATTCTACATGATAGTGTACTTATTGTGGACAGAGTTGATCTGCAATTATGGCACTTTATTTCCCAGCAAAATGACCCAATAAGATATAAATTTTCTCTTCTTTGTCAGGTTATGAAAGGAATATTGGTTCTTTATCATTTTAATGCTTTCTGTGAGAGATTATTCAGTATTGTTAACAAAAGTAAAACTGAATTCAGATCTAGGTTCAGTATCCCAGCACTTAGTGCCCTAATGGTGTGAAAATATTCATAATCGCAAAGTGTTTTGAAATGCAATATGAGAGACTGTTGCTTTTTAAAGCTTTAAATGCTACATATGAAAACTAGAAGCAGTTACTGATGTTGAAAGACCAAAGAGTAAATAAATCATTTTGGACATATGCTAATTGAATTTTTTCATGTTATATGAATATGACTCTTTTTCTGCTTAGATTACTCTTTTTGTCCATTTTGGATTACACTTTTACCTCGCTAGTGGTTGGTTGACATGTATGATTTTAATAATTAATGGTCCTTTACAGGAAATTATGTTAAACTTCTTGTTCCATTAATTTTCTTGTTCCATTTCATTGATATTACTCTTAACGAAACCAAATGCTAAATTGGATTTATGTAATATATAATGTTTGATGTTCTTTGTTTATATTCATGACTTTCAAGCGAACAATTATCCTTTAATCATGAATGTTATATTAGCCCCTCTCCCCTTTTTCTTTTTCATAACCATTTTCATCTGTCATCATCTCTGATTTTGAATATGAAATAGATATATTATCTAAATGAAAAAAATCAGAATGCATTGATGGATGGATGGAATAGTTGGATGAATGTATGAATTGCCAACAATTATTTGGGTCCAGAAATGAAATGCAGGAGTCCTGTAATAACTACATTTTCCTTCCATCCAATCATGCATCTTGAAACCAGCAAAACTCTGAAACACTTGCATAGAACTGGACTTAATTGGTAGGTACATGAACCATTAAAGTTTATTTTTTCATTTTCAAGTTAATGCTTGACACATGTACTTGTCCTTTTGACCCTAGCATCCTGGTTACAGTCATCAAGATGTACATTCAGGTTTTGGTTCAAAGTTTCGTTCACCTATTCGACTTGTTGGCTTTAATTCAAACTTTAGTTGAATCATTAAGAAGCTGGTACTTGACCCTGTGACCTTTGGGGCCAAAAAGTACATGTTCCAGATAAGTTCATTGGAAACATAATGTGCCATTTACTGTATTCTTGTTAAATTAGTGTTGGATCTCCATGCCATTTTATTTTCTTGCAACCAGTAGAGCATGTTCAGACGCAGTTTGGTGTATACATTGACTCATTTAACAATATGTGTTTTGTCTCATCAGCTCCATTTTCATTTGAGTTATGGCTGCTGACAACTTCATATCTTTGCATGGGAAATTGATTTTGATTAGCATAACTCTCCAACCCTTACACATAACTCATTGCACTTTGGTTGCCAATTACCTATTATGTGTAAATATGCCTTTTAGAGGTTTCCTATTTTCATATTCCATATTTTTGTGGAGTTATTGGCCTTTTTCCATCAACATTATATCTCCACTTAGAAGATCCATCTAACCATTTTCAAGATATTCAGATGCAGCTTGGTGTGAGCACTATCTTAATGGAATTATTTGCTCATAAACTCATTTTGAATAGAGTTATGGCTTTTGACAATTAATTTCTATCTTCACATGGGATTTTTTCTGTATCCAGCATAACTCAAGAACCATTCAACATATTTTGATGTAGTTTGGTTTGAACTTTTCTTCATTATATGGTTTAGTTTCATTTAGAAGTGTTATGATCCCTTGATTACATTTCCTCTTTGATAGTAGTTTCTGCAAGCTAACATTACCCATATGTCTTGGATGTCAACCAGATTAGCCATGTGGCTTCAGATTTAGGACTCCTCGAGTGACACCATTTATGGGAGGTATGATCCTTGATTGTCATTTTTGTCCTTAGTTTTGGTTCTGTATTGTAATTTTATTAAGTTTGGTTGGATTTCAACAAGATTTGGTTTGTATTGATAGGAACTTGACAGATTTTTTAATTTCAAATGTTCCAGATTATCATTTAAAGAGGTATGGCCTCTGACAGCCCATCCTAATAACTTTTATTTCAACAAAATAATGTAAATAAGGAATATTGCATTTATGCCAGATTTATTATTTTCCTCTAATAGATAAGACCTTGAATAATTTCCAGCATTCCATGTCATCAGTTAGAAGATCAAATTACCTTTTCTCCAAAATTTGTTTATCCAACAAAAGTTCTTCAGTTTATGATCATGTGTGGGCACTTTGTGATGCACCATCTCTGTTGGCTCTTTTTGAAGTTAGAATATATTCTTATGTCAAAAATGATGTTTATTTAAAATACATATATACTTATTCCACACAGGCTGTATAACTGAGGCCATAGCTAAATATGTAGCCAGAGCAGGTTTGAAGCCTGAGGATCTTTATCGGCCAGTTAGAGAGGAGACTCAAAAAGAAGGAAAAAGCACACAGTTAGAAGAACAGATAGAAACAGATGAGATTCCTGAGAAATCTGTGCAGAAAAAAATTTGGGGTGAGTTTTAGTATCAGATTCAGGGGTGTCAGTGAGACGGTATAAAATATTTGTTCTGCCAGTCACAATTGTTGGTCACTGGTTATATTTTATGAATTGGCGTCCCATGAGCTGTGTAATGTTCTATTTCAGATTTGCAGTTGCATCTGTTATTCATTTAATGTTCACCTTTCCTCTTGTAAACTTTTTATTTAAAATATTTTCTTTCTTAAAAATTTAGTTCAAAATATTACCCTACAACATTGTTATGTGCATTTCCTTGGAATTAAATGTTTATATATTTGTATCAGTTATCACACTGACGGTCCTGAAAATACATGCTTCATATTGTGTCTACTTTTATCAGGATATTTTACATTCAGTTGTGATTGGTGGTTATTGTTTTTTTTTCAATCCAGAGTTAATAATAATAATAATTACCACCAATCAAAACAGAATGTAACAAAAAGTGTGGGCATACAGACTTGAACCAAGCTTATATGAAATAACAGAGAAACTTGATGTGTAAGTGTTCTGATTGGTGATTATTATTTGTTCCAGTCCAGAGTAATAATAATTACAGAACATAATAAGGAAATAAATGGGTCATACTGTATCATCTGTCCATAGAAAATTAAATTATTTGGGCACATGAATCATAGGTCATGGTACATGTAAATGAAAAACCACTTTCTTTCGTCATTTGGGTTTTAAGGAAATGAAATTTGCACAATATTTGGCTGACTTGCATCAATATCAGAAGAGCTTTTGTTGTAACCCCAGTATCACAGTTGTTAGCATTGGCATTAGTACACATTTCATCTTTAAGTCAATATCTGCTGCTCTGTAGTTATCAAAGTAGATATGTTTATACAGCTTGAGGTGTACTATACCACCTTCCTCTTGCTTAAGGGACCATTTACACTTTTTTATGTTTAGGTCAATTTCTCAGATACTTACACAATCAGGGACTTTGACTTTGTCTGGGAGCATTTAGAACTTATCTATAAGAAAGCCTCTATGGTGAAGTAAATAAACCGTTTTATCTCAAATGAAACTTCCTCTTCAGTATACAATGAAAGTATCTTCTAATCGATCTAATTGCATATATAACATAGTCTTTTGGTTCAGATACCAAACTTTCTATGCTCAGAAACTGAATTTCATTGCACACTTAGGCATATAAATTTGTCCTCACCTAAAAAGTATGTGTTCCAAAACCTTGGTTAACAGAACCTCACAAAATAATATTTGATTTTTGCAAATTTAAACTCTCAAACCAGTTACCAGATAAATCCTCCATTTTAACTACAGCTACACTAAATTATTTCAACTAAAATAACATCATTTTTTCAGATTTCTCTCCACACTTAAAGTTGTTGTAAAACCTTAATTTGAAAACCTGTTATTATCCCAGATCTTTCTGAAACACAAATTTCTCATACAATCAGGAAAAAGTGTTCAGTGCTGTTGGCTGCCTACTGGTAGTGACACTGCTAATGAAAGGGCAAATGGAGCAACCAGAGCTGCTCAGAAGCCTGTAAAGCACGTTTCTGAATGAAAAATTCCATGTACTGACTGCAAATATATAAATAGGAATTTTCTATTTTCTTGCCAGAATATTTAGAATAAAAAACCTACAACTAACTATGGAATATTAGACCCTTCATTGGAGTGTGAAATCCTTCATCTCTCGTGCAGAACAAGTCACAAGATGAGTTGATATTGTGCCAGTCACATATAGGACACACATACCCGACTCATGCATACCTCCTGAAGGGTGAACCTTGGCCAGAATGCATTCCCTGCCACTGTCCACTGATAGTGGAGGACATTCATATTGTTTGTATTGATTTCCATGATGTGAGACAGAAGTTCTCTGATGTGTGCTCATTATTTAATGAGCTCACACCATACTCATAACTTACTTATGATTGGCCATCACTGACAATCTTGAACTATTTGACAGGATGCATGTTATATGGAAAGTTTTGCCCTTTATTTTATGGATTTTATATTTTTAACTTTAATAAATATATATTTTACAGAATTGACCTTTATCTTTTATTTTGTAGAACTTCTTATTTATGTCTGCTTGGAAGTGTTTATCTTCCTGAAGTTGTATGTGTGTGGGTGTGGGTGAGTATGTGTTTGTGTGTGTTGCATTTTTAATATAGCTTTAACAATTATATAGTCATATTGCTATGATGTCTGAAGTGTAGCAGTTTATAGTGATGTTTAGCACTGTGGCATCATATCCACCCAGTCACATTATCCTGACACCAGGCTAACCAGTTCTAACACTAACCTCTTAATGCAGAGTGCCTAGTGAGGCAGCTGTCTGTAAAATGTGTATGTCTGCATGACACGGCCAGACTTCGAACCCATGACCTTCTGCATCTGAGGCAGATTCTCTAGCCACTTAGGTCACTGTAGTGGTGAAGGTTTTAGCAGTTCTTTATATTTTCCTTTGTTTATAAGACAGAACTTATTGTTTACATTCATTTGGAAGGGTTTAGCGTCTTAAAGGTTTTTATATTGTGCATTGTGTTTACAGTGTTATATGATCATGACTGTGCTATTCAACCCTAATAAATACATACAGTCTGAAACTTAATATGTGAACTACAGCACCTTTACAAATACAGATGACTGTGACCTCCTTTTATTGCCCCAGTGATCATGTGCTCATTTAACATATAGGGCAGTTGCATATTGTTGCTTTTGCTTTTGCAGTCTCAACAACTTGTGTATAAGGAGTACTTCATATTGGTATCAAAAATAATTTAAATTTGACCTACTTTTTACCTTTGAGTGACAGTGTACACCTTTTAATGTTTAGTTTCTTTGACATGTATAGTAATCAAACTGACCATGGACCACACATACTAACTCCAGCACAACCTTGACTGATGCCTTCAGTCACCAATGCTGGGTATGATGATCTATTTTCTGATAAATCCATTCCATGGTACCATAGCCAGAGCTTCCCATCTTGGCATAGGTGACTGAGCCATTTGTTGCATGGGCCAGTCATGGATACTCCATTACCTCATACATACCCTAGTACCAGTTATAGTGATATTCCTTGATAGTTGATACCAGACTTAGGCACCAGTAATCATATGGTCCCAGTCAACATCACCATTCTGACCCAGTGACACTCAAAGCCAATGCCTTGAAATGACTATCCCAGCATAATCAGACTTCAAGTTTCATCAACTGCCTTTGACACTCTATTCACTAGATTAGTTGTTATTACCTTGTTACTACCTTTACAGAAAGTTTTCCTACCATGCCTATGTTTTGCAAGACACAAGCTCACAAGCACTGTCTTTATCCTGCCAGGACAGTGTAATGTTATCTAAAGGAAGTAGCTGATTAGAAAAGAGAGACCTCTCTTGTTTTTACCACTTAAAAAAAAGGAAAGGACATTGTTTCGGCTTAAGATTTGTCTTTCTGAATATTGTGGGTTATTCAATAGGTCAACATTTTAGGATTATTTTGGATTTAATTCTTAATACTGTTAAGTTCCTCTTAAAGTTTCTTTTTATAACTTAGAGAATTAAATTACTTGTTAAGCTTTACAAAACTTGCTGGTTTGGCTTCTTTCTGTTACTTAGTTTAAGACCATAGAGTCGAAACAATGAGAATGATGTATCATTTAATCTGCTTGCAGAATTCATTTTCATTTTGTTGCAATTTGAAACAAATTATTTAACAGTTAAATAATTTTTAATACCATTGATATGTGCATATCAAGATTTTGGTCATAAAAGTACAAATTTTTGAGATTTGTTCATTAGTTTACACATTTCATGTTTTTTATATTAGATTTGATAGCAGATCTGAGGCAGAGATTCCCCCACAGTCTTGAAAATGATGTATTATTTAGTAACTGCTGCTGGGAGTACACAGTTCTGTGGAATAAGGAACCAGAGGTACAAATTAGTCCATGCACATTTTCTTGCTTACATAGAAATATTATATATACCTGCTATAATTAGTTTTTCTTTTCCTTTGGAGGAACATGTAAACGGAGAGTAGATTATCAAAGCAATGCATTATCAGCCACAATACTTTATGAAATTTTTGTATTCTGAGTACAGTTTTAACCATAAGCAAAAAGCCTGTCTAAAAACTTTTAACTTTGTGTTACTAATGTAACATTTGTAATGCTTGTGATTTCAATTTTTAATGATTTTTTTATACCTATGTTGGTGTAAAATTCTTAAAAATAAATCTTAATTAACAAATAGTCCTTGTCTAATGATTGTAATAATATCTATCTTGCAATGGTTAAAATTTTTCATTCAAATTATCATTATTTTCAATTAATTGAAAATTTCAGATTGTTTAAATGTTTCAAGGCTTACATTTAAAAAAATGAAAATATTTTTGGTCATAATTCCAGTTTTTTTATCACACATATGCACTCTTAAATCCACAGAAATTACCCAAGAAATTTCTAACCAGAGTTTTTCACAAAATACTTTATTACTTTTTAGGAGGTTGACTGTTTGAAGACCTCTCTGGACTTCTTAAAACTTGTCCAGAATGCTGTTTTGAGACATGGTATGTATGATGATCCCTTTCTTCTTTTTACCAGCAGCCTTGTAGTTCTTTGAGACTCAAGGGTGATCATTTTGATTTATTTTTGTGGCCCATTAAACTTTATATTTGATGACAGAAGTGCTTTAATTTTTTGCTTCTCATTTCCTGGTAATAGTCTTCAGTCTAAGACGAATTCCCCCCAATTAATAATTGAAAATTGGTGATCTTAGAACAAAAACATTGCCCTCATCTAATGCTATAGTTATTTATGTCAATAAATATTACCCTTCATTGAATTGGACTTTGTGTGTTTATCATGAGTAGTGATTTTCATCATTCACTGTGTCTTTTGGCATAACTGCTATTGACTCTTTTTGGGTTGTATTTAATATTTTGTTGCCAGTACTTAAGTATTCGTGTGCAGATTTGTAATTTTGATGGATCTGGTAAAGTCACTGGCAAAGCAGTGTTTCTGCTGATCTCTTAGCCTGCACTAGTAAACTGTGTTAGGGTAGATATTACCAAACACAAATTTGTACATACTCATTCTACTTGCATGGCATGCACTCTGTGCTTGCATAAGTGTTCTTTGAGTGCCTTATGGCCTGATGAAAAGGAAAGTGATTGGCTTAACACAACCCCCTTTTTCTAAGTTCCAATTCAATGGGATTTGAATTTGAAGACTCCCACCATCTGATAGTGAGTCACCAATGTCTTCTTTCCATCTGTGACTCCATGGAAGAGTTTTTTCATGGCTTCATCTTCTTTTACTTCATTCTTGAAGGAATAAAAGGGACACTTCCCTTCTTCACCTCCAGTTATCTAAATTAGGGATCACTGGTTCCTTTGCTGTTGTTGTTGTGGGGCTTAATGCCATTTTTCAGCAAACGATAGGCTATACATGGCGGCCAGTATTAATGGTGGAGGAATAAACCAAGAAATCACTGGAAAGAACCACAGACCCATGAAAATCTACTGGCAAGATTTCTCACATATCCACATTCGCCAAATCCTACACTCGAACCCACGCAGACAAAGGTGAGATGGCAGTGATCCGTAATGGACAGTGCTTTAGACCATTTGGTCAGTCGGGGCCCCTGGTTCCTTTAGCCAAGGAAATGGTCTGTCTCTTCTGCTCTTTTGGCACCTGGTTTCCACTTCCTTTACAAGACTACTTCCTGCTTGTGGCCCCTCATGCCTCTCACTGGCTGCATGTGCTTCCCATGTGGGGACTGATAATTCAGCCTGCACCTGCACCTTTGACTCTCATGCCAAACCTTGTATGGCTGCCTCATTCAAAAGAGTCTGTCTCTGATCACTCTACAGACCTCTAGATGCTATCATTAAGGCATCAGGCACCTATTATCAATGTTAATGGCACTCTATGCTGATTTTTTTTCCTTCATATGGATTCAACCTAGGATATATCAACAATCTTAATGGTATACTGTAGGAACCTTTTGAGGGCAATACTTCTTGACATGTAGATATATTTTAATAGCCTTGTCCGTACAGTAATCTTCCAAGGCCTGAAGGCTCAGTAATACTGGTCCCTTACCTCTATGTGCTCATCAAAGTCCCCTCCCCCATTCCAAGGAGGGAGGCAGTTGACCCAGTTTTAGTTGCACCACTTTCCTGCCTATTCTTCCTCTTCCCAGCATCTCAGTAGGTATGTGACTAAAGCCTTTCTTCAGAGGCTTGGTGGATCTAACAGATGATGTTTGGATCCTTTCCACAGAAAACAAAGTTTACTTGCTTTACTTCTGGAATCCTTCAACTCTATCAAGGACTTTAATTTGGTTTCTGCTCAAATTGGAATCCCCTAGGGAAGAAGTAGTAGAGCTGGTGACAAAACAACTGTAGTTCAGGAATTAATTCTGTTATCTTTCTTTTTTCAAAGGAAAGGAGAAATTTTCAACTCCTTATCGATCTTTTACAGTTGAATAAGTTTCTTCAGGAAGAACATTTCAAGATGGAGGCAACTGCCTCAGTCAGGAATGCCATTTGGTTGAATGACTAGAGTCTCTATAGACCATCAAGATATCTAATTTCACAACCCCATAATCTCTTCCATCTTCCTGTGTTTTATCTTGGTCAGGACATCTTTTAGTTTGGTATTCTACCTTTCAGCCTAGTTTCTGCCAAGAGCATATACCAGGGTGATAGATGTAGTAGCAACTTTGTAGAGGTCCTTTGATCTACATCTTTTACATCTTTTATCTACATCTTTTATCTTAACATGGATACCAACTTAGTTCATCTAGGAAGGCTTTATATACTGCCTCTCCATTTCTTGCTTCTGTCAACTTGAAAACCCTCTGTCTTCTCTGATCCCCTTTGGAACCATCTGAGATGGTGGTGAAATCCTAATATGTTTCTGGCTAGAGTTCCAATTCATGTCTTCAAATCACACTTCTTCCTATTCCGATGCATTACAATTAGGCTGTGATGCTGTCTTTGAGACAGAGGAGGTAGTCCTGCAGGGCTTGTGTTCCTGGGCAGAATCTTCCCATCATATCAACAACCTAAATGTTTGTTGTTTTTCTAGTACTATATTGCTAGACATTGCTGCATCATGATTGGACATGTCAGTCATAGCATATCTCAGAGCATGAGATCATGTATAGAAATCTTCCTTTCATATCAACAACTAATGTGTTGTTTTTCTAGCACTGGAGTGGTTCATCAGCTGCATAAGACATTACTTCATCATGATACAAAATGTTGGTCATAGCATAACTCAGATGTCAGAGCATGAGATCATAAGAAGAATCTTCATGTCATACCAACAACCTGATGTAGACTGTGTTTCTAGCACTACAAAGGTGCATCAACCACATCAGACTGCTGTTTCATGGTTGCTACAGACATGTTGCTCATAGTGTACCTCAGAGGTCAAGACCACTTCTTTCTGCTTAGAAATCTCAAACCTCCTTCAGTGGACAGTTTGTATGGAAATCACTCTTAGAGTCAGCCATATTCTAGACAAGAGAATATGCTGGCACATAACCTATCTAGACAACAACAAGCAGTCCTCATGGAATGGTCACTGCACCAGTCAGAAACGGATTTTCTTCACTTTGGGAGAAGTCAGTTGTAGATTCATTCATAGTGAGATTGAAAAGTTTGTTAGTACTTTATGTGTATGTTTGTCAAATAGAAATGGAAAAGAGAGGTCAAAACTATTCTTTTCTCTCTTCCATAGGTATTTTGGCTACCACCATCATGAGCTAAATTGTTTTAACACAAGAACTTATTTATTTCTGTCCATGAGAGGTCTTTCTTTCATGAGAATTGAAGCCAATATGGTTATTGACAGTGCTGCATTTTGGGCCTTTCTTATTAATCTTTCTTTGACTGATTCCATAACAGTTCATTTTTAGCTGTCTCACTCCACCTTCTCTTTTTTCTACCAACAATTAGTGATACTCTACTCGATGATAATCCTGGAAGCAAAGGCATTGATACATTAGGTCCAATTGTGTCAGCACAGCAAGTTGGGAAGCCAACCTCCAGTTCAAATTAGATGACTGACAGCAAATGACCTGTTCACACTGAGATCTTATCTTGTGCTCGTTAACTTAACACAGCAGTTAACACAGCGATCAAAGTAATGATACCAGGCAATTTATGACTGCTATCAAAAGGTAGTAGGGTCTGGAGTGGGTTAAACTAATTTGAGTTATATAATACTTTCCTTCTAGTACTACCTCCTCCCTCCCTTCTCAGTTGTCCATCCTTTCTTGGTTCATTTCAACAAATGATTGATATTCTGAATGACAAAAGTAACTAAGCATTAGACTGGAATCATGTTGATTTTAGACATGCAATTACTTATTGGAAGAGGGTATATAATTTGGAATTGGAATTAGTGCCAAGAACAGAGATAAGAAAGTAATAAAAATGGATAAATATTACATCATTAAAAATTGTAACCCCACCTACCCCCAGTTGTTTCTACTGTGTTAGCTAGCAGAGTCATATAGTGCTAGGCTTGTCAATCTATGCTATATATATATATATATATATATATATATATATATATATATATATATATATATATATATATATATATATATATATATATATGTTCTGAAGTACTTATGTATGCAACTACTCATGCATGTTTACATGGACTGTGTTGAAATGTGATAGACATAAGGTAAACCTATTCATATTCATATGTTCTCATGCTCTAAGGAGTTTTTTCAGAGTTATGAACCTTTATGGCCTATCATAATTCTTGTGTGTGCAGTTAGTTCCATAGCTTTGAGAAATTGCATGAAATTTTGTAGAACTTATTTTCATTGGAAGAACATGTATATTCATTCCTCATGGTTCAATGTGTTTTTGTTAGTGTTGCTCTCATTTGTGTTAAATGTATATACTATATGATAAATCTTGTGTGTGCAACTTGTCCCATAAGTATTGATAATTAGCACTATAATAAGGCAGATGATACTGGCATCAGATGAACCTGTTTATTATAATTTTTTATCATGCTTCGATGAGGTTTCTATTGCAGAGTTATATTCCATTTTGGTGTCAGATATATTTAATGAATACAGTAATCCTTGCTTAGGCAAGCAAGTCCCACATCTTTTGCACTAAAGACAGCAGACATCAGGTGAACATGTATATATTGTATATTTTAACTCACCTGGATGTAAGCTTATTGTATGGCTCACTCGGTCATGCATTGTCTATTGTTCATCTTGCTTTGTATGCCAACAGTCATTTGTTGTCAGAGTCTATATTTCTGATCTGATTGTGATCAAACTTGGAATGTGTGCTTTTATCATAAAGATCTTGGACAAATGCAGTAATAAGCAAGATTAATGCATATTAATAAGGTCATATTTCTAATCTGATTTTGATAAAACTTGGATATATATTAAGATCTTGGATGGTTAATGGTATATAATAATAAAAAGGATTCACACATATTAATGAGGTAATCTTGCCTCATGTTGACTGAACTTTTACAGCTCTGGAGGTCAAATTTTCATCAGGTTTGAAACTTTTGATGATATTATCAGGATTTTTATGAGTATAGTAATGGATGAGATTTGTGCATATTAATGAGATGAACTTGCATCTGTTTGGCTTAGGTTATTATCACTCTGATCTGATTTAAAGTATGAGTTATCAATATCTTGGATAATGATTGAGATCGGTGCATATTAATAAAATGGCTGACCTTTTAAACTCTGGAGGCCATTTTCTGATCCAATTTTGTTGAGAAATGGAATGTATCCTTATATCATTGAGGTCTTGGATGAGTTCATTAATGAGTGAGATGCATGCTTCATAATGAAGTGGTCTTGCATCTGATTTGCTGAACTCATTCAGAAAGCAATATTTTATACTTGTCTTTGATTAAACTTGAGGTATCAGTTTATGTAATTAAGATCTTATGTGGGTTCATTAATGAGTTAGTGCCACACATATTATTTGGGTAGGTTCATTAATGAGTTAGTGCCACACATATTATTTAGATAGGTTCATTAATGAGTTAGTGCCACACATATTATTTGGGTAGGTTCATTAATGAGTTAGTGCCACACATATTATTTGGGTAGGTTCAGCAAAGAGTTAGTGCCACACATATTATTTGGGTAGGTTCAGTAATGAGTTAGTGCCACACATATTATTTGGGTAGGTTCAGTAATGAGTTGGTGCCACACATATTATTTGGGTAGGTTCATTAATGAGTTAGTGCCACACATATTATTTGGGTAGGTTCATTAATGAGTTAGTGCCACACATATTATTTGGGTAGGTTCAGTAATGAATTAGTGCCACACATATTATTTGGGTAGATTCAGTAATGAGTTAGTGCCACACATATTATTTGTGTAGGTTCAGTAAAGAGTTAGTGCCACACATATTATTTGGGTAGGTTCAGTAATGAGTTAGTGCCACACATATTATTTGGGTAGGTTCATTAATGAGTTAGTGCCACACATATTATTTAGGTAGGTTCATTAATGAGTTAGTGCCACACATATTATTTGGGTAGGTTCAGTAATGAGTTAGTGCCACACATATTATTTGGGTAGGTTCATTAATGAGTTAGTGCCACACATATTATTTGGGTAGGTTCAGTAATGAAAGAGTACCACACATATTATTTGGGTAGGTTCAGTAATGAGTTAGAGCTACACATATTATTTGGGTAGATTCAGTAATGAAAGTGTACCACACATTATCTGGGTAGGTTCATTAATGAGTGAGAGCCATGTATATTATTTGGGTAGGTTCAGTAATGAAAGAGTACCACACATATTATTTGGGTAGGTTCATTAATGAGTGAGAGCGACACATATTAATTGGGTAGGTTCAGTAATGAGTTAGTGCCACACATATTTGGGTAGGTTCATTAATGAGTGAGAACCACATATATTATTTGGGTAGATTCAGTAATGAAAGAGTACCACACATATTATTTGGGTAGGTTCATTAATGAGTGAGACCCATTTATATTATTTGGGTAGATTCAGTATTGAGTTAGTGCCACACATATTATTTGGGTAGGTTCATTAATGAGTGAGAACCACATATATTATTTGGGTAGATTCAGTAATGAGTGAGCCACACATTAGTTCGGTGGATTCAGTAATGAGCAAGAGAGTCACATATTATTAGGTAGGTTCTTTAATGAGTGAGAGCCACACATTTGGGTTAATTCAGTAATGAGTGAGAGCCACACATAGTATTTCAGTGGTTCATTAATGAGCAAGAGCCACATATATTTATCTTCCATTAAGATTAAGTACCAAAGTCTGTCAGACTTAAGTACATGGACTCTGAGATGGCGTACTATTCTTTAAAATTGTTTTTTTTTTCTTTTTTATTTGCAATACAGTTTTGTTTCAGGCATTTACATCATTTGGCATGAATGCATACATATTAAAACATTTGTTTATGAAGTGTTTAAAACTCATCTCCTTTCATTAAACCTCAGATAAATTTATATTGGTAGTCATGAATAAAATAAATATATCACAGCCAGTCTCAGATTAGTATTATTCAAGGATATATGAACAAAAAAAAATTTTTAAAAACATTTTCTAACATATACCATATATACTTACATGTTTAGTCCAACTGCAAACTGCAGAGACCCCGATCTGGTGTGACATAGTTCACTGGCACCTCCCAGTCTCTGCAGCTAGAAGTAATCAGTAGAAGAAGTAACAGAGACCCTGATTGGCTGGTGCTGTATGTATTAGCAGATCAGGGTCTATGTTGTGTGTATTTGGACATGACTTAAATGCAAGTATATAAGGTACTTTTATATTTATCATTATAATTTTCTTTCACATATAATTTGAAAAGGTGTGCAATTTTCATAGTGGTCACTTTATTTGTTAAATATATATCAAAGTGGATGTTTTATACTTTATACAGGTGTTGCATTTATGATGTGGCACATGTTTGTGTCCAAGAGATTCCAAATCACAGCTCTGCTAATGGACAAGGTATATTGAGAAAATTTTGATCTTAATTATCTTGAATGAACAACATTGTATGATATGTAAGCCATATATAAAAGTCATTTCTGCCTTTTTTCTAAGATTGGCTTGACTTGACACTTCCATTGACATTACCTCAATGGTCATTGTAATATGTATAATCATCCATTTCTGATGGTATTTTTGTATGGTATTTATTAGCATACATATCTCTTGGTGATCTCTCTATTTATACACTTGAGCTTTATCATACCTGGATCTGACAGAAATTCACAAGTTTGAGCAATTGCTTCAAAACAGCTCATGACATAAATTTTGTAAATTTTGTAAACTACCATACATGTTTCAAACTGATATGTGCATTTTACTTTGAAGCTGACAATGAAGATTGGATTTAAAATGTATGAACTTTTGTAACTTATTTGATCTCGCTTATATCATCTTTTCATCAGGTTGGTAGAGTTCCAAAGGACAGATTATGTCGCAAGGTGAGTATTTTTAACAAAAATTACTGATAAGAGAAACTATAGCTGTTATAATAACTGTGTTTCAGTATAGACATGTGATTGTAAAACAAAAGTTTTCTTATATAGAAGTTTCTATTGTGGCATAATTGACAGAGTCCTTTTGCAAAACCAAGGTACATGTTTTCATTCTATAACTTGAACGCTATCTAAGATTAAGGCTGAAGCATGGTATACTTAAATATTATCACAAGACAGAGTGTTGTGTACCAAGGTACATATCATGGTTCAGTATTTTAAGTTTTCATTCACAATTCATTGGTATAACTTCAGAAATATTTTTTTAAATAAAGGGATACAGTATTATATTTGTATATCATCATTTGAAGGAATGCTGTATATCACATAGGATGCTTCATCTTCAAATTAAAGGTCACAACTCAGTTGTTAAAAACTTGCTGTCACTTTACATTTCCTTAATAGCTTCAAAGCCATTGGTCGTTATTTTAAGGTTTCTACCACACTTTCTGTTTCACTTGAACATTCTAGATAAAGGGATGAAACTTTTACATGCTTGTACATCTTATCTTCATGGTCAAGATTATGAATTATTATCTTAAATTTTCTGACACACTTTCCATCCCACACTACAAATTCTGAATTGTTGTATATACAGGCATAGTTATGTATCATCACTAGACTGCATGCTGTGTAGTTTTGTTTTTAATGTCATGGTCAGAGATTAACATTTTCACCCTCAGTCACTTAAGAGAAATTATCCACATAACACATTGGTGACAAGGCCATAAGTCAGTATCTTGATTTTCTGTTATATTTTCATTTTTCTTCTATAACTTATCTGCTTATGGCTACTTGATATAAGTGAACAAGACTTAGATTTTTCTATCATAGTTGTATGTTACACAAAGGATTCTGTCTTTAAGATTAAAGTCAAAGGTCAATTTTGTTTTCTACAAAAGCTCAAAGATCAAGATTACTGACTTCTGGAATAAAACTGACTTCATATAATTACTTTAGCTTTCTGGCGTCTCGACTAAGATTTAAAATTTCAAGCTCTTTCATCTTTTTTTGCAAGCTCTAATTTGCTTTAGAAATTATTTTTATAACTATACTTTAAAACTTTGTGCCTAATATGTTCTTAGAATGGCTCAATGTTCATAAAGATTTTATGGTCCAAAAATATAAACCTAGATATAGGTGAGTTTGATTAGTTATGTGTTCCATGAAAATGATAGTAATGCAGTGCACAGTGAAAAAAAAAATGTTTAAAAAAATCTACCATATTAATTTTTAAAATTTATCAGTTTGGTTTTGCAGAGATTCAGCAGGTGTGATTAAAAATTGTGATAAAAATATAAAATCATTGTTTTGGGGTTTTTGCTGTGGAAGAAATAACTGTCTGTTTGAGCATATAGAATCTGTTTTGTGTATTCATTCTGATTTCTGCTGGCATTTTCATGAGTCAAATTATAGCAGGGTATTTTAGTAGTTTGTTGAGGGATATAACTTTTGTGACAAAGTGATAAACTCATTTCCAATCAACATTGGTTTAAATGTTTCCAAGACAGCTTCTTCAATATTGAGGCCATTCTTCCTGGTATGAGTTAATTGAACATAGCAAATCTGGCAACTTGCTGTGTATTTTGAAAACTTTCATTATGTTATACTTAGGAGTGGGCATTCCAAGCTGTACAAAAATAACAAGTAATAAAATAAATTTAACTGTACATTCAAATCATTGCAAACAAGATGACAAGTTAAATGTTAAAATGTCTATTTTGATTTGCCTTGTTGCACATTACTTGAATCTGATGGTTCCATTTGAGATTGCTTGTAAATGTTACATCCAGATATTTTATCTAGATTGGATTTTCTAAAGTCATTCCATTCTTGTAAATATGACATACTGATTTTAATTGATTTTATTTATTGTCATTGTCATGATATTGCATTGTTGGAGTTTATGTTGCATGCCTATCTTGGTGTATATGTGTGTGGGTGTGATTTAGATTTTTTAATGTAGCTTTAAAAAATTTTCAGCCATATCGCTATGATGTTTGCAGTGTGACAGTTTACAGTGATGTTAGCACTTCTGCATCATGCCACAGACATGTGGCATTATGTCCCACCCAGTCACATTATCCTGACACTAGGCCAACCTGCCCTAACACTAACCTCTTAATGCTGAGAGCCAATCGAGGCAGCTGTTAGTACCATTTTTTAAAGTCTTTGATATGACTTGGCTGGGGTTCAAACTTGCGACCTTCCGCATCTGATGTGGACATTCTAACCACTAGGTCACCAGACCAGTCATGCCTATTTTGGATCCAATTAAAAATCAGACTGTGATTTTAATCTAGAAAACATAATTCAAATGTACAAGCAGATTTTCTAAAACTCAAAATGATAATAAAAATTGCTGTAGAGACTAAAAGTATTGTAACTCCATCTTACTCCAAATTTGCAGGCTTATGGTATTGATTAATACAAGTATCTGTTAAAAGATTGCCAGTGTCAGTGGGATTTTGCAAGGTGATACATTCTGTAATGAAGACAACTGCAGTAAATAAAATTATATTTGAGCCATGCAGCTATAGATACCAAATATTGTGGACGGCTTGCACAATATATAAGAAAATACACTGTGGAATTCTGGGTCAAATGGTCAAAAAACAACATCACTGTGACTGAAAAATGAAAAATAGTTTTTAATTGCAATAACTCAAGTTCTCCATTATATACAGTTTACAAACTTTGCACTTGAAGTAAAGAAGTGCCCTTAGCTATTGATCTCAAGATCAAAAGGTCAAAGGTTAAACTCACTGTCACTGAAAGGGCAAAATGGTTTTTGCATAATAAATTTTGTTTTAGATTCATACCATGGCCAGAATGTTTGGGGGGCTTGAACGTAAGTTATGAAAGAGGACTATTTTGAGGTTAAAGGTCAATGTCATTTTGGTCAAATAAAGGACTTTTCAGAATAACTTTTATTCTAGAGTAACTCCTTGATCAAACCTTTTGATGGTTTATACATAGAGTAATACAGAAATACTGTGTTGATCATGGTAAGTTGAACAAGAAAAAATATTTTTGGATGTTAATTTTAGTGTCTTTAAGTGCCTACATAGATTACTGCTAGAAACATGGCATCTGTATGAAGTACTCTTATATGCTTTTGTTACAAATTAAAAGTCTACAGAAGTTTCAGGTTCATTATTGTCAACTTAATGGCATATCACATAACACAATCAGGTATATATCTTTAAGGTCAGGGTCACTAATCAAATTTTGCACCCAGTTCTGCATGTAATGTTCTAATGCCATTTTGGGACAGAGCCATGAAACTTTGTTACTTTCTAATGTCTGACCAGTAATTCTTAGAATGTCAAAGTTAATAATTGGTCACTTTTGTAGACTTCATCATGGTAGGTGGGAGATAAAAATGCAATGATATTTTTTCTGAGTGTTTTACACTCAGAATGAAAAAGAAACTCTGCACATTTGATGAGACAATTTTTTAAAATTTTCTATATTTTATACATTATTTTTAGTTACTTGCTTTAATCTCAACATATTTTTTTTGTTTTAATAATGACTTTTAAATCAAGATTTTATTTTTTGTCAAGATACAGCATAAAAAATGCTGCAACTAAGCAGACAATTTTGCTTGTATTTGATTTATTGCAAAAGTCAGTTACATGCCTGTTTAATCCTACCTTCAGTGAAAATTAGACCTTACTTTAATAAGAAACTCGTGCACAATGGGGTCCACAAACATAGACTGCACTATAAGCAAGGGACTGAATTACCAATGGACCTCCGAAAGTTGAAAAAATTAGCTTAGACATAGAGAAAACAGCAGGGGGAGGTTAGGGAACTGGGCTGTATAATGATTGAATGCTCATTTTACAATCACATCGATAATACTTTTTAATAACACACTTTATCTAAGAAGTTGTCCATTATTCTGTTTAGGTAACATTTATTTTCCAAGTGACCAAAATGTGAACAATCGTTCCTCTGGTTTCAGCAACCATCACATCTATTCAAAAACATCTTTGTATCTTGTTATTGCTTTCTGTTTTTTTGATGAGTCAGGTTCCCAGACTGGTATGTAATAATATCCAACAAAATTGGAGTCAAAAAAGCAGGAAACTAGACCAAATGTTGATACATCACTAAACAAGATTCATTTTCTTCAAAAAGAAGCTAAATTTATTTTGTGAAACAATCGTCTACATCAAATCTCAATTTTTGTATTGTTCAATTAGTACAGTATTGATGTATTGATTTAATTGGAAATAAAAATCAAACTTCTTATCATTCTTGAGGATGTCTCTAAGTGCCAGTTCAAGAATTCTTTCAAACTTGCTTGCCCTCAATGGTTCATAGCATTGAAACCAAGCTCTTTCTTTAATGAAGTATTCATTTTACTTGGTTGCCTTGCTGTATATGATCACAGTTGCCATTGAGTTGGTTAATTTAAGAGTATGTTACATGCACAATATTTATAACAGTGATTGATCAAATGAAGTGAATTAACCTGACATACAACTGGAGCTGCTAAATTTTAAGTTTGTAGGATTTTCTAGCCTTTTAACTTTTCTTTTCTTCTAGCTCCTTTATTTGATTCAAAAGACATAAATTAACATGATAATACATAGGAGGCCAGCTTTTAATTCTGTGCAATAATACAACAAATACTTTCGGAAGTCAGTTATCAAAACACAGTCGGAACCTAATTAGGTTCTCAGAAATGCTCAGGGACATAGTTGTTATGGTAGATTGACACATTTTATGTTTAATTACAAGAGGACACATTGTATTTATGATGATTACTCTTAAAAGGAACTAAAAGATAGAATTAGAACATGAATTTCACTTGATAAAAAGATTATTTAAATTGTATTTATTTATTAAAGTACTGCCTCCACTCGACGTGACATTTTTATTGATCAAAATTTCTTTACATATCGTTAATTGTTCTTCCAATTGGAAACAAAATGTGAAAAATTTTATGATTTATTTTTAAATTTGATAATACATAATGTTGATTAAAATTTCAGGTCCCATCTACCTTTTTCCACAATAAAACAAGTGATATATCAAAGCTTCCATTATTAAATTTCATTGCAATTTTCTTCAAGTTCAATAAATAGGGATCAGTTTTGGGGCTATTTTCAGGTTTAAAAAATGGGATCCATGCCTGACCCCACATTATAAGTGGTTTCGCAAGTTATCAGGGCACAAGTTATCGAGGGATCGGTGAATTAATTGATAATAATAAAGAAAGAATCTTTAAGCTTTTCTTTTACATCTGTTGTTTTAGTTCAATATCTTTTCAGTGGTATAATACTGTGGATGGATAACATTAGCTAATTATTTTGTATCACAGGTAAATATTGCATATAATTATATCTGCATTATTTATCTATATTTGGTTGCATGTTGTTATTTCAGGATGTCGGGATCAGTGAGAATAGACTTCCAGACTTTGTTGGTCAGGTTGTGCAGTTAATACAGCTCATGATGGAGGTGAATACATTTTTCCCATTTATGCAAATATATTCAAAATCTATGTTATGAAATGAAAAGGAAAATAAATTGAGTCACATTCTTAGTTAACTTATTTGCATTTGGTAAGTACTACACCCATATTAGAAAAGTAGGTCACCATGACCTTAGTGTCATGCTTCACTGACTTTGGTTCAGTCTCAGATACTGTGCATGTCAGAATATTGAACAAGATTATTGTGTGCATTAATACCATACCCTTACAAAGATGTGAACCAACAAAATGAAAAACTAATCACCAGTCTAAATTTTTTTAAATTGGGACCAAATTTTTATCCAAGATAAAATTCTGGAGTAATATGTTAATTATGCAGTTAAAAGTAAAGTTGTGTCTTTTGGAGTGATAACACAAACCTTTGATAAGCAAAACTAAGGATGATTCACTTTGAAATGTTGGTTAGTTTATTTTTTTGAATATCTGATTTTCATCTTGTATCTGATATTTTTGTACTTTTTCCATACAGCAGCAGAAAAAACAATGAATATTATGTTCTTAAAAAAGTTGCTGAAAAGGAGCATAGGAGTATTAATGTGCAGTAATAGCTTTTGTTTGGGTTGCTGTTATTTCCTAAATAAAGATACATGAAATCTGATTGGTTGACACACATTGAAGGAGCCAATCCAATGCAGCATTATGAGTGTGGTTGATGACCAAGACTTTTTCAGGGAGCATTTGATTATGACTTTGTTTGTGTGATTGTTCTCACAGTAATCCATTTATAGCATTTCAAATGGTATGGAAAGTATATAGCATGGGATGATCGTTTTGTTATTGATTCAATACACCATCAGTACAGCATGGACTGAGCCTGTGGCATGATTAACACACAGAACTTTAGTTGTATGCTGTGTTAAATACACAACAATGAAGCTTTTCTAGACTTTCATATGTCATTTACCATAGCTAACTTAACCAGTTTTGAAGAATTTGTAATTTTTAATTGATTCATAATTTTTTTCCAGAAGAATTATGCTGGTCCCAAGTGAAAATAGTTCCAGTCATTGGTGACGGTACACATCTTGATGACTACACTCTCATTGAAAAATAGTCTTATTGATGTTTTCACTAACATGATGCTAACATAGAAGGATAATTTCTAAGGCAAATTTATTCTGGAAATTGCAGGCAAACTGTGAGATGAACGAAGTACCAGTCTTCAACATTGAACACGCATGGCATTATGGAAAGGGAAGTGTATCTCTTGTAGAACTGGCTGTTGATAAAAAAGTGACAAACTATCATCTCATCAAACACCACCATCACCTTGCCCTTATGATGCATGCCATTCTAATCCTTAAGATCAAGTCATGGAAAGTACTGTCTCTTTTTGACACCAGGGTAAGTTCTTGTTTACGGCATCAAGGCCAGCACAAGCTATATGCAACCAGTGCTATTGTACAGGGAGCCATTCTCAGAGGGGCATCAAATTGGATAAGAAAAGGAGTACAAAAATCACATGAGAGCTAAAATGAATAAAACCAAACAAAACCTGCTTTTTTCTTCACATATTTTTTATTTGGTCATAATTTGCATTAATTTATTATGAACTTTTTATGTCTGACAATTTTTGCATCATCATATCAGCAAATATTTGGATGATTATTGAGTTGGGTTAGGAAATTATAGTTTTGCATATGGTGCCATATTGCCTTGTGCTGGTCTTGGTTAAAATAAATATTTAATATATCACATGATAAATTATCAAGTTCTGATGGCAAACTATGGCGATTTTTTGGGAGATATTGAATACATTACCCAATCACATTAACATTAGTAAACTAAACTCCTCTATCACCCTAATTCAGCAATGTCTTCCATCTGTATATCAGACTGAAAGAACTTTTGCATTTTATCTTTCCATGCCATTGCTAGATGGCTCCCTTTATACTAGATGTTAAGCTTTCAGTTAATTTTGACTATTTTGAAGTCATGTTTACAGAGTTTGTAGATTTGTAAAGCTGTTGTATTGTTGTTACACTGTATATCCACTTTATTTAAATATGTTTGGCAAAATGTTTCATATTTTTAATTTATAGTTGACTTGTTCTTCTGTGGGTAAGTTATGTATGTTGGCTAAGTTTGCCTAAGTATGTAATGAATTGAGTTGCAGGCACAGGCACTGTGGTCTACTTTTATCTTCTAGCTGTCACTTAGTGAGATAATTTGGTCATGCCTTTCTGTGGGGAGTTGGATATTTCTTTTTCATTTCAGAAGCCAATATGGTGCAATTCCCACATCATGTCAGGGTATCACCTTAGTGCATCGAAGACAGGTACATGGGACATTTTGATCTTGCTGGTCTTTACTGTATGCTGACCAGCTACTATAGCTATATGACTGACCAGTCCACATGTTTTACAACCACAGACTGATAAGTTGCAGCTTGGTTGACATCTGCTGCTGCTGCTAAAGTTTTTGGCAGTTAAGTCCATCCAACCAGGTGTTGTGGCATGTCACAACTTGCCAGAACCCAGCCTAGCATCCCAACTATTAATACAAACTGTACATCCCTATCATCATACATTGTCAGCTAGGTACAATCTGAGACACACATTAAATGTTGCAGAATTGGGTATGCCTAATGAAGATATCTGCACATGAAATTCAATGATTTGATAAGTCTCATTTCAGACAGTGTTTCAATTCCAGACATTAGTGGGAATGCAAAGTTCGCTTGTTTTTAGCATCTTTCTATGCAATATAGTTTGGGCAAATGTGAGAGTTGAACTTCATTGGACCTCTGGTTTCTGCCTGACAATCACCCAGCCCCATTCATGACAGCACAACCTTCATTCCAGCATAAGATTTATAATTGTCACTGAAATTTCAAGGAAATCTTTTTTTTAATAAGGCAATGCCCTTATTCCAAAATGATAAAGGGGTTTGCCTGACAGTGTGTTCATACTTTCTCTAGTTGCTAGAAGAGAAGTACATCCTTATTTGAAGATGCAGTCATCTTGCCCTTCAAAGGTAGGCTGTAGTAGATTTTGGCTGCTCTTTCATTTCCTTATCCTTTTATCAATGTTCCTTGTGACCAGATGAAACCAGGTTAGATTGAATCTAACAAAAACACTTAACACTGGTACAGGAAAAATGTGTTTATATAAAAAGATGATTGAATCTATGGCACACTAGCTTACACCTCTAATAAATGAAACTATCACAACTGAAAACCCTACCCTATTCATCCAAAGTACAGCAATGGGTATTACAAACTGGTATCATTCCCCGGTGTACACAACACATGTATTTTCAGCAAATAATCACATGCTATTGCTTGCCAGTAGACATGATCATGGCATGGATTTTATCATCAGATATAATCATTGAATGGGATTATCAATAATTATGATTAATTTATTTTTCTTCAATAAATATGATGATGCAAAAATTATCACATATATAAAGACAATGACTTTTAGGTTAAAAACCTGATATGTATATTCCATAAACATATATGATGATGTTTACCTTGTGGCATCCAGGTGATGAATATGAGATACCGTATTTCATGTATTTTTTTGTACCCTTTATCTTTTTGTACACAATCCAGTTATCAAAATAATAAATATTTAAATGTATAATTTTTTGTACATATCACTTTGTTTTTTGTGTGAAAAATACACGAAAATATTAGACGTAAAATTTCTACTAAGAAGATTTATGTTTGCAAAATAGATCGAATATACTGTATTGCCATTTTGTTTTTACAAAAATTAATAATTGTTGGTGAAAAAATGCAATTATTGATACATAAGCTCTCTTATTCCAATTACAATATCTACTGGTGTTTATTAACAAATGGACAAAAGAATTAACAGAACATACCTTTAAATATTATCTTTAATTAGTTATCTTTATTAACTCCATTACCATAACAAAACACCATGTGCATTTTAAAATGAGTTTAGAAGCCCTTTGATGTTTTCTTGTCCAACAAAAATTACATCTCAGTTCATGCTAAAGTGAAGGCCACAGACCAATGGTTAACTAGTCTTATTGTTTCATTATAGTCATACAAACATAAAATATAAAAGCATAATTTTCCAATGTAAATTTTAAAGTCACAGACTCTATTAAATCAATTCATATATATATACATATATTATCTTTGAAGTGCTTGTACTGTATTGATTTGGATATAATAAACATTTTATTGCAGATCTATTCTACTATATACCCCTCTATTGTTATCTTTATTAGGTAGTTCAGATAACAAGTAATGGGTCTTATTGCTTGTCCTTATAACATCTGCTGTATGGACAATGACTTCAATAGCACATTAACAGATTTTTATAACCCCAAAGAGAGCCTCATTTCCCAACTGGCAGCCTTGCTGATTTGACCCCTTCTATTGATTCTTTCCCCACGATTTGGTTTCAACTGGAGTAACCAAAGTGCTAAGCATGTTTAATTACTGGGTAAATAACACCTAATAGCCATGTGGTTGTTGTCACAATGTATATCGTAATTAAAACAAGAATGAATTGTTGATTTGGTATTGTTTATTGATAATTGAATATAATAGGGTTGTAATACATGAGGATTATCACAATCATCAGGTAACTGAAAATAGTCTTTTTTCTCTTTGCAAAAACTACAAATGAACACCTCCCTGAATAAACAGTCTTATAGACTGATTAAAAATTTTTTAATCATGTGTTCGTGCACACACACACTCACACATTAACTAAAATATGATCTCAAGTTATTTATTTTTTTTATTGCAATTTGATAATTTAAGTATTGTTGCTGTAAAAATACAAGTTACACTTAATTTCTTGATAATGTGGACTAATATCGTTGTGTACAATATACCAATAAATAATATCCATAATACATGTTCTTAATCATTTTGCCAAAGTTACACAACATAACCACTACCTATGCTTTAAATGCAGATGATTTTGCACACTGAGATGTAATCCTCTCTCTCTCTCTCTCTCTCTCTCTCTCTCTCTCTCTCTCTCTCTCTCTCTCTCTCTCTCTCATTAATAACAACAAAAATCTTTTTGAATACTTTTATTGTAATTAGATTCTTGAGTTGAGATTGGCATGAGACAAAAATATACATTTACTTTGTACATTTGTACCGTTAGGTTGTTAAGTAGAATGTTTCATAGAACTTGTTCAGGCATAATCCCTTTATTTTTCTTACATGGTCAGTACTACAAAATGATTATTTTTTTTACATTAATTTTTCACAGAAATTTATAATTATTTGTTTGTGTATGAAAAATTACATGAAATACAGTATACCAAATCCACAGCTCCTAAAACTAGTTAAGAAATGGGCTCATGTAGTTGGCTCCTTCCAATCAGCCAAAGGATATTTCAGGAACCTCCCAATTAAGTAGAACCATTGGTCTACCATGCCACAGACCCATTTGTTCAGAACCTTTGGCTTCTTGTACTGAGAAGGCCAGTATCATCTTTTGATACAATATCACCTTGGTCTGCAATATCAGGTTTGCACAACCACACAGAGTTGTAACAGCTAAAAATGCAAAAACAGAGATGTGTACTACATGAAATATGTATAAATGCAAATACAGTAATATTCATTACATATGCATGGATACAAACTGTCTTCGTTGCACATTAAATTATTGCATAAGAATGACCACATGAGGTCATTATTATAATATCCATGTTCATGCACAAATCTATCTCCAACAAAAATATTTGTGCTGGGTTATACAGACTGTAATATGTTTTCATCATTTAATGCATATAGTATATAATTTAATTAAATTTATATTTTCAGCTATAAAATACCAGATATGGAATAGACAATATTGTGTCTGATAGCATTATGTGATATAAATAGGATGTATTAGGCATTTTGATTTAATTCCAAAAAGTTCATTATATAAAACAATTCTGTCACATAGAATAGATAGCAAGAAAGATTAGTTTTTCCTTTTTACATGATTTTATAGCTGAAGATTGCTTTTAAGAATTGTACAACTTCCTGTCAAAACTCATCTGCATTGTGTCAGTATTTTGAAAAATAGCCCTCTAAATACTATAGACATAGTCAAATACACAGCCAGAGAACTCAAGGTAAACAATTTCCGAACTGTTTGCACATTGTGTGTGCACTAGTGTGTGAACAAAAATAGTATTTTTAAATCACCAAAGTTAAAAGTATATACCTCAGGATAATGCTATGCACAGCAATGAAACCCATCTATATTTTTATTCTATATAATGAAAAGGTAATTTTATACACACAATTCTATGACATACTTAATGTGATCGGTTGATGTTTTCAATGGTGAAATCATGCAATTTTCTTGTAAATTGTGTGTCTCTGAGAATAATTATTGTCATCCCAAAAATGTTTGCACATGCAAGCATCAATCTTGTCATTTTGCTGGAGCTTAAAGTGATAAATGTATGGTGTAAAGGTAACCATTAAGCTGTGTGGCAAAGGAAAGTAATATGTAAAAGTGTGGATATAACAGGTCAATTTTTAGTAAATTTTGTTAATAATCTTGGAAAAATATACAGTACAGCTTATGTTGCCTTTGTCAAAAACCCATACATTGTGGTGGTTGACTTAATCCCTTGCACTTTCACTCTGCATTAATGTGCTGTGACTGAGTGATAAATATCTACAAATCACCTCTGAACCTTGTCGGGCATGTTGATGGCAACTCCATCATGGCAGGTCTGGTTGACATTACTGAGTGACAGTTGAAAAGCCAATGAATGAATACCACTCATAGAAAGACTGAGATGTCGGGAGTGATTTGCAGCCAGTTACCATTTCAAGAATCAGTCATCTTTATTTCAATGCTGTGTTTTGTACTATTAAAACATAATTTTAAGCTTCTTGTATATTAAGTATATTTTGAAAAGGTTGATCTACTTTGTTTACAAATAAGTTGATGATCTTAATTTATTCAAAGAAGTCAGAACAAACTTAAGCCCTGACTTGATGAGAGACACACCTTATTGGCTTCTCTTGGTCATTGTATATTTATCTTACTTTTTAAACATGAAAAGTAATCCTCTCGGGTATGGACCAGTTCAATTCCAGGTGACAACTGCTTATATTTCAAGAATTAAATGAAAAGAAAACAATGAATTTAAATGCAGATATCTTTAGTCTTAAGCAGTAATGTGACAATGTTGTCATGCACACAACTATGAACTAGTTAAATTATGATAGCATGTTCACTGTAAGGGACTAGCCATTTAATTTATGGGGCTAGATTATTCTTACTGACTGCCATATTTATAGTCTTTTTAATTCATCGCAAGATAAATTTGCAAGAAAAAAGGGATGGCATAGTGACCATTTTTATACAATATATCAGAGCAAGACAGTTGTTTTCAAACATTTACACACACCCTTTGAAAATTAAATGGTCTCACCATTAAAAAATGACATGGCTTCAGTGATGCTCTGCAGAAATCAAGGCAGTGACCATTGTCAACACTTCCATTAAAATATAAACATCAAAAGAATAAATTTCAGCATGGGAGAGGTGCATTACTATAAATAATATCATCTTACTTGGTGCATAACAGTTACTGTTCTGGCCTTGCCTTGAACAACAAAAGTTTGATAATTGTTCTTAATTAATATGTTGTCAGGTTACTGTTGATGTCAATAATGATGTGGAAAATTGCCAGATATAATATAGAGTCAGCTAATCATGCATACCAGCAAATCAGCAAGTGTGATGTGGGCTGGAAACTTAATTTACAGCTAACACCTGACTTAGCAATAGTTGCATTCCCTAAATTTTTGGTTGAAAAATATGTAAACTTCAGTTAACTTTAATACCATTTGTTTTAGTTGTTTTGAATCCTATTTTTGTAGAAAAAATGATTTAATTAGTTAGTCTTCAGTAAAAAAAAATTAACATGACATCATGTGAATCAGCAGATACCTGTAGAACAAATAGCATAGACCCTAATTTGCCTGCAGATTTCAGTCTAGATTGTTAGCAGTAAGGTACATACTGCAGATAAATAAATAGTTTTAGTAAGAAAGCAATGTTTATAGCTTTTGCAGTAAAATACTAAGAGTGCAAGATTGTATACTTCTTTTGATTACAAGAATTTTGCATTTGTGCCAAATATTGTATTTTTCCACATGTTATATGCAACACATTTTAAATTAGTTTTTTATAACTAGTCTGTAGCCTTCATTTTTTCAACTTGGCTTTATCTTTTCTTTAAAGAATCATGAAAGTCGCCCCTCCCTATTCCTATTTATAGCATCATTTACATTATTAAGTTTAGATGCAAAAATATTTAAGTGGGGATATTTGACAAAATTTTGTAACATATTATCTTTTGTCCTTTTCTAATTTCATAATTTTGTGCTTGTATTCTTCGAATGGTTGTACTATCTGTAGTTCATTTGAACAATTTGCAGGAGTTTCAGATGAATTTTTTTATTTAAATCTGATAGACCTGATCCCAAAACATCAACATTGATGATGGATATTATGAATGCACTAAGCATGTATGGTTATTGACTTTTGGGATACAGTCTGCTTGACTGAAATAAGCAAGAACATGATGCAGTCTGAGGTTACTCTTAGCACAGTGTCTTAATTATAGCCTTTGGGTAACAAAATTACCAGTAAATTTAATGTATTGTCCAGATTTTCTGTAAGCTGTGTATCAATACAAGTGATAATCAAATCTTCATATCAACAATATATACCAATGAATGGACTATGAAAATATTTTTAATTAAAGTTTAAAAGCCCAAGTATAAAGAAAAGGTTTTTATTTTCATTTGCAGGGTAGAAATGCTTTCTTTGTGGACTTGTACAGTCATCCATATCTTCCAAACAAAAATGTTGATCTTGCTGTATCAGCAGGCAGAACACAGGTATATTAGCAACTGGTCGTCATTTATGCTAAAGTAAATGAATATATAAAATTTCCAAATATAACTGTCTGTCAATAGAGGAAAAGGAATTTCAGCAATGTGGAATCAAACTACCATTGTTACTGCAGTGTTCCATATTTATTTGACTATAAGTCAACCCCCAATTCCTATTTTGAAGGCTACAAAAAGCTAATTTCTCATTGACTCTCCAATAAGTCGATGTGTATTTTGTAAGCTGGATCCATCTGAAGAGGTAACTTGTTATCAGTGAGTCATGATTGCACTTTAAAGAAATCGAACAAGCTAACCTGATAGATAGGAAATATAAAGACAAAACCATTGCAAAATACCATTAGTGAGTGGAGTATTTCACAAATAAATGACTACTTACAATTTATCCTAAATAACTCTATTAAAATCCATAATATTTGAAGTTTCAACTCCATTTATATGATGAAGCCATTAATTCAGTTACAGTATAAAAATTGGTAAGTAAGGTCCAATTAACAATATCCCATAATGTTAATTCCACACATTTTACAGTTAAACAATGAAAGTTAATTCCACATTTTTGTGATTCACTGTATCATATAAATGTCACTATCTAATTATCTGGTACAGAGTCAAAGAATTCTGATAGTTCTGAATTCCTCCATCATGTTCTAGTCATTGTAAATCATCATCTAGTCAATGTAAATATCATCCTCCATTTTCTTGGATTCACTTTCATGTAGGAAATTAGAGACTCCGCTTCAGCTCTATATGTAATTCTTTGATCATACAGTCTGAAATGCATTAAAGAATGCAGCTGAGAATGTATCTGATGACGGAGTTCAGATAACAACCCTCTGTTATTGGCATTGAGCATGTATCATACTCATGGTTCATGTGGGAAAACCAAGGGTGCTGCCTTTAAATGTTAAGGGATTAAGGTCAAACATGCAGGGGAAATTTATGGCTGTATCACAAAGATGGTCATTTTTAAAGCATCGTGAGAACTGCTTTTAGAAGTCATGAGCTTATAGGGTAACATACACTGGCAGAAAAGTTGGAGAAAAATCACTTGGGAAATAAAACTGACTTATGGAAAAGGAAAATACAAATTAAATCAAATTATATCACATGAGTTATACAGCAAAATGCAAATATAACTGTAGATACAAATATTGTGTAATGAATACCATCATAAACTCAAAGCATACCATATACATGTTTCTGAATTGGAATAGTGGCATGAAAATGTAAATATAATTTAATAGACAGTATATTTATGTACTGCAAACAGCTAGTTTCCAACATTACCACCAGATTTATCAATATTTTGTATGTCACACTTATAAGTTGACTCATACTCTTCATGAATCAAATTAAATAATTACTTATAAGTGACTATATATGTTAGATTAATTAGATATCTCTTCTCTGCCTTTACTCTTTCAACATCCTGACTAAAATAAACTGTGATGAGATTGAATTTGTGTTAGACAATGTCCAATATATTGATAGATGTAATTGACACATTACAATAATTCTGGTGGAGTAATAATATATACACACATTCAGTAAGATGTATCAATCTATTGGCTTTCTGCTTAGATAGTTTTGCCTTTTTCTGTTTTCAGTTTTTCACTAAGTTGATTACTCGTGTTGTTATTACACTGTTGAACTCCATCACAGCAGCAGACTGTCCTGAATTTCCTACTTACAGTCTATCAAAACTGAGATCCAGTCCAGTCAACAAATGGCCCTACATTGTCCTTGACCTTGCTCATGAGTTCGGACTAGATATTGATTTTATAAAAAGGCATCATGTTTGTGAGCTGTACTCAGCAGGATTAGACAAGTTGGCAGAGGAGGTAAATATGTCAGATCATTCTTTTATTTGTCAACTTGTCTATATATCACTATCGTGGCCCGATCACTGCCATCTCACCTCTGTCTTCGTGAGTTCGAGTTCGAGTCCAGACTCAGCTAACGTGGGTAAGTGAGAAAGCCTGCCAGTAGCTTCTCGTGGGTCGGTGGTTCTTCCTTGGGTTTTCCAGGGTTCTTCCTCCACCATTAATACTGGGCGCCATGTATAGACTATCTTGTGCTGAAAAATGGCGTTAAACCCTACAACAACAACAATATATATCACTATCAGTATGTCTGTTTTTCTTTTTGTTATTATTAATTACTCTATCCACTATGTATTTGTAACATGCTGACCCAATTTAACTTTCATGAAAAGTTCACTTGCATTTAGCAAGTTACTTCATGTTTCAGGACTTCAACAACCTTTTTTTGAAATAATGAATTTGTTACAGTATAGTGACATGGTTAATAGAAAATTGTCTGATAACAGATGAGTGCATTTAGAAATTATTGCTGTCATATTAACTACTTATATGTTAATAAAATGTATTTCTGTTAAAGTCTACAGACAACAGAAACTATATTAGAAACAAAGGATTTATTCAAGTTTTAATGTTCTAGTTGTCAGTAAATTAAATAAATAAAATTTATGTGTTCTCTTATTTCGCTTTCTGTCTCATTCTGTGTCATAATCACCAAAAGTCTCAACAACTTTGTTTAACAAACATTAGGGATCAGAAAAAATTCATTAGTAAATCAAAAATATTCATAAGAGTAAAAAAAACAACAGAATAAGAATTGAAAATTATCATGTAAAATGGATTTCTATTTCTTCAAAACTAAAATGTTATGGTCATGCAAATATACTGAAACACTGTACCTTTTATGGAGGTCCAATAAATAAATTGAAGTAAGTTGTTTTGTTATATCTGACATTGATTTTCTTTAGTACAGAAATTTACTATATATTTATATTAGAGAGATGAATGTATACTTTTGAATATGATTGCATTAAAAAGATTTTTAATAAAAGAACATTCCCAACCACTATGGGAAGTTGAACAGGGACCCAGAAGTTGATTTATATAATTTTAATTTGAGACAAACCTAATTCACTCAGTGTAAAACTGTTCTTATTTATATCTTTTAGCTGGGCTAAAACATATGACACTGCCAAAAGTAGTGCATATTTCTAACAAGGATTTAAGACACAATAAATATTAACTACATCATAAATATTGTTATGCAATTTACTATATATTTATATTAGAGAGATGAATGTATACTTTTGAATATGATTGCATTATAAAGATTTTTTAATAAAAGAACATTCCCAACCACTATGGAAAGTTGAACTCAGAAGTTGCTTTATATAATTTTTAACTTGAGACAAACCTAATTCACTCAGTGTAAAACTGTTCCTATTTATATCTTTTAGCTGGGCTAAAACATGTGACACTGCCAAAAGTAGTGCATATTTCTAACAAGGATTTAAGACACAATAAATATTAACTACATCATAAATATTGTTATGCAAGACAAATATTGAATGCTAAATTATATTATTCCATTTTTAATTACAACCATATTATATAACTTTAAAATTTTTGTGTTAGAAATTTCACTTTTAATTACAACAATGTAACCAAACACCAGAATTCTTGTGTATGACAAAAGGTACACACTGGAGTCTAAATGAGGTTGCTGGTGTGGTTAAATTAGAATATAATACTGAATTGCCATCTGTACAGAAAAGAGTAACTAGAGTATTATAGTGCTTATTCCACATAAAAACTCATTATGTAACTGTTCATGATTGTTCAACTACAATTGTACATATTTTACAAGGAAAACTGGAGATGCCTCCAGCACATAAATCGCCTCCAAAACAAAGATAGTGAATATTGTAAAATACATGTTTTGCATCAAACGTAGCACATAATAAAGATTGTTTAACAATTCTACAGGAACATTCTATGGGTAAAACATCATATTGAACATATTGCCTAAATACACATCTTCACATAAATTTGCAAGAAGAACATTTATACATATAATTTACAGCTTTCCAACAATGTAAACAAATAATGTGAAAATAAATGTAAACCATTGTTTTCATGAAAAGCTGCAGCACAGGAATTTACAGATCCATAAATCACAACAAACTCAATCCCTAAAAGTATATGGTTTGAGTTCATCTGAAATGTGTCAAAATGCAGTCAAATCTGTCATGAGAAACAACACAGCTTGCCAACCAATAACTGGTCTCTCATAACAGTTTCATCCAAAATAATCAATTTCCCAAGTTGAAATTTAATACTGTTTATGAAGGAAAATACCCACAATCATTTACATGTACTAGATTCATTATTTTTGTTACAATATTTTATGGAAAATAATTTAATTTAGCAATATAGATATACATTAATAATAATACATTCACATTTATATCTGAAACATACATGTACATGGATTAACATGTTAATTGCAAAATTAACAGAGGCAATAAATATCGATCATTCTAGAAGCTCACATCTTTCAATTAAATTTATTCTTTCTCTAATGTTAAAAAGTTTCCATTTTTTTTGTTGTTGGAGGTTCTGCCATCATTTATTATAAATGTTGTTGATGATATACTGTATTATTAACTTTAGTAGTTTGTATCCTGCTTTCAGGTAAATATAGGAATTCATAAATGTACCAATGAATGAAATTGCTAGAGATAATTAACTCATCCAGAAACTGAATAAATGTATACAGACAAAACAGCCAAGGTATAATTTGCCAGTGACATAGATGGGTTAGCTCTATAAGCAAAGAGTGTAGCTAACACATTATGGCAAACATATGATGGCTTGGTGTATTGGTTATAATCACTGTAAGATGAAAAGGCAATAAAACATCCCACCTTTTAACAATGAGAATTAAATCTGTTAAATATCATTGACTTGTAATAAAGATGAAGATGAGACCTCATTCACCCCAGGCATTACAGCTTGACTCAAAAGACAAATGGGAACCATGATGGTTTCATTGGTTAGCATGCTGGACTCGAGATCGAAAGGGTACAGGTTTGAATCCTGCCATCAGACAATCATGGGACAGCTACCAAGAAGTGTCCTTGGGCAAGGCTCTTTACTCCAATTACTTATGACCAAATAACCCACTTGTGTTGCTGTGCCATAAGCAATAACCCAAATGAACCAAAGACAAATGATGTTCTTGACCTCTACATTGAAGTTTTTAGATTATTTCTTACGAACATATCTGCATTGTTTGGGTCTCACAAAAGATGAAGAAAAATCTTCAAACATTGGAACTATGTACAGTATTCATTATTCCCTTTGAAGAAAGAATGGTTAATTTCAGTGGGTATTCACATGACTTCAGCATTACAATGGCAGTGAATGGCATGTACTTTAGTTTGGTACACATCCTATAACTAAATGACAGTACCTGCATGACCTTTACAATTTAGGAAACTTGTAGCCAGTCTAATTTTTTTTTCCTAGTTTAGAATGGTTTTTATTTTTATGCAATCATGGTTTTAAAAGGATTTAATAAATGTCAGTGGTGTTTGTCTATGCTTTTGCAATACAGTCATTCATAACAGTAGTGTTTTGAATCATTCGTACAAATTATGGTTGCTGGTCATATTCTTCTGATGGCCGCACATGACAGTGCAATTGTATAGTAAAAAACAATCCTTGCATTGTGATTGTATTCATAAATGACCAGTGGCCATTTATAGTCACTTATAGCACAGGTCACTCTAGTCAAGTTTTACTATATTTACATTTTACATAACTATCTTTGTATATATGTAAATATACAGTTTATATGTTCACTCATATATTCACTTGTGCATAGAAACATGGATACTGTGTACATACTTAACATAAGTAAAATAAAGTAACAATAATCTGATAAACTACCAATATAACCAATATAAGGTTTTAGGTTGATTTATTAGACTATGTGATCACATGATAACTTTCATATACTTCTTCACTAATCCTTATACTTGCAAATGTGTTGTATTTCAGCTAAATAGTGACTACATTTTTATGCAGATAGTATGTCTTAAGAATATTTATTGTGAATTACTATACTTCATAAGTATGTTTGCTTGCAATTTTAAGTATAGACGAAAATCATGATAAAAATTTGTGTAGGTAACTAATTCATGACAGTTACTATAAATTCAGATTGAATGTGGAAACAATATCCATTGTCCAGCTTGAAATTTACAACTCCAGCCAACTAGTACAGCACATATACTGTGTGTAGTGTAGTTTTAGAAAGATCAGCATTCTCAAAACCCACAGCTGACAAATGCCTAATGCAGAGCCTGTTCTTATGGTATGAGTTGGTTCTCACTGAAGATCATTTTTATCAGTTTTGGAAACATATGAATACACTAGCTACACAAAGAATGTAGTGTTTTATCGCGGTAGAGACACATTTTAGTTAGTCCCAATAGGTAGTGATTTTTTTTCTCAGAAATTATCATTTAGGGGGTCATACCATGGATGCATTTTGATCCACATATGCTCTTCAGGATTAATGCACTTAAAGTAAACTGTATATTAGAATAATCATTACAATGTGTTACATTTTGAAAATGTAGCATAGTAACAACATAATTACATGCTGGGAATACACACATAAAAGTTTGCCACACCGCCACCTTTCCCTCTGATTAATGTTGATTGCATGCTACAGTATATTTTTGTCTCACATTTACATGACAAAAGAGAGCTGTCATTTTTCCAGCAGTTTTTACAGCAGTCAATGTCTCATCTTGGATTTATGCATTTTTTCTGAAAATGTCATACTAAAATTCAACAGAATGCAAATATTTTCAAGACCTACCTTTTTTTATTAAAATCTGTCATATGTTCATCCCCTAGCTTTATTTTCTTTTTTAAATGGAGTGGTAGAAATTTATCCCTAAATTTTCAGCTGTAGAATAGACTCTGAGGAATGTCTTTATTGTCAACAGAGTGAAAATTTTATGTTGAAATGTTTTAAAGTGATCTACATAAATTTATGGATTCATCAGGTACATTGAGGAAGTCAAAACTGTATGCCTAAAGTTTTTTTTAAAGTATATGTATAGATTTGCATCTTGCCTGCTTAACATCTGTTCACAGGGTCAGCACTATCTTCTGTGGAACTCTTGTGATTATTTACTGCAGCACACAAAGGCCACCTTCTAAAACTAAGATATCTTTCTTTAACCAGAGGAATGGTTTCATAAAAGTCAGAACTAATGCATTGATGTACTTAAAAGTTTGGGGGAATTGCATGGCATTGGTAAATGTCTTAAAAAGGTATACTTATGAAAATTTTAGAGTGGGAAAAAAATCCATAAAGAACCACTGACCCACAGGAAGCTGCTGGCAAGATTTCACACATATCCACAATGGCTGAGCTCAAGACTCGAACATACAGTGATCTATAAAGGCGAGAAACTTAGACCACTCTGCCACCGCAGGGCCTGGAAAATGTTGTTGTGATCATGCAGGCTTTGCTATATATGTGGAAATCTTTGTCAGAATACTCATGATCTTACCTAGTGCCTTGGTAAACATTTTCACACAGTAAACCATACCTTTTCATTATTCTTATATGATATGTGGTAAAGTATATTAACTAAATGTCATATACATGCAGAAAGAAGTTTTTTTAAGCACGAGTGAAAACTTGTCCTCTAGCTATATGCATAGTTCTAATGTTGGAATATAGTTAACATCACAAAATTTAATGCACATCAAACCATCTAAAACTGTATTGATCATATCGTGATTTTCAGTACACATTTTGTGACTGATTTCAAACTTGTAACTATTTCAGGTTCTTCTGACAGTAAATGACCATGAATCCATAGGTTCTGAGTTATTGCAGATTGTTCGTTTGCGTATCCAATACCAGTTTTCCATCTGTAGTAACAGAAAGATGTTACAGGTGATACCCTGTGTCGATCCATATGTATCTGGCTGGCTGAAAAGAAAGGTAACATAGTTTACAGTGAGACTCCTGCACTTGTTACATATTGTTCAGGTCTGTTGGAAGTCCCGTGTGCATAGAATGCTAAAAGGAATCAAACACAGGAAATGTATATTTAGTGCTGCTGATAAAATGTAGGTGTTGTCATTTTTTTGTTTTAAATTTTACTCCAGCTATAAGACACAGCATATATTATTATGGTGTCTGTCATCCATCTATTGGAGCATCTGTAAACCTGTGTATCAGTTCCTTATTTTTTCTGTACATTACCTTAAGTTCTCCAGCATCTTCTATTTCCAAACTTGTATTTTAGCTTGTATTTTGTTCAGGGAAGAAATAAGTTGAATCCAGGCTAAAAAGAACAAGGTCATGATTTGTAAACTAGATACTTGACCAAACTTTGTAAATAGCTTCCTTTTGAGATAAAAAAAAGACACTTAAAGATTTTAGGGTCAAAAGATCAAAGATCATGATCACTGAATGTAAGAAGAAAAATGGTTTCTTCTGTAGAAACTTTACCTGATGATAGTACCTTAGGATATTTGCTACTGCCTTTCAAATCCAACTCTACCAGGCTTAAATGTTTTAGCTAAAAGGTTAAAAGTTCTCTGCCCAGTTAGAGTGTGATCACTTCTTTATATTGGGATTATTATCAAATCCAGTGAATAATCCAGAAATTATTTGCCAGCCCTATAAGTCAATGTGGAGTACAAGTCAAATCAGCAAATTTGGCAAATTTTCCATCCTTCAATCATTTATAAGTTGATGCTGAGTATAAGACTAGGCCAGATCAATACCTTGGTTTGTGTTTTTCGCTTTGTTCCACTAATAGCATCACAGATTTTATCCTATCTGTAACTCAGTAACCTTTGCAGTCAGGATTATTAAATTTAACTAAAAGTACCTAATTTTTTTCACACAAAGTATTTTATTATGTTATTAT
This sequence comes from Potamilus streckersoni, assembly GCA_016746295.1. NCBI lineage: Eukaryota > Metazoa > Mollusca > Bivalvia > Unionida > Unionidae > Potamilus > Potamilus streckersoni. Next base: position 1,571,340 of record JAEAOA010001748.1, on the reverse strand, counting down.
GTACTTTTAGCTATAATGATGCTGACCTGAAATTTTATTGAGTTACAGTTAAACTATAATAACTTCCAGTTTCATAAATATTGAAAAGTATCGCTGTATGCTATTTAAGACTACAAGGAATAGGGAAACTGCATCATTAATACTGAAATGTATTCTCGGTTTTTTTTTGGCAGGGGAAAGAGATAACAGAGAGAAGGATGCATATGTATTCCATCGCATTTTTCTTCTTGTATCAAATTAAAATATGGTCTGCTATATAAGAGAGACTATAGCTCTTTGTGGGATTTTTTGTTGTTTGGTTGTTTTTTTTATCTTATTTCCCTTGTGTTGCTGAAGATTTTGTCAAAGAAATAAAACCTTTTTAAATGAAACAACAAATTTAAACAATGAAAATAGATACCATACTCCTTCAGGGTTTAAATATTCACAATAGATGTATCCATATAGTCCCCATTGGGTTAAATCCCAAGAATGACCAGTTTGCATGCTGTCTAATTTTATTTGCAAGTGTAGTGACTCCTCCATTAACAACAAGTAAGATTTTGTTTAAACTCTTCCTATACTTAGCAATTGTTTTTTATTTTTACTCTTGCTAGATGTACTTTAAATTGCTGTTGGTTCCAAAGGCAAGTTACAAAATGTCACAGGCTAAGAAATTTACACTAGTAACCACCTGGCATGTCCTTACATTATATGGTACAATATTCATTTTTTATTGGTAGCCTAGCTAATCTGATCTGGTCTTTAGAATCTTGACTTCAAACAGGTGTTAGCTTGAAAGGACTAATATAGCCATAGCATATTTAATTAGGATGTAAATACCACTACAAAACCATGTGATTCTTAGATAATGGAAGTGGCAACAAGACCTAGAAAGAATTGCTTACCTAGTGGTATTAATTGATAATGGAATATGGTACTGCACTTGTACATGAACGAGTAAGATCAGCCATTGGGTAAATGAACATACAATACAGATTTACAATTAGGAAGGCATATCTCTTTCTCTGTCTGCTTCTCTCTCTCTCTCTCTCTCTCTCTCTCTCTCTCTCTCTCTCTCTCTCTCTCTCTCTCTCTCTCTCTCTCTCTTTCTCTGTCTGCTTCTCTCTCTCTCTCTCAATGGGTAAAAAGTTTTATTTGATTATTAGGCACAAGAAGAAAATTGTGATGGAATATATTTTTGTCATATTATTCATCTTCTAACTTGTAAATTATAATGCATATATATGTAATCAAAGTTAAACAACATATATTATAAACAATGTACATTACTGGTTCATGATGCTGTACTTCAGTTGCATGTGGGATCCTGTATTTTTTCATACACAATCTATTCCCCAAAATGAAATATTTTTTACTCATTAGTTTTCATACTCTTGGAGAATTATTTTCCATACAAATAAGAAGTAGCATGATCTCTACAGACAGAGATGACATGCAATCAATTTACAAGTATTCTGGAAGTTTCCAAGTTAAAGCATGTTGTAGTAGTGTTCTCTTTGAAGGGAAGTATACTCCATCTATACTTTCCAACTTTTTTTCTTTCTTTGAAGACAAAGTACTGTCATTGTAGTATTACCACTTCCACAAACATTTAAGTGCCCTTGGTACTGGTCTCAAGTGTGTTCCCTCACATTACTAAAGGCAGTATATAACTGTGTGCAGGTTTGGTGTGTGATATAGTAAACTCCTATAATGTTGCCATATAATTTCCACTGGTCAGATGCATACAGGTAAATTTTCTGTACTAAGCATCTACTTTATAGTTATATACATGATGCTTTATTGATTTACCTGTATAGGCCATCATTTGGATTTTCCTATAGGTAACATTATCTTAAGAATTGATACTATAGTGTCCTTTTCAGAAATATCACTAGTGATACTTCATGTGCAATTTTATCTGTGGGTAATGTGTGTGTTGTAGAAACTCAGTTATATATCTATATTGCTGTATAATTCTGCTGTTGTTAGATATGTATAGGTAAGTTTCTATACTGATTAGTCTTAGCATCCACTTGATAGTTACTTTAAGCAAACTTTTAGTGAGTTTACTTGTATACACAGTCAATTGGCTTTCTACCTGTTATTTTTATTAGAATTAATATTTTAGCATTTACTTCGTAAGTATTTATAGCGATGGACCAATGTTTCATCTGAATTGACTGCCATGTGCACTCTTTTTACAGGTAGTTGTCATAGTGTGTAGCTATGCACATACTCCCTGAGTTAATAAAGCAAGATGCATATTGGACTGCACTTGTAGGCTTGAAAATCAGACTTGGAAATCATGGGACAAAGTCAGTGGGGTATTAAAGGGAAGACACAGAAGCATGCTTGGAAGGATCATGACATCATCAGTGTACATGTTGACATCACAGCAATGATTAATTTGCTTCTGAACAGGTATTGCACTAAGCATGGTCTGTCAACCATGAAGCAATACAGGCTATCATGCTCAGCATAGTCTGTCAACCATGAAGCAATCCAGGCTATCACACTCAGCATGGTCTGTCAACCATGAAGCAACCCAGGCTATCACACTCAGCATGGTCTGTCAACCATGAAGCAATCCAGGCTATCACTCAGCATGGTCTGTCAACCTTGAAGCAATCCAGGCTATCACACTCAGCATGGTCTGTCAACCTTGAAGTAATCCAGGCTATCAAGCTCAACAACAGTTCCAACTTCTCACTCACCATAGCATCATGATAACCTTTCTTGGCAAACCCAGTATACTGCATTGGCTCAGCACGCACTTGCCATTGTACAAGATCATGAAAACCACTGCAGTTGCTTTCTCACATTTCAGATGCATGGACCAGCTGTGTTGATCAAATATCCTCTACCTCATCCCAATTTAATGAACTGTACAACATCAAACCAACTATGTTGACCCAGTTCCACCATGACTGGACTTTGCTCTTTGGATTTGATTGCAACAGGTTAATACCAGTCAATTGGCCATTGTTAGTGTCAGACAAATGATCTATATCTAGTTTTCCAAACCCACATTGTATAGGGACTTTAATGGATTAGTCTAAACCACATAGTGCCTCAGTTCCTAATGGAGGTCATTTTATTTACTTAACCGTTTGGAAGTCACCATATTACACCACCAGTCAGTTGTTCATTGTAAGCTAATATGGAAGGCCTTTACTCTACATTGACGTGAGATAGAGATTAAAGGATTTAGATATTATCCTGCAGATCATATGTATGGACCAGTGGATTAAATATAACCTAACCCTCTCAACACAAATAACAGCACAATGTAATGCAAGATAACATGGCATTGATCCATCAAAATCACACAGTGCTCTACATTTCAGATCAAAACAGGTCACTACCACATTTGATTTTACCATTCAAACCAAAAGGCTACTAACCAGATGCCTAGTTTAGTACCCTAGCACACACAGAATATGAATTCACCACATTTCATGCCTTTGCCAAGGGAATACTCCTTCAGTGATCAAATCCCAGCCAGGAAGTTCAACAAGCAGAGTGGGCTGCCCATTTAGAAATCTTCTCCAGTACGCTCACAGCCTCCATCATTTTGCTAAATCAAATTACAGGAGAAGACTTGGCCTTCCAAGAATCAATCAAGGATGACTTTCACTTGTTACCACCAGAATTTTCTTCTTATTCTCCATCAACAGCTTGGTCAAGGGCTCCAGCATCTGTTGACATGCAAATCAACAGATCCAGAGTTCAGTTGTTATCATTGTTAGATTGTTCATTGTAAGCTAATATGCAAGGCCTTTACTTTCTACATTGATGTGAATTAGAGATTAAAGGAAATTCATTTATCCACTTTAATGTAAACAATCTCAAAACCTCACAACTGCGTTTAATGAATCTTTCTTCTGGGTTTGGTGTGAAACTATCTCCATCATGGTTGTTTCAGTTGATGAAACATGATGGAAGTTGTTTCACATCTAACCCAGACCTACTGAACTGACATGTCTGAATCATGCTAAACAGACTCAGAAATAGTTCTTTCAACCGGTCATGGAAGGAATTGCTCCAGTAAGAAGACCCTCCACTCATTAAGTGTATGGCAGCAAATAGAGTGGTGTACACAAGAACACATTTAACCACTACTGGCATCTATACCTGAAATAACAAATTTTCTTCTCTGACTCTTCACTGAGAAAGGTTATCATCAAACACAATAAAAGTTTACCACTCCATGATAGCATTCGTCATGATGGAGGAGAGGATATCAAACAATGACTTATCCTACCTCTTTTCCAACTTTGACTATACACTTCCAAATTAGTTGGCTCTGTGCCCAAAGTGGAACCTATCTTGGTTAACAACCTGATTGAACAAAAAACTTTTTTGAATCTCTTTAAAAGACATCTTTGGCTCAATTTTCATACAAGATCAACTTCCTTATCACATTATTGGTGACAATCAACATTAATGGTGATAGGCGAAATCAGTGAAATATGCACATTATCAGGTCCTACCGGTGAATTACATGACATTTCCAACAAAATGGGTCATTTTCACTTATGACAGTTTTCTCTTTCATCTCTAAGAACGGGTTTCCATCCATGGATAACCAGATCTTTGTACTTAAATCTTGGTCTACTCTGGAAACTTCCACTCAATGCTATCTACAGAATCCAGTATAAGCCTTAAAGTGTTATCTTAAAACACTATAACACCTTAAAGTGGTATCTTAAAACAATATAACACCTTAAAGTGTTATCTTAAAACACTATAACACCTTAATGTGTTCTCTTAAAACACTAAAACACCTAAAAGTGTTATCTTAAAACACTATAACACCTTAAAGTGTTATCTTAAAACACTATAACACCTTAAAGTGGTATCTTAAAACAGTATAACACCTTAAAGTGACACTATAACACCTTAAAGTGTTATCTTAAAACACTATAACACCTTAAAGTGTTATCTTAAAATACTATAACACCTTAAAGTGTTATCTTAAAACACTATAACACCTTAAAGTGTTTTCTTAAAACACTATAACACCTTAAAGTGGTATCTTAAAACACTATAACACCTTAAAGTGGTATCTTAAAACACTATATCACCTTAAAGTTTTATCTTAAAACACTATTACACCTTAAAGTGGTATCTTAAAACACTATATCACCTTAAAGTGGTTTCTTAAAACACTATAACACTTTAAAGTGGTTTCTTAAAACACTAAAACACCTTAAAGTGTTATCTTAAAACACTTAACACCTTAAAGTGGTATCTTAAAACACTATAACACCTTAAAGTGTTATCTTAAAACACTATAACACCTTAAAGTGGTATCTTAAAATACTATAACACTTTAAAGTGTTATCTTAAAACACTATAAAACCTTAAAGTGTTTTTTCAAAACACTATAACACCTTAAAATGGTATCTTAAAACACTATAACACCTTAAAGTGTTTTCTTAAAACACTATAACACCTTAAAGTGGTATCTTAAAACACTATATCACCTTAAAATGTTATCTTAAAATACTATAACACCTTAAAGTGGTATCTTAAAACACTATGACACCTTAAAGTGGTATCTTAAAACACTATATCACCTTAAAGTGTTATCTTAAAACACTATATCACCTTAAAGTGTTATCTTAAAACACTATATCACCTTAAAGTGTTATCTTAAAACACTATATCACCTTAAAGTGTTATCTTAAAACTATATCACCTTAAAGTGTTATATTAAAACACTATTACAGCTTAAAGTGGTATCTTAAAACACTATTTCACCTTAAAGTGTTATCTTAAAACACTATAACACCTTAATGTGTTATCTTAAGACACTAAAATACCTAAAAGTGTTATCTTAAACACTTTAACACCCTAAAGTGGTATCTTAAAACACTATAACACCATAATGTGTTATCTTAAATTGATCTAGTCATTGAGTTGAAGGATTTCACACCTGTTTAAACCTCGCAAACCATGACAGGATGATCTAACCAAACAGGTTTGTCTTGGATCAAGTGGTTTATTCACTATTCATATCAATAAATAACTCAAATTCAGATAAAACTTTTATGCAATTCAGCTGACAAGGTTATAGCAGTTGCCAGCATCACCACATTTGATGGTGACTGTTCTTTGATTGCTGTGAAATTAATATCTGAGTCCACATGCTGCAGTTTTACCTTATTGATCCTTCATCCCAAAGGACTTCACTCAGTCTGGTTGGACCTTTACCAGTTTCACAACAGGTCACCTTTCCAGGTCATTTGACAGCTTCATAATATGCGGCTTCACAACTTCCACTGGATTTGTGGGAGGGATAATTTCCCCTTTTTTGAAGCCACTCCATGACAAATTGTATCTTCTCAAGTTGTGTTACCTAGAAGCTGTCTCAGATATCTTATGGGGTCATAGATGGCATCTCCTGGGTAAGGGGATGTACCTTCCTTCACTTCTTACCTATTCTCCTTTGGTATTTTGATTGGGTAATGTATTTAAAGAAGAAACTAATTTTATCTGGTCAAATATGTTTCTTCATGAATACTTACCCAATCATAATGAACATACACGCTCTCTGCATTTACATCCATATAGGGTATGTACCTTTTGGTTGTAGTTTGATACAGCTGATAAGCGAATATATATGGTAACACTATTTTATATATATATATATATATATATATATATATATATATATATATATATATATATATATATATATATATATGGTAACACTATGTTATATCATCCTTGGGAAGAATACTTTTACAGATTCTGAGTATAGTTTCCCAACACAATTTTATTGAATTTCATGTTATGTGATGTACAGTATTATACATCCCAACATTGTTTCCAGTGTATTTAGCAACAGCCTTGTTTTATTATTCTTTTTCTTTTTTAACAGAGTTCCGGTGAGTTGATACGTCCTGATGTCCCAGTTTCCCTGACATGTTTACTGCTTAGCAATGTTATTAACCAGCTACGAGAAGGACATCCAGAGCATGAGTTAGCAGTGAGTCTTGTGGACCTCTTAGAGATGTTTCAGCTATATTAGAAACAAACAAAAAATTTCTTTTTCGGTGATTAAAAATCCAGGGAGATTTACAACTTTTGACTGTGCATTCAATGTGATTCTCAAGACAGGTGGATTCTTATAGCAGTGGGCTCTTAAGACAGGTTTTATTGTACTGAAAATAGAAAATATTCTAATGATGTCTCAAAAACCACTCAGAATAATTTAACCAAATTTGACAAAAATATTGTAGCTTAGATGGATTAAAAGTTTGGACAAACATATTCATTCTGCCATTGAATACAGCACCTGTGACTAAAACTAGAAATTGTTTCAATGACTCTATCTCAGAAAAAAAAATCATAAACTTTTTGCTATTTAGAGCTTTCAAAAGTCATGCAAATGATATTGATCTGCCATAAAATATAAGCACTTGCACTTGACCATTCAATGGATTCAGACAGGTGAGTGTTCTCAGTCTCACTTGGGCCTCCTGTTTGATTCCTACTATAGAGGTTGGTGAACAGTATTTTTTCTTGATAAATTTCGAAAATAATAGGTTTATATACAGTTAAACATCTCTTACCTGGCCCTGTTGTAACCAGATTTCTACAGATTGACTACATAGTTTTGTCATAATAAAGTTATTCTAAGGCATGTACTAAATGAATCCTCTTACACTGGCCATCTCTTTATTTGGGACAAAATTTTGAGTTCCATTGAATATATGGTACCTTTTAGGGAATATTTCACTCAATAAGCATTATTGTTTATGTGGCATCACTTATATTTCCATAAATATCAAGCTTTCTGATTGATTTTGCTTTTTTAACCAAATTTCCTGCAAGGAAATATTGGTCATGATTATGGTACATAGAGAAATGTACATCTTTCACTTGGCTGCAATAACCATACACTCATTTATGAAAACAATATTTATCCAATTTATTTTTTATCCAAACTCAGGGTTGCCACTTGGCTTTGAGAATGGCTTCTACAGGGACAAGGAATGACTCAGTTGATATGTTGGGGTCAAATGTTAAAGTTGCTATTAACTGAAAGAAGAAAATATGGATTCAGTACATCAACTCTGCTTCATACACTGTCAATAAAATTTGTGGATGGCTTGCACTTGTGGCAAGGAAGACCCCTGTTGAATTTAGTTTCAAATGGTTAAAAATCAAGTAAAGTGTGATGGAAAGAATGAAAATGGTTTCCACACAATAACATTATCTCTACAACACTTACTGGGAAGAAACATTGTGGATGACTTGCACTTGGGATAAAGAAGATCCCAAGGTCAAATTGTCAAGGTTATTGTGTCCAGATCAAAAATTGTCAATAACATACATGTAAGATAAGGAAGAAGCCTATTGATTTTGGTATCCAAAGGTCAAGGTCACAGGCAGGAAAGAAAAGTGATTTCTGAAAACAATTACAGTTTTCTATATAGAAGACTATAGAACACAAACTTGGCATGTATTATTCTGTTTATTATTTTCTTGTTATTCATGGTAACAGCTTCCTTTATAATCTGGATTAAATATAAATATTCTAGATGGATACATACAATAAATTGATTGTTTTTATGAAAAAAGAAAATTTTAATAAATATTTATGTCAGTAATAGATTATAATGGTTAGCAGTAACCATGTGAGATAATCCCACATTACAAATCCAGTGGCAAGTATTTGAGATAATCCCATTTACAAACCCAGTCTCCCACTTTAAATGACCAACAGTCTGACTTTCATTACCATAAAAGTAGAGTCTTCCATAAAAGCAGGCTTCCTGGGTGTGGGGTGGGGTTCCAGGTGACTGACTTAGTAGTCTAGTGCTCTCTCCTTTACAGATCACTGCTGACATCTCACCTCTGCAAGTGTTTAAGTCTCAGGCATGGCCAACATGGGTACATGATAAAGCTTGTCATTATCTTCCCATCATGGTACTTTTCTGAGTTCTTCCTTTGCTAGTGATGCTGATGGTCATATATAGCCTATCATGTGCTGAAAAATGGCATTAAACCCAAAAAACCAAAACAACCAAGCTTCGTTCTGCCCTGATGCCAGCCAATGCTTTCCTAAAGCAGCTAAGGTTCTTTTGTAGTCTCCAAGTCTCCTGCTATCTTAACAGTGTTAAATATTATTTTTATTTTACATCACCTTGACCTCCTTAGTATTATTGCTATTACCCCATACAATGTTTCATAATTTTTCTTATTATAAAACAATCATTCCTTTCTTGTAAAGATATCAGAGATTGAGTTTCAGATGAATGTGACTTGGATATTATGTCCCTTCAGTTTTTTCTTCAAAAAGGTAATAAAAATACACTTTCAAGACATGAAATCTTCAGCAGTAAACTGAGCTTTTATGTTAAAATTGCAGGAGCTCTTGTCTCCCTTAATATTGTTGAATTTCCCATATGTATAATTATATATATTGTTTGTCTTGATGCCATTTTGTGACTGAATGTTACCTTACCCTGACTTCGTCAAAATATGAAAAAGATAAATATATAAATAATTTTCCGATAACATATTAGATCATTAGAATGAGTGTATTTGCACATTATTTGTTTATTGTCATTATCTTGAATAACTAGATTTTTCACCCATTATTAACACAGAACTCTCCTGGTTATTGCATATATTCGGATTATTTTTTTTCTTCAGATTATGCTTAAACAAAATGGCATGAAATTTAATCACTGATTGTTTATATATGCTAACTTGTAATTTTGAAAAAAGATGCTAGATTTGATACTTGAATTTGTTGTATATTAAAGTTTATACTGCTTTCACAGTGTATATATTTCTTCATTAAAATGCTTTTTAATTTATGAAATTTATTAAAGATATGTATATTTAAGAACTGATTGTATATTCATGTTGGAAATTTCATATACAGTCTTTAATCGTGTTTCATAAAACCTGACTTTTGAGATAATTTATCAATTTGATTTGCTTGATTATTCTAAAAATATCAGTATGCTTTTTTTGTATCTCTTCATATGGTCATATGTGTTTTAGGATTGGCACAGTGTCTGTCATGCATCCTTCAACAATTGCCATTCTCAAAAACCACTTCACTAGTTTCAACCAAAATGACATGCCTTTAACTTTTTCACAAAAACCATTGAACAGAATTTAATCAAATCTGATAGCAAATTGGAATAGACGCATAGAGGGCTTTTATGTTAATCTTCACTCAGCAGAACTGGTGTAAATATGATGGAAAGAATCCTGAAATAGAGGGTTTTCAATTTTATACAAGCAGTGTTGATCTGCCTTCAAACATGGATACAGTTAAGACAGAAAAACATGAAATGACCTCTTCTCAAAAATCACTAAACAGAATTTGACAAAATTTTACAGAAAGGATTCTTACTTAAAAAGATAACACACATCTACAAATGATTCCAGCCTTTATCATTCAATACAACATTAAATATTTAAATGCTTTACAATGTTTTACTTAAAATATAAACATATTTGCTTAATTTACAGAAAGTTTCATGGTATAAATGGTTTATATAAATGACACTGTTCAGTCATAAAATATGACTCCTGTTACGAACAAGAATCCATTGAATGTGCCAACATTCTACTGTGTGAAAAGAATTCCTGGAATTCAAGATATAACATATCCTGTTTTTAACAGCTGACTGTTCAAATCATCTCATATAAATATGAAGAGTTGTAAGATTTTCAAATTAGTCATTGTGGTGGCCATACTGGATGTAAAATCAGCACCATTTTTTATTTATAACCAGCCATAGACCAGTAGATGTCTTTTGGTGACAACCCTATGACCATTCATTCAGGAAGAGATTAACAAGCTGATCACATGGTAGCCATGTTTAATTGGCATCATTTTCATTACTTCTAACTTGACACCATAAGAAATCTTCTAGTATGGACCCCTTGTCAATAAGACTGCCAATTTAGAATGTGTAGTAATAACAAGATTTTCAAAATGACTGCCATGGTATCCATATTGTATGTCAGAATAGCACCATTTTCGTGTAGGGCCAACTGGACACATCAGATGTTCTTGTGAAAATCCCAACTCTGTATGACTTTGCATTTAGGAGGAATAGTGATACAATGGACTATGGAAATGTAACAAAATGTCATCTGGTGAAAATGCCAAGTCAGCATGGCCTTCATTTCAGGAGTAATAACCTTAACAAGATTTTCAATGGCTCTGAAGATGGCCATTTTGAATGTCAGTTCACCATCAGATTCATTTAGGGTGATCTTGATATCTTATAATGTGTTCTGGTGAGAAATCGTTGTCAATAAACTTCCCATTTAGGATGAGTAGCTATAACAAGATTTCCAAGATGACTGTCAAGGTGTCCATATTAAATGACAGAGCAGCAGCATTTTCTTTAGGACCAAGTAGACATCACATTAAATCTTTTACCCCATAAACATTTATCATTTATGAACTCAAGAGCTGAAAATAGAAACCTGAAGTTTTTGCAAAAATTCTCCAACAGAATTGGACCGAATTTGAAAGAAAGCCACTTGCCATGAAGTAATTTTCAAAAATAATGCCAACCTGCCATCATATATTTACACCATTACAAAATTTATAAAACATTTAAACAGCTTCTCTTAACCTGAATAGCAGAATTTGACCAGCTTTGATTCAAATCTTTCTCACATTAAGAGTGATCACATTAGGCCACAGTTGCTAAATATTGAGAAACTTTTTTATAAAATCTTTATAAAAACCAAACAACAGAAGAGAATCCAATTTGACAAAATGTATCCAAGCATTTTGGTATTTTAAATATTTTACAAATGACACTAACAAGTATCCAGGCATTAAGGTATTTTAAATTTGTACAAATGACACCAAAAAGTATGGAGCATTAATGTTTGTTAAATTTGTACAAATGACACCAAAAAAAATATTGAAGCATTATTATTTTTTTTAAATTTGTACAAATGACACCAAAAAGTATTGAAGCATTAAGGTATTTTAAATTTGTACAATTGACACTAACAAGTAAACAAGCATTTAGGTATTTTAAATTTGTACAAATGACACTAACAAGTATCCAAGCATTTATGTATTTTAAATTTGTACAAATGACACCAAAAAGTACTGAAGCATTAATGTTTTTTAAATTTGTACAAATGACACCAAAAAAATATTGAAGCATTAATGTTTTTTAAATTTGTACAAATGACACCAAAAAGTATTGAAGCATTATTGTTTTTTAAATTTGTACAAATGAGGCCAATCCACCATGAAATATACCTTATTATTAATTTTTTTTAAAAAACCCAGTGAAACCTTTTGAATGACTTCTCCAAATGTGCTCAACAAAACTAGAATAATTTTTACAGAAAGCACACTTCTATGATGCCATTCTGCCACCAGATATAACCACTTATACTAAATATAGAAGAAAAACTTAAACTGCTTCTCAAGATCCAAGTTTAGCCAAACTTGACTATTATCTTTGCTTAAAGGTCTTTAAAATTTATAGAAATGTTGCCATTCTGCCATCAAACCATTGGTAACATCTAAGCAACTTTATCTTGAAGAAAAAAAAACTCAACATAATTTGACCAACTTTGACAACTGTTTGTTTGCAGCAGGTGAAACAATAATGGATATAAGAACCCAGATATGATTTAAATCAATGGAGCCGGGAAATTGGTCAATTTGGGTAGTTTACTCAGATATGATTTAAATCAATGGAGCCAGGAAATTGGCCAATTTGGGTAGTTCACTCTTCCTGTGATGGATTAATTCATGATGCAGTTTAGTCTATGTAGGCTTTCTTAAAATAATGCTGACACTGTCAACATGAAATATGAATGGACAGTTGGAAATAGTGAATTTATGTTGAAGAAAGGGCTTAAAAAAATGGTTTTAAAATTTTATCTCAAACTTTGCTAACTACATAAAAATAAAAATTTAAACACTATACAAATGTACAAACTAAATTGTATGATTTCCATTGTCATGCCATCATATATATATATATATATATATATATATATATATATATATATATATATCAGTGTTACGGTGTATATTTTGAAGATATTTGATGTCAGAAAGTAATTATACATGTTATACATGATAATGTCAGTTCTAGAGAATAGAAAATTGAGTTGAGTATATAATTTCGCCTAGGCAATAAACAGATAAGCTGAAAATAAAGTTTTTTGGAAGTGCTTTTTGGCCATTTTGTTATTATGATTGAATGTGGCAACAGAAGACTACATTACCAACCATGCTGACTGGTAGGTAGCAGCAGAAACAATATGTGCATGTCCTGCACAAGGGTCTGTCTAGTGTTTCTCCAGTCTCACCTCGCCTGCAATATGCAAGAAGTGTATTATTCTATTTTGTAGTGCAAGTTTTATGTGAACTTTAAAACATAGCGTAAAATTAGTCCAAGATATGTGTACAAAAATGGACAGATTGTAGCGATCACTATTAACGAGTTGGAATACCAACATAACCTGAAAAAGATAGATGGACTAAAATGGGTTTCAAAAAGAGTCAAGAGTAGTTAAGATCAGTCAAAACCGGATGAGATAGGCCAAGACGATTTACCGACATAAGGAATAGTAAATAAGACAATGCGTGACAAATGGGTTAGGCAACAAAAGAGCTACAATAAATTATATATTTTGTTTGCAGAGAAATATACTATTATATTAAACTATAGTTACATTTAAAGTTCAGTTACAGAAATTGCAGATAAATTTGAAAATGCGATCTCATGTCACAGATAAACTCGGCATAAAAATTATAAAATCTAAAGTTAAGACTTCATTTCCGGTTCATTTTATATACTAATGCGCGTAAATAATTCAAAATTGGCAGAGTGTGGTAGTCTGTAACGATGATATTGATCTACCCTGACTGCAGAATCCTTGTGAATTCGTTTTCCATTTGGAGGGTGTTGACCAGCACTGTTTTGCTCCAATTTGGTTTCATTGAGACTATTCTCAATTTTAACGCCTTCAGTGAATTTTCATATTGATGGGTGATAGGCTCCTGTTGGCTTAGTTCACGATACCAACCCTCCGCAGAATTATTGGTTTTTGGCACATCGTCAACGGCGGTATCGTAAGTGTTCAACAAATTCAGCGCGAAAATAGGTTGTCATGGAGTATACCGCGAACGACGACCCTGTCGTCTGATAAAGTTGTCCTCGAAATAATCCAGAAGGTCTTCAAGATCGTCACTGTTTTCCTGGAAGTATGAAGATTGAATCAGTTTGTGTTTTTTTTTTTATAAAAAAAACTGGATAACATTCTCAACTGGAACAAATGCCAAGTCAACTAGTTGGTGAACGGCTAAAGCAAATTCAGGGTTCATGCATATTCATATATATATATATATATATATATATATATATATATATATATATATATATATATATATATATATATATATATATATGCTGCACGCGTCTCTAGATGCACTGGCTGAAGTGGAATAGACATCCAAGTTGATGTCCCTATTGGTATGAAGTTGAAATCGACAGAAGAATATCGTGTTTGATCGATATCGTTCAGAATTTTGATGGAGCAAGAGTAGATTTGAGTTTGTTCAGTTTGGCGAAGACTTGATTGTATGTGTTTATGTTGTGCTCTTTCATGTTGTACATAAACGATTTATATCACTTCATCGTACTCTATGGCGTGAATGTTATAAATCTGCTCAAAGAGCGGTGGAGCAAATTTAAATGCTCCATCTGCATATCAGTGAGGAGATTCCAGATTAAGTTATATTGAAGAAAAAAATCAGTGTTGGTTGAAGACCTTTGTTACTTTTGCACACCAAGAAGGTATTGCCTCTGATCGTTTTCTTCTATTCTTCTGGAATTACTTTTTTTAAAATTGTTCAGGTTTAGCATTGGAACATGATGTTCTCGACTTATTTTGTGTATAGTTATTCACATTAGAAATTGCTTGTACTTTCATAGATAGTTGCTCTTACAATGATCTGATGAGTTGATTCCTGCGATGCTGCGGCTACTTCTTTGACAACTTCGATAACTTTTTAACTTGAATCTTGGCGATGTCGGTCACGTGGTTATTTGACAACTTCTATCATCCGTACGTCAATGAACTGTTCATTTTGTCTTTCTGTAGTCAGTATATTTCCATATTGTCTTATACTTTTTTCTTTTTACTTCCGAAAATTGTATTCAAGACACATTTAGATGGCCGATTCAGAACTCGGTATTAAACAGGTTTTACGTGTATTATTGCTTCTTACTCTATATAAAGGTCATCGCGTTTTGTGGTCTTTTATGAAAAATCTGAATTATTATCTCTATATACCGCTCTTAGAAAAGGAAACAAAAAAAATCATAATTATGTGTTTGCAAATACTGCTCATTAAGACGAATATGTTAATGAGGGGAATGGGATGACCTGTCGAAACTAATTACACAAGTTTATTCATGTGAAAATATAAACATAAAATCATTTTTATATTAATTCTGTATTATGACATATAATTGATGGATGTCGTACGAAATTGACAATAGATAATATATTTTAAATGGTTATATTTTAACTTTCATCAGTTCTGGTTTGGAAAGCGTTATATGGTAAGCAGTGGCACGATACTGCAGTATCTTCGTAAGAACTAAACCCAGGAGCCGGTTGCGGGAAGTTGCGATTTCGAACCCCGACCGAGTCTGCGAGTCATAACAAAGACTTATAAAAATGGTACTGACAGCTTCCTCGCTTGGCGCTCAGCATTAAGAGGTTATTGTTAGAACTGGTCGGCCTGGTGTCAGGATACTGTGACTGGGTGGGACATCATGCTACATATCTGCGGCATAATACCCCAGTGCTAGACATCACTTTAAACTTCCACACTGCAGACATTGTAGCGATATGACTGAAAAATTGTTAACGCTGCGTTAAAAATGTAAATCACACACACACACATACACACACACACACACACACACACACACACACAAATCACATAATGTTCTATATTTGATATCAGGATCTTGATAAAATGTTGACTTAAATACTTTTTAAAATAGTTTGGTTTCAAAATCAGGATTGATGGAGTTTCTCTAGTGTTTATCAGTAATGGTTTCTATATTCATCATGTTTTAATCTGATGAAAGTTAAATCACTTTTTGTCCATGTGCTGTTATATTTATTGAGCTAACTTCGTGGTAAATCTCGTTGCTTGTGAAATACTTAAATATTGGGAATGCATTTTAAGAATATCCTAAACAACTCGGCAGCAGGAATAGTTTACATTTTTAAATTTGGAGAAACTTTTATTGGCAGGAAATAAACTTCAAACGGGCGAAATATTTTAAGTTCTATACTGTAATAAGAGGATTAAGTTTGTAAATGATTTTTAGTAAATCATTTGGATACAAATTTCAAAGACAAGTTAAAACTGATTAAATGTTATTCATGATATAAATTTTTAAACTAATTTAGATGTTTTTTAGATTGCTTTACCAATCTTGAGTAGACCAACAATCGTATGGAAGCCACATAAACTCAGAAAATATATTCATTAGGACTTGACTCTCTTATCAGTTTTTTTTTGGGGGGTGCATCTATAGATTAGCTTTTCATTCACATTTGGGTTTCTCCAGACCCTGAGCTGCATTTGCAGTCACAGCGGTCACTGTAATCTCTGTACCCATGATTTAGTTGCTGCTATCTGGTCTAGTTGCGACCTTGTGACGTTCCGTTCAAATCTAATCTTGTAGATCTGTATGCCATCCGTGGTTGAATCCTTCCACCGCTTGCGGGGCCAATACCTTGGCCAGCATTGTATGCCATCCTCGGATAAATCCTTCCACCGTTAGCGGGGCATGTACCTTCACCGGTATAAATTACAAAACAGATCTCAAAAAACGGATTCCATTTGGGCTATCGGTAGTTAAAAATTTGGCAAACGTGGCCCAGCAATCGATGGCTTGCTAGCAACACTATAATGTCCTGATTATTGGTATTCCAACACAGATAAGAGCGTTCATGATAGACACCTTATGATACTAGTGGAAGCACGTGACATGAAGTGGAAGCCTCATATTAAATATTTTCAGCTGGCGTAGGCCGCTTACTTCATATGATGGTTGTCAAAATCTTGCAGTCGTATATAGAACAACATTCCGGTACACAATCCGGGTAGTTTTAGAGTGTATATTAAAGTATACATCTATTAAAGCTGTATTTACCCATTAGCAGAAAGGTGTGATGATATCTAAGTATACTTGCTTAGATTGGCTCAAAAATACCGAAACTGGACGAGACAATTAAGGTGTGTTTTTCATTTTCTGGAGTGTTAACCTTGCCACGAATTTTCTTATGCTAAAGGATCACTTATTACCTAATCTTAGTTATCGCTGGATTATAAATATAGATAATATGATACAAATTCATTTTAAACCAAAAGTTCGAACATTTAGCGATTGAGTTTATTGTCTGTAATGTAGGAAGATTGCAGGCCATGTTCTTTTTTCGTTTATATTTTTTTAACGTGAGATTGTCTATACTGCGCAACACGTTGTAAGATAGTTTACGTGTTCTGAACAAAATGCTATTTGCATAGTGTAACTTTTCATTGAATATGCTTGTCCCTTTACTGCCAAGCGAAATTTCTCGTCGTTCATAGGATCATTTTGAAACATTTCCTTTTAACTAACATATTGCTAAAAAGTATATCGTGAAACGTTTCTTAAAATAGAACCGTTATTACAAAACAAGCTTATGATCAAAGACCACTTCCTTCTATGAATTTATGTATTTAGATGTCTATTAAAAATGTGGGTGCGTGGAGAGAATATTAGGTTGGATGAAGAATAAGTTGTATATCCACATTTTCGAGAGAGAGAGAGAGAGAGAGAGAGAGAGAGAGAGAGAGAGAGAGAGAGAGAGAGAGAGAGAGAGAGAGAGAGAGAGAGAGAGAATTAAACTTGATGTAGACTAAATCTTGACAGAGAGAATTAGGTTGCATGCAGACTAAATTTTAAAACTTTAATATTTATAACAGATAAAGGACAGTGAAACTTATCTTAGTGTAATAAATCAACTTACTTTTTACGGATAATTTTGGTATGTTAGAATGTACTGCAACATAGGAATGTGTATTTAGACTTTTTTTCCTTTTACGACACTTCATTTTCATTGCAAACATAGCAACGTCTATTGGGAAACAATCCATCCTGCGATATTTCACTAACATTGCATACCACTGGAACGAATATTTAGATAGGACGCATGAGACCTTCACTAGCTTTGCATAACACAGGCACGTGTCTTGAGATAATGATTTTCTGAGACACTTCACTAGCATTGCAGACAATGACCGTGTACGGAGATACGATTCCTTCTGCGACATTTCACTAGCACTGCATAATATTTCTCTACGTAATGAACGAATATAAGCGCTTGTTTCATGGGCATTGTCTTGCATATTTAACTGAAAGACTCCATATGGGTATGTGAGCAGTATGTAATATATACATGTCCTGAAAATGAAAAATGTGATTTTAGCTCGACGTCATGACGTCACTGTTTATACTATTGGTCGTCAGGGCAACGTCAAACCAGTCAACAATATGGCAGACATAAACAGATGTACAGAAAGATATCTGACGGGCGTTTTGGGGCTTGATCAAATGATCGCTAGCCGAATTATTCGTTACAAACGTAAAGTAGGAACTTTGAAACATATTGATGAGCTACTCAGAGTGAAGGGAGTAACCAGACATATTTTTGATCTGATATCATCCAATTTACAGGTTTGTAAAGAAAAAGAAATATCTTGGTATGCTATTTGTTCATTGCAACTCATTTTCCATCATAGTATGTTTTATAGTTCTCGGCAATATCTTCTTTAGCAGTTCTATTTATTCACATCCAAAGTTCAGAGATCATAAGTTAAAGATAACGGATATTTGCTTTTATCTTTCAATATGTCATAATAAACAAAAATAATTTGAAGAGGAGAGGAATATTGAGATGAAGTAAGCAGTGGAGCCCTCTCCTCAGTCCTCAGTTTTCCAGATATATATTGTAATGCCTAACTTAACAAACCAAAATACTAGGCACTATTAAGAACTACATTCCTTTTCCAATAATAATACTAATAATGCTAATGTAAAAACAAAGAAAAGCATGATGCAGTTCACTATGTTGTAATACCTTTAATGATATTGTGAATTGAGTTTTGCGTGCATAAGCAATATCCAATTAATGTGTGAAGATTATCTGATGTTAAACGTTCAGATGTGAGATGATGTCGACATACGAGACTTTCGCATATTTGATCATGTGATTTTTATCTTTCACAGAAAACATTGTTCCATTCCTGAATGTATGCCAACCACCCACCATTGTTTAGGTCTCTTATAAATGTGTATTCTGTGCTTATGCTACTTATGAGTATTAAACCTTGCTCTGGTCCTCGTAATGTCACGCTCTCGTCATGAGTATTAATGAATTCGTCAACTAATTCATCTAAAAACATCAACAGTTCTACGAGCCCTGTTTCATCAACATTAAGTAGAAAGAAGTTCACATGTTCGTAGTTATTGTGTCTTATTCATTTCCATATTGGACCATGCGTGTATTATGCTGAAATTTCACATGGATATTTTAGGAAATTAATTATCTTACTTTCCATGATTTTGGAATATCAATGCCAGAAATATGATGTTAGTTCATAAATTAGTGACTTCAACCATCCGATGGAGTTTTGTTACCGAAACAGCGGAGATTCAGGGTAGTGATGGAATCAATGTGGCTGGCCGAAGAACCACACTTCTCTGGTCAGACTTATGATTGAAAAATAAGTTAGAACTAATGTTACAGTTCATTATTGTAAGTTCTTATTTTATTTCAATGTGCAAAGTAATATGCACTTGATAGGGTATATTTCAAACCGTGTTACGACTCATTGCATCACCAGTACGTTGTACTCTTGCTCGATTCGCGTCGAAATTCACGTGTCTGTTTCGTTCAGTTCTACGTAATTATAGGTAGGAATAATAAGGTTACAAATAAAAACTCACACCACAGACATTGAGAGGAAAACTTAATTCTGTCTAAATTTGTGTTCAGGTGGATTTTTCCATGCAGTTTGAACAGTTGACATGGTTACCGCCATGGCTAGCCCTGAGAAGGACAAACATTGATAGGGTAACTAGGGTCATGCGACGTAAATAGAAGTCTATAAATGTGAGTGCAGGACAGTGCACTGGCAGATAGCTCTCAAATATGCAAAGTATGAACATATAAGTAGAACAGAATTTCGGCCATATATTCCAAATCCAATCAAAAACCATAAACTATATAAACGATATTAATTTGGCACTTTAAAATCCCTAAACTGAATCATAGTATGAGAACTTTTCAATAGATGTATTACTTGATTGCTATTGAGTTAAAATGCTCTACAGAACTATTATATAATTCTGTATAAAGCAGCTGCTATCTCCCACCACACTGTTTAAGTACGCTTGTACTAAAATTATTATTACTTTTCATACACCATAATGGTGTATTATAACGTTGTCTTTTGGCATTTAGACAAACAAGTATGTTCTATATTATTTGAAATTGATAACACTGTGGCTGACACCATGTTTATGTCAAGTCACTATACGAGATTGAAAAGGATGTCCTAGCTCCTTTTATTCTTAAAATTCATTTATAAATCCAGAACTCTGGTCTTTATTTATATTTAACACACGGGGTGTTACAATATAATGTGGTTTTTTACAGTAATGGCAGCCATCTTCCTTCTACTCTATAAATACAATGACAAAATTCCGGCGAGCATGATATAAAAGAGAAACATTACACATACACACCTGGCGCATATATGTTCTTTTAAAAATTAATATATTGACCTCCGTTTAATTCAGATATGCAGGCGTTCTTCTGGTATCACGTATGTTTATTGCACAAATAATTTTCGTTCAGAGTCAACACTTTTGCAGCTATGTATTTTTGGGGGGAGGGACAGTTAAATCACTCAAACTGCAGTCTTCTTTCTTTGATCTACATATGCTGATATATATATATATATATATATATATATATATATATATATATATATATATATATATATATATATATGTGTGTGTGTGTGTGTGTGTGTTAAATTATGCTCTGATTGTAACGTATATATTACAAAATGTTAAGAATTTTTATGTATATATCTCTTCAAACGAAAAAAAAATTGCTTTAATTATGTGCCAAGATATGCGCATGACACAAATTAATAAATATACCATAATGATAATCTTAATAATTTTATGCAATATTATTTTATAATATGCAAAAAGGGCTGTTCATCATGCTGTCCCGACCTGAGATTATTGTCACAATTAACTTCTTACATCTGAAATATGTTTTGCATTTTCTTTCTAATTTTTAAATAAGGAATATAATTATTTCACGTTTGTTATGCAAATATTTTATTGATGCTGTCTCTCTGTTTTGCGACCATAGAAATATATACATGCTGATGATTGCATTGTATCGTAGAGGGCGAAATTTTCCATCCGATATGGTGCCGGCGGTCGCAGGTAACATGCCAGATACATTTTAGTGTCACTGTGCTGGGTCAAAGATAAATAGCTATGTGAAAGTCGACTTTTCTTTGATTAAATATTCTGATAGCTACAGTATAGATAATAATTATTATTCAAGCTTAATTTTACATTAGTGTACATTGCGGGATCAAGTAAAGCGTTGGGGATGGAGTGTTGGAGGTGCTCTAAAATTGCAAAATGGCCAAGACATTGAATGCCAAAGAGAAAAAAATTAAAGTCTATGGGTCTATTAACTCATAATGTGCATAATACCAAATACACGTGCACAAGAATAAAACGATTGAAAAATTTCAAGTGAGAAATGATTCTATCTTGGCGATGTGGTGGGGCGGGGACATTTGAGGCCCTGTTTCACTACATGACTTCTTAATTGACCGAAGACTAAAATTTTGAACTTAGTAGCAATTGCTATTTTTAGAATTTTCAGATTATTAAATAGAATACAGTGCCGCACGGTAAGTAATTGACAGGCAATAATAGCCAAACGATAATAAATCAATTAGTCAAACACGATTTTAGTGGAAGAAACATATATCTGAATTATCTAAAATGTCACCTTCTACAATTCATAAACATTTGAAAAGATTTACAAATGTGGTTAGTCAAAATGGCAGGAGATCGAGAATCATGAGAAAAAGATGGGGAGATCAAGAGTCATCTTGGTCCATGCAGTTATTGACAGTCGTAGACAAAATTGCTGTGTGACATTACCGTATTTTTTTAACGAGCATTGCCATGTATCAAGACAATAGCAAATTAAATAACGGATACGTCAGGAGAGTCATCAAAAGTAGCAAAGGGAGATAAACGTGACCGATGAAAAATTGTAGTCATTAATAAATTTTAGTAATGGAGCTAAAGCTGATTTTGACAAAGATGGAAAACTGATGACTGGAGAAAACCGAAAAATGATTGACAAACAGAATGTGTATGGCAGTACAGTAGACTCGTGCCATTCAAAACAATATTGGCTCTGTTTGATGGGATACATTACCTACAATGGTATTGGAGATCTTACCCTAGTGAAGGGAAAAATTTAAGTTTATGAGTTTTTTTTTAAAAAAAATGAAAAATCTGGATAGATAATGTAATGGTTGCGATCAAAAGATAGTATGTGTTTTTGACAAAGTGGCGGGTGTAAGGTGATGTTTTCTGCAAAGTGGAGAAAATGTTGGCATACTTCTACTGGTATTTTCATTCGTTGCATGTTTTAGTCGTGGGAATTATGCATGATCTAATTACACAGTTGATCAACTACCATATGCTTAAAAAAAATCATCTTGAACTAGTACAACGTACAATACCATCTGCAGTTATTAAAACAATGAAGCCGAATGTTCCCAAAGTAGACAATACCAGTTTCAGATAGAGCAATGAATGAATTACAAATATATAAAAAGTGAAAACGTTATTGTTTTAGAATTTTTCTATCATTTACGTTTGATGTCCAGAAAGTGAAAATGACCAGACAGAACATGCAGTTTTTTTTTAATAGGTGCACATCTAAAGTAACGCCAAAGTCTACAATCTATAACCCAAAGTACACCCATCAATCATATGCCAAATATAGAGGGAATTAAAGTTCTTTTAATAATACCAAAGATAAGCAGATTATTTGGTTTTAATAGCCACAGCAACCACTGAAGAAAATCTGGGAAATTAATTTTCTTTAAACAAATCAAACCCTATGCAAAGTACAAAACTAGTAAACAACTGAAAGAGTTTCCAAATGGGAATGGACATCCCCAGATGTAGAAATGTCTGTTCCATATTCGTGAAAGGACAAAACAATGACCTTTGATCAGGGTCATTTACGTTCTTGGACTTCAATAGTAATGCGAATATATAAAATATGCTTTGTAGACAATGCAACTTAAAATAGTGAAAAGACTTGATTAGTAAGAATATGAATTAAATAAAATTAGTTTATTGTTAATAAACTGGTAAGAACAAGCATACAGTCAATGCGAAACTAAACTAGTTGCACAAATTTATTTGTTTATTTATCATTTCATTTGTATGAGAGCGTGTGTTTATATATATATATATATATATATATATATATATATATATATATATATATATATATATATATATATATATATATATGCACGTATTTATGTAGTGAAAAAGTCGATGATTGGGTCTATGTGTGTGTATCCATTTATGGATTGGCCAGAAAAACTCGACTGAAACGACCCTCGGTTTCAAACTTTGTACTTCTCAAGCATAACAAGAACAAAGTTAAGAGACATTAACGGTTGAGATAAGAAGTAATACAAATGCCGTAGTGATAATTATACTTGATTTTACTGAAAAAGTAAGCAATGTATTATATTTAAACAACAATTTTAAGTTTAAAAATAAAACAAATGACCAATTGATATCTTGAACAAAATACTTTTACTGTATTTTGTCGCAAAATTCACTTCCTATCTTTTGACCAAACTTGACCGTCACAGTAAATGTCGTAATTGAAAGCATGACATTTTTTCCAAGTTGGCTTGCTTTTTAAAAATAACATCAATGCTCTGTCCTTTGCGATATAACAAAAAGCTACAAATTATATTATGGAATCAAAGAATTTACGGCCGAAAAAATTTTTGATTTTTCATCCTAAATATTAATGTATTGGGTACTATATGCAGAAATCAAATTTATTAGTCCGTTAGTAGTCATTTTTTCCGATCGAATATCTGCCTAGCTGTCTATTTTCCAATGTGTTTTTGTTCCTTTCTTATCATTCGGATGCGCGCGTAATCTGTATCAATCTTTCAGGTCAAGGATCAAAAGGAGACAGCAATAGGAGAAACACTTCCATATGAGGTCACCGGATCGACATTACTTTCATCAAATAATTCACAAGAAAATGACATTGATAAAGGTAATGGAATGCGAAATTCATTTCTAGTTAAAAATAAATATAATCTCAGAAGAGAAGGGGTTACTCCATTCAAAGCAAGTGCTACAAAAAGAACAACAACTTCCAAAAGCAGACAAACAAAGAAAAAGGAGACATATCGCCATACTTCAAAAAGAAGACGTGGAAGAGATTACAGGAAGAGAACGCAACCGACAACATCAACAGATATACAAAAGACTAATGTTAAGAAAGATAACGTCTTTATGCTTACGCCCATGTCAATAGAGGTTTCGCTTTCTGGTGAAATGCTAACCATCATGTATAAATCTCCTGCAAAAATGTTCCGGGGACGGAAACATGGCGACTCTGATGAACGTGAGCATTCAAAGACGACTGTATCAACTGATGTAATTGAAAAACATAATGTAGCATTAAATGAAAGTCATAGTGACTTTATGAACCTTTCTAAGGTAGCGACAGGTAAAACTTCATACAAGAGAAGGCGCAGTGGCGCATTTCCATCCGGGAAGGGTAAAGGTTACAAGAAGAGGCGGTTAGATGGAAAAAACAAAGAGCAGCAGTCAGAAGCTCAAGACATTTCAAAAGAACCATCTCTTCTTAACAAAGTAATACCTATTGAGAGCAAACACCAGTCTGTTGAGAAATGGCTTTCAGCCTTGCCTGTGGAAATAGAATGTGCAAAAGTAAATGCCGACGGGGAAGCTTTTCTTGGAGGGCTAGGGAAGAAAATTAATAAGATGTCAGATCAGTCAAAGAAAATATTAGATGAACAGCAGCCAGGGCCAAGCGGAATCGGCAACGATAAGAATGGAAACAAATCAATGGAATATAGCCTTAAATCTCAGGAGTTCATGGCTGTGGTGGCATCTACAAAAGTCATGGGTGAGAACGAGTGTCTTGTGCCAGTCGCAAATAACGAGCTTTACGAATGCAGCAAACAGATCCTTTTTGAATCCATAGGACTCATAGAAAAAAAGGAGTCTAAACTAGCTCAAGACCTAAACATTAAAAATAAAATAAGCGAGAATGAAATGCCGGATGAAAGGAAATTATCAAAATTGCAAGACGGAGGAAAGCCAGACACTCCGATCATAGAAAACTTTAATGGAAACAATGATCCATCCAACAAACTAAAAGATACCGATCGAATTGAAAGAAAAAAGTCAGAAAAAAATGTAAAAGAAATGGAACATAAAGGGGATGAAAGAAGTGGAGATAAGAAGAGAGAGGGAAGAGAAAAAAATACGGAACAAAAACCTGACAGAAATGATGTTAGCGACCATAATAAAGACCGGGGACAAAATGTGAAAGAAAGAAAAGAAGATCGAAAGGACCATGGAAAAGAGCGAAGAGAAGATAAAAGAGAGGAGAAAGAACATAAATCTGGTTTGAAGAAAGATGACAAAGAAAAGAAGGATGAGAAGCGGTCAGACAAGAAAATAGAAGACAAGATGGATGACCAAAACAAACAGCGTGAAAAAAAATCTTC
The DNA here is from genome assembly GCA_016746295.1 of Potamilus streckersoni. Taxonomy (NCBI): domain Eukaryota; kingdom Metazoa; phylum Mollusca; class Bivalvia; order Unionida; family Unionidae; genus Potamilus; species Potamilus streckersoni. The sequence goes on along the minus strand of JAEAOA010001748.1, from coordinate 1,545,380 downwards.
CAGTAAAGAAAAGGTTGAAGACACCAAAAAATCAGGTGGCGGTTGGTTTTGTATTTTACTATAGAATAAATTGTGAAGACTTATATTACAATGTTCTTCTAGAGATGCACTTGACAATATTCAATAAATAAAAGCAAGCATGTGAAATTATAGTTTTTCTTGTTGGAGAATCAAGAACCAGAAATAAATAAGACCGCGGAAAGTGACATTATCAAAGTGCAAAGGAGTAATAGTATCGCCGTAAAAGCGGAACATTATAATTGGTCATAGTTCTTGAAATGGATGAACTGGTATAATTAAATCGGTATAAACATTCTCTTGTTAACAATGAGTTATTCTAAATATATGTCTTGAATTTGTTCAGTTTCTCGTAAGTATTTAAACCGGTACAGTTCACAAAAAAATATTTGACATGGATATCTATTTAACTGATTAGACACCAATTTCTAGAGACTTTTATTCCACACAATTTTGTCTGCCTCGTGACTAAAACCTATTAAAATGTCGATGTACATTTCTTATTTTATTATATTTCCCTAATATATATATATCTTCCACAATCTCATCAACATTAACATACCTAATTAATTTGTCTTCAATATGCTAAATTTACTGGACAGATAATGTAGATACTGCTAAATTTACTGGGCAGATAATGTAGATACATAAATTCTTTGGGTTTTTTTTAGGATATTGTATCGCTCTTTTTTAAAATCTGCTAGAAAAAGTATAAGAAACATCTATTATAATTTGTAGCGCCAACATTTGTTTGTTGCAGCTGATTTTTTTTTCTTGTCTTCTTTTGGTCAAAAAGATGGGTAAGTCGGCAAATGAACTTTTTTTCAGACGTTTATATTTATCAATGACAATAACTTGCTATTCGATCATGTCAAATACTCATTTTGTGCCAAAAGTTTTTGGATCGTGAAGGGAAAAAGGTGAATATGTTATTTTCTATGCAAATATGTAAAATTAATATATGTTCATGCTAACCCTGAAATTAGTGGCATATAAATATTTATTTATATTGTTGAATGCTCCAATCACCTGAGTCGAATAGTCACAACCAGCTAAATAAGCGCTAAATTCCGATTGCTTTTAGGGTTCCGCTATTATCTTTGCGTATAAAACAGGTATAGGATTTTCCATTTGCTTCCTGAAAAGTTATATTCGTTAATTATGTCACGTACTTCTTTCTTCAATCATACTTGAATACTTTCATAATTTTTCTTTACCTGTGGGTTTTTTTGATTCCCTACTAAGTATTTACTTCTGTGCTGTGAACAGGTTATGCTCTTCTTTCCTTTCACGTTGGAATTTATTTTGCTTTTGAAGTCTCTTTTAATATGACCTGTTTGGTAGAGGTTTTACTGTTTTGATTTACGTTACTATAATGATATCATGCCAACTGTTTTGATCTTTTTTGATCTTCTTTGCAGGTTTTGACTTTTATTTATCAGTAACTTGAAGATGGAAATATTTTCCATTTTAGTTAATCAGGTGCTTTCCTTCGTCCTTTTGCACCTTTTCTGCATCCATCATTTCTTTTTGTACTCTAAACTGCAGTTTATAAACGCTGGTTTTATTTCTTACCACAAGGGCCGTTATAATTACCAACAATTATATTAAGCAAATATATTTGTGTCAGCAACCATTTATTTTGACTAGTAAATGAAAGTGGCTAAATGAGATTTCTAAAGGCGTGCATCTTTAAATAAACGTCAGACTTTCAGCAACTTTTATTGGCTTTTAGTGCCTACCTGTGTTAGTTTTAGTGTCTACACAAGTAAATTACGTTTTCTCACCTTAAAAAGCTAAATTTACCTAAGCAGTGCCCTTGTATTGATTGCACTCATCAGGGCCATGGTAATAGTATACATCTCAACCAGATAAATTAATAGAATTTTCTTAAACTAATCAAGTCTATTAAAATAATAAAGTCGACAATTGCAAATGAAAGACGAAAAGACAAAAAGAAAGTACCGACAAAAAGAAAATACTGAAGACAGTCTTATCAAAGTAGATTAAAAAATTTAAATTAAGGAGACCTGGAATTTACTTTCGAACAAAATTAAACGTCGGAAAGACAAATTAAACTCTTCGCTTATCGAAGTGGATATGATAGAGGAAAGATTAAGCATATTGATTGTGTTAGTGAGAGGTTAAATATACGTATAAAAGAACATGGGACAATGAAGAAAAACAACAAAGAAATCGATTAGGAATTGATGTGTTTTAGGGAAGAAGCCAAAAAGTAATAAAGATTGATTGGATTACTTCAAATATCAAATTCTGTATTACTTATTAGCATTGGCTACATCATTTTCAAATCTGAGACATGGCACAAGACCACACACTATCAAGTTGTTTCAAATGCACACAGTGTGTCAGCACGATAACAGAGCAGAGCACACCATCAGGATCACCCCATAAAGCCATTAGGTATAAGCCACAATTTTCATCCACTTTATCGTCTTTTGTATATCTTTTCACTGATAAATTATCCTCATCATAATAACATTACATTCATACACGTTACATTTATTGTCATTTTTATTATCCATGATAAAATCTTCCAAATTCTTAATCGGAGCATTAAAATCTAATAATTCAATTCCATCTTTGTTAACATTATTATATGTTGGAGACTACTTAAAAGGCCATGGATATATCTTTCTCATTTGATGATTTGAATAGTAAAACAGCAATCATCTAATGTATCGAATACTCTTTTCTTTTCACAAAATCTTTCATTTTGACAGCTTTTATGCACAAAACACGGTTCCTCCCGAAATCCTCCCTTTTTTAGGTAACATAACTATGAGAATAATAATATTCAATAAAAGTTATTAAATTCTTTTGATGATTTTCCCAAAGATTTTAGAAACGAATCAGGTCAAATTTCATGCAATAATAAAGAAAATAGTTATCGTATTTATACTTTGCCAATTCCTTTATATACCACGACATAATTCTTAAGTCAACATACATGTGATGGGTATTCTATACGGCAAAGAGGTGTTGACCTTCATCCGGCGTGGCTTGTGAAATTCTTTTACGAAGTAGGGATATCACCACTGCGCTGTGTGTAGAATCCATTTTTTGTAAACTTTATTTTCATTCTTTTCATAATCAGTATTTTAATTTTACGTTTTGTAAACATTTGATTGATTTTTTAAAAAATTCAATTTTATTGACAATTACTGGTTTTTAAAAATGTTTTCCATTTTATTTCTCATTTAGTTTTCATTTTCATTTAACAATTTTGATTTGAATTTTAGAGTGGTGATGTTGCTTTGTTGCTTTAGATGTTGACTATAGTTTGCCATTAAACTAAATTTGCACTAGTAGAAGGTACAAGTAAATCAGTGTTATAGTCCCCATTAATAATATTGTTTATAATTGGCACTGACAATATCAATTGCAGCTTCAAAACTTTCTCAAGAATTGGTTGGAGAGTAGTTTGATCTGTACCCTAACTCTAATGCTAATTTATGCGAGGGTCAGATAATCCACACGAGTCTGCAGTTTTATCAATAGGGCACGACGAAATTTTTGACTAGATGAAATTACTTTAACGGTATTATACAATAAATAAAGGAATGCAAGAGTGACCACAACCCTCCGCTCGATTCGAATTTTCTCACGCGTCTTTTATCCCTTTAGAATCGCACGAAGACTGAAAAACTACACATATCCATTAAAAAAAACAGTAACGTACCTTCTCATCACTCTCGGACGAACATTGCATGAATGCAATCCGACGAATTAACCTTTATTTTTACCATTACGGTCACAAACACTGGGAATGTGAACCATGCGGGTAAGTGGCCCATTTGTACCACGGGCTAAATAACGTCATGAAATTAATTTTACAAGATAAAATGTTTAAGTTGTTTTTTATTTCAGATTGCAACATTTTATAATTTTTGTATCAATTTCCATAACAGAAATGTGTAGTTAAAGTTCTGATAGTAAAAATAACGGTTGATGACATCATCATATTCAAAACTCGCATTATTAAATTTCCCTATTATAAAAAGAAAACAGATTGTGCGCCGTGTTCGGAACGATTATTAGACTTTACCGCATATTTACTGCAGAATAGAAGCTAGGACAAATGGGCCACTTCCCCGCATGGTTCACATTCCCAGTGTTTGTGACCGTAATGGTGAAAATAAAGGTTAATTCGCCGGATTGCATTTATGCAATGGTCGTCCGAGAGTGATGAGAAGGTACGTTACTGTTTTTTTTTTTTAATGGATATGTGTAGTTTTTCAGTCTTCGTGCAATTCTAAAGGGATAAAAGACGCGTGAGAAAATTCGAATCGAGCGGAGGGTTGTGGTCACGCTTGCATTCCTTTATTGTATAATACCGTTAAGGTAATTTTATGTAGTCAAAAATTTCGTCATGCTTTATTGATAAAACTGCAGACTCCTGTGGATAATCTCAATTCGCATTAGTTCAATGTCGTAATCTTCTATAGAAATGAAGCAAAATGAAAGAAAAAAGTAGGGGTAATCGTACTTGCACAGAGTATTGACGACACATACATCCACAACCCTTTTCAGAACCGCTTAAATCTCCTGGAAAAGAAACAATTATCAAATGACTGCCAAACAAAACAAAAACCAAATTCCTGCATTATATTTACCTCATTTTTATGCTATTATACAAGTATGTTTGCGTGTGCTGTGATCTGGTTCGCAAAAAAGGTTGGAACATATGAACAAAGAAGTGTTACAATGAACTTTGTGACTAAAAAAAAGATACTGATAGCATTCTAGATCGAAAAACACGTGACAGTTCATTAATATCCACTCACTTTCAATTATTGGATTGTTGCTTCACGGGTCATCAATTACACACATAAGTAGAAATAAACACCATACTGTTAAACACAGCTACATCTCATTCTGAGATTAATCTTTTGAAAAGTAACAAAAGCAACAACTGTCACTGTGATGTGGAGAATTTGTCCATGACAATAAAATCGATATGTTGTATTGCGTCATCGGAGCTGTTATCGGAAATTTAAGTTTGCCATAAGGAGACACAACTGTGGACTATTTTAGTTGTATTAGTTATCTTCTTCTCAGTCCTTCGTTGAAATATACCCAGAGTAACAACAACGTTAGTTAAAACAACAAACCATCCAATCACACTAGCAGCCTTTTTCTGAAACATAAGGGGGGGGGAATTCTCTTTTGACGAGTGATTTATAGCCATTAGAGAATGATATGTTTTAAGAGCTGCTTTGAAACGAGAAAATATTTTCTCAAAAACGCACTCATCGACCAACAAAGTAATATAAAAGCATTGGTTAGCTCATTAAAATGTGGTGATTCAAATAGGAAAAGACATCACCGGTCGCCATGTCACCCTTTGAAAGCTCTTCACACTTATGGCAAAGGCATTAAATCACTATACATCAAAGACAAGGCAGAAATATATATCGAAAACTCTTGATACCTCATGGAAAGGCATCCGCTTATGAAAAAAAAAACAAGGAAAGAAGAACAAGTAGCATATATTTGGACGTTTTTGATTACTAGTTGAATAAACGAGAATAATGGACCGAGAAATAGCCAATTAATCCTCTACGACAAGTGGATGTAAAAAACTGAACCGCAGAATTGGGACTTCGATCAAAGGTCAAAGATCATGTTTTCCATGGAAAGCTACCAAAACGTTTGCTAACTGGCATCTTAATAGAGCTATGAATCCAAATCCTTTCGAATTCCAACACTTTGGAGTGCTTAAGATATAAGTCACACGAGACGATCAGACATGTATATCAGACATTTGGATCATTACTTTGCCAAGAAAAGTTACTCGAGATCTTACTTTTCAAACCACAGGCCAGTTAGGTACCAACCATAGCCACTGCCTTTCGTATGACGACTATACAGGAGGATATGCTTTGTGGGGATTTGATTTCCCTTCAGACTAAGACTAAGACAATGGACATTTAAATCCTCTAAAATATGGACAATCCTCGTATGGAATGTTACGTATCGGCTCGTTCGAAATAACAAAGAAAGAGTGACAAGCTTTGTAAATTTTAGCTAAAATAATTTATTTTCCTAAAAAAGATTGAAAAATGTATATATGTTAAACAACTCTTACGGTTTACAGAAACGATAAAAATTGTTTATTCTAAAGATAAACATAAGTCCTGTAAAAAGTTCTAAACACAGTCTGAAGTTCAGTTCCGGTCCGAAATGCCGGATGATTACGTCAAACAAAGGCTATCAGAAAAATCCAGAATTTACACAGTAAAGCACAGTTTGTATTGTTCCGTTCCAATTTAGAATATTTCCGGAAAATGTCTCTGTCCAAATCAGTTTTGTTCTCCAGAAAAACAATTATTCAGAAAAACGAAGTAAAATTAGCTGCACTAAAAAGACACATGTTATTCTACATAGACATACGAATAGGCAACTTCTTCTAAGACAAAAATACCTTTTTTAAGGTAATAGAAGTTGTGTAACTCTAAAATTTTATAATAATCTCCGACTCTGACTTTACGACTCTATAACTGTGTATGACTCTGAACGTCTTACAAAATATATCTCAGCATATAAACGACGCTAATACGTTGTTTGAATTACATGCGCACGGAGGACACATGCAATTTCGTAATACATCTGGACATTAGGAAAGCCTGACCAAGTATCAGCCAATCGTTTTCATAGCAATTCCTGAATGTTTACTTGTAATGAATTTGCCATCATACACAGCACGTGCTCACATGAGTCACTTTTACGACTAAAGTAAATACGATGTTTTTAACAACATATTATACTGATATTAATATAATCATATTAATAATTATATTTAATGAAAAAAAAACAGAAATGAAAAAAGATTTATACAGAATTTATTCCTTAACACACACTTTAACTACAGGGTCGTAAAAGAAATTTCAGTTTACTGTAGCTCTAGTAAGCACGATGAGCGTTATCTAGTCTGTATAATCTAAGAAAACTCTAGAAATCAATATGAGAAGTGATTCTAGACTACTAGATGAAAAGAAAAGATTGAACAGAGGTGATGAAGATGGTTTTTATTTTTATTTTTAGGGGTTTTTTAGAATTCAGAATAACCAACAGTTACAAGTGATCAAGAAAATAAAACTGCAACCTCGATAACAAAAAGGTTCGAATAAGATCATTTAATCTCCTGTTTTGATTTTACCTTAGCTGAATAAAAATGGACGAGTATATACATGAGGCATGGACTCTCATCTCAGGGAAAAGATTTTGACGCTTTAGTATAAGACTGGCGTGATCATTCGACTGACTTCTCTGGAATTGAAACAGTTCTCTTGCAACAAAGTACGAAGGCTACCCATTGTTTATCGACTTACTTGACAAAGCATTTCATGGAAAAAGTCAAGTGTGAATTGATGACTTATCATTACCTGTGAAGAACACAAAAAGAAATATGGATACTTGGGAACTTCATTACCTTCTGAATAACAGTTCATACAGTTTCATGGAATGCTATAGCGTCTGCTAAAGATGATATTCCACTTCGAAGTTCTAAAGATGTTCAAGACTATATGCCATCTTTAACCAGGCACTCACTGGGCAACAGTCTACGTTCCCAACGATCACGGTGTAGAATATTTTGATTCTTATGGATTACCTCCTCTAAAAGATGACATCATTGACTTTATGAGAAGAATATCTGTATCTAATCAATTCAATAATGCGCTATTAAAAGGGTCAGATTCTTTTGTGTGTGGACAATATTTTGTGTATTTTCTTTATCAACTTAGTCTTGGATTTCCTTCAGACATGTGACTTGTTTTGACCCTGAGTACACTATAAACGGTGATAACAAAGAAAGGTGCTTTTGTGAATATTACGGCTCTCTATTTTCTTTAGAACAAAACGTAATGTGTATTGATGCAAAAGTTCGAAGGTATTAGATAATTGGAAGTCTAGTCTGACTCCAAGACGTAGCCACCTCTGTAAATACATTCGTGCTTTATGGTTTCCCTTTTATTTTTAGTATCTATAAATAAAGAGGAAGGGTCGTGGACCAATCCTCACTCATCATACTTCAATTATCAGGGATGGGTATAATATGTTCATTTAGCTCGTTTTGTAGAAACCAAAAATAATTTTTGGACATGTTCTTTCGCCTTCTTACCATCGATCGTTGATTTTTGTCTAGAGGGAAGTTCCCCTTCACGTACGCGCCTCCTCTGAGCTTTCTTTAGTAAGTTTTGGATGTTGGTAACTCAACATGATTTTTTCTTTATTTTTTTAATAAGTATCTTTCACAATATTAAAAATAATTGAAACTTTTATAATATTATAATTATAATTTTTAATTTTTACTTTACAATTTGCAAAATATTTTGCAATTATTAAATTTGTTCAGAAAGTCTGTATAAAATGTTTATTCTTTTATTTGGAAAATAAATTTGCAAATTTTTAACTTTTAAACCCAACATTATTTAAAATGTATAAAACTTCTATGTTCATATTGACATGTTGGACGTAATTTCTTTATTGTTGATTAATTTCGCATTGGTTTAGAAAATTTTAGTAGCAGTTAAGTTACGACCATATTTTAAAGTTTTTCCAGACTTATTTAAATCCCCGCTAAAGTCGGTATGAATTTGAGAAATTGGTACTACTTTTAGTCTAGTCTAAATATTTTAAAATTTGTTTCCTTTTTACAGTTTCTACCAAAGTCTGTGACACTTAGAAAGTTCATTGCTTGTTTCGAAAGTTGAGTACTGCCTTTAGCTTCGGTCATGATAATCGAATTGTACGTTCCGGACGTTTTCTAGTCTGTGACAGTTTAGGACATTTAGTATTACTTGTAGTCATACCCATTTTAGTATTATTAAGTTGTTCCCTTGATTGAAGCTAAGTTTAACAATTGTACAATATATGCAATCATGATCTGAGGATAGGTGATGCTCAAATATAAATATAGAAAGCAGGTCACTGTTAACAGCGTCTGAATGGCATAATGTGGCGTGTTGGATTGTAGATGACTGGGTATTGGTCACTACGCACGGCACGTTAATGGCATAGATTGAGGTGTTAGTGGTTTATTAAACACGTCATGTGGGATAGTATGCTGTTTATTGGATTGTATATTAAAGTTTCAACATTCACGTTTGTCCTCATAAACATTTGACATCCTGTCCCTTAACAATATTCCTATTTGTCCCGAAGCACTTTCCATCCTTTGTCCCCCATAAAACCATTTCCCCAATTAACTCTTGCTATCATCCAGATGTTAAACCTATAGATAATTTAAACACCGAATTTTCCCTTGTCCCCCAATAGGCCTCTAATGTGAACTTATGGTTAACGATATTTGGCATGTCCCCCAGCTCGATCATACACCTACTGAAACTTTTCATATTACAAAATATTTATAAATATGAGGACCCGCTAAACAAAAAAAACCTCAAAAGACTTAATAACTACTAATACCCAGATTTTAAATGATAATGTTTACGTGAACTTTGGCAAGTTCCAATTCGAGTTTTGTCACCTCATATAAATACAAGTCTATGCATTTGTGTACGCTTCTTGTGCTACACAGAAGCAAGTAATGAATATATTATAATAAAAATAAATTGGTGATAAAATATTTGGTTAGACTGAATACTAAATATTGTTAATTATCTGTATATCTTTTTTCATAGTGAATGGGTTATTTTATTATAATGTACGTACGATATTGGGTTATTTATTCTGTATGTACTATCTCAACGGACGACCTAAACCGTATAATAAAACTAATCTATAAAATTGTTTGATTGATTGTCTGATTGGTGTATAACAGGACATCAACACATGAAAGATTACATCAAGAGGATGGTAATTAGAAGGAAGTGTCTCGCCCAAACAGCAGACCCTATCTGGTATGGGAAGGATTCAAACCAACCCGCCAAATTCGAATCATTGCATTATTATATAGTACTCTGAGAAAATATTTCATAGACCGGCAGGTAAACCCATCATCTTCTGAAAGAAAGCTTTCAAAAGTTATCCCCCTTTCAATAGAATTTAAGAAGAAATTGTACATTGATTCCCTCTGAATGGACAAACACAGTGGTTCAGTGCTGAACTTATCGACGTCGCGTTTTAAAATGGCATGGATTCAAATCATTCGTAGACCAGAAATATTTAGCCTCCTTCGTGGATTTTTTTTTACCTAAATGGGAAAAGAAAGCAGTTCCATAAGTGATGTTGCAATTAAGGCAATAAAAGTGTCGATATCAATGTGTTCCCACTAATACATTTTTCATCATTGAAATATATAGTAGGATTTAATTCTAACTTACGTTCTTCACCAAATTTTTGTTTTCATCTTTTGTATATTACCTGGTTTGAAACGACGAGGTTTAGCTAAATATTAAGCAGGGATCAAAGATTTTTGTGCCGTCCTCATATGCTGCATTTCGGTGAAGGAAACAAATTGTTGAATTTGAATCAATACTGAGGATTTCCACAAAGTTGTAGAAATACCTCCATTTTTATTTTTCAAGAATGAAATGACTACCAGTTGAGCAGTTTAAATTAAGGAGTTATTTTTCATCGCTTGTAATTTATCTGTCATTTATCTGTCAGTCACAAAATTCCAATATTGTCAGAAATATCGAAATCGAGTTTGATGCAAATTCCCAATACGATTGAATTGTTTGTGAGGAGCTAACATTATTCCAGGTCATCGCTTATGGAATTGTTAGTGTCATTATGCATATGATCACGGCAGCCATTTTCTCACCCATGAGACAGAGAAATCTGTCTCTTTTGCTAACCTTACTGTTTCTATCTCAGTGTGGTTATTTCAGACCTGTCGTATCCGTCATGGTGTCAACGCGCCTGAACTACTTTTAAACAGACACCCTTTCCTATCTTCTACCGTGATTGACGGAGATGTTATAAAATCCAACAACGATAATAGATAGGTATATACCAAAAATAAATACACTCATAAAGCAACTTAAGGCCTCTCCAGCTTTGATAACACAATACAAAACATTTCCACACACACACACACACACACACACAAACACACACACACACACACACACACCGAGTAATATGACACTCGAGATACACAGGCAATACACATCACTGGCCACACAAAACTAAACTTTCTCAAGTGCTACTGCAAAGACATAAACTTTCTTCTGTGTCGAACACCCACAATCCACCCAATCGAATCAACTATAATAATGCGTTATCGAATGTGAACGTCTGTACTTACTAACTAGAGTGGCCCATTCATCAATCCACATGCTATTTAACAATAAGATTCCCTTGTAGAGTATCATCGTACTTGTGATAGCAATCCCCACTATATTTCCAGGACAGAAAACATAAATTACAAAGAAAGTCATGAATTAGACATTTCTGATGTCACTACACACTTCGTAAAAACTCTACCCTGTAGGCATATTCGTATTGTGATCCTTCTGCACTGTATCTTTCCGCTGCCTACCTTAGAGCGTTTTCCAAATTAGAACTAATGGAAGTAAAAACTTGACTGTATAAAAGATATTAATTATTTACTAGCAATTTCAAATGATATCCATGGATTACAGTAATAATATCAAATGATTTCATGTTTCTATTTTCCCATGCGTAGAACTTGTGTAGAAAGAGTTGAGATTTCACCCACTATTTACATGTTCGTCTTAACGCGCAGTACATGTACATGTCTTTGGAAAAACAAAAGTACATGGCTTGAGTCGCCAATTGCGCAATACTTCCAACATTTAACAATTGTAAATTTGTTCTTGATCTTTTTACCTTTTCTAAGAGAGGCATGTATAACGAGATTCTTCTTAGGTATTCAGATTTTCATAAAAGAGAACAAAACCTGGTGACATTTATATAGAGTGATAAGCAATAATAGTACTCGATGAAAATACTGTGTTCTGAATATACTAATTAAATTGCAAGGGTGAAGAGCTATTTTAATTTAGTTGGAAAAATTGGTTGAGACAAATAATCTGTGTCAATGTTTGCACCAAGACAAGGAAATCCCAGTAGCTGGGCTTACATAGCCTCGTCGCTAGAATCTTTATATATGCATGTTATTGCACCATGGGCGGATCACAATTTGATATTCCATTAGTATTGGTGTGTCAAATGGTATATCAAATTGCTTTATACCAACACTTTAAATGCCATGTTTTTTTGAATGTATATAGTATAAAACAGATTATATATTTTATTTTTGTGATAATTATTTAATTTTAGCAAGTATTGTGATTTCTATTTCACACATATCATAAAACTGCTGTTGTACACACGCCTGGCTCAGTTAGGTTCCTTACATAGACGGAAAATCAAAAGTTGAAATATATCTTACAGAGCACATGCGACATATTCTGATGTCGTGAACATTTAATTTACTGTGATTCTACTTGCTGCACAGTGCTACGTCATGATTTGTTGCCACTTGCGTATTCTAACAGGTAATGTTTTCTTTTCTCTCTTTAAGTGACTTGCTTCTCTATTCTAAAACGATTAACATAATAGGTTGTTGATATTATTATTATTATTATTATTATTATTATTATTATTATTATTATTATTATTATTATTATTATTATTGTTGTTGTTGTTGTTGTTGTTGAAATAACTTTCAATTCTCGTTATTTACGTGTATGATTGATTGCTGTAATTTGAGTTATACAGTTTGCCTTAATTTATTTATACACCTGTGCACCGCTCAAACGACTACTAGCTTCGCTAGGTCATTTTCACATCATAGTCTTCAAAGGTAAATTGGGAGAAAAACGAGCCGAAAACATCTTTCTTCTTTTTTTTTTTACTTTTCCAGAAGCTGGTATTTTCTAATTTCGCAAAATTTATTTTCACAATTTTAAGAACTGCCAAAGGTAGAGTATACTTTGGACTAGTTCAGGCTCATTTTTCAAACGCATAGGAGCAGACATTATTATTGGTGCCTGCTTTAGACAGTGCACTGTTTCTGTAATTACCACATGTAAAGAAATTTCAGTCACAGTACAAGAAGGTAGCATAGAGGTTTGCCAACATTCTCTCCCTCCGTGGATGCTTCCTTGGTAAGCAACCTCACCTTTTACCGGTTCCTATGTCAAAAGTACATAACTGTACCATCGGAAAACGACATGAGAAATAAACTGTTCTTTCTCAAAATATATTAGTCAGTCATCAGTTCATTTACCGTGGTTCGTTATTTGACAGTTAACCCAATTTCTCATTAACTGATACAACGTACATATACATGCTTTTGTTTATTTCATGACTATAAATTACCTTGCTGATGAATACGGACATACCCTGTCTACTAATTAATTGTAGAAGTCTTTATCTATGAAGCTCGGTGAGGTGCAAGAATTTGATGTCCATTGCTGGATTCTCTTTCAAAATGAGTGTACCTTAACATTCGTGAACTGTTTCTAACCTGAAGATCTTTGCTACATGTTTTCTTTCCCTAATAACTGAAGTTTATTACCAAATATTGGCTGACCAAAGTGTTTGAAATTGTTCTGCGGTTTAGTTTTTTTTTCTCCTCATGAACTGCAATTCATTTTGATTTCTTTCAAGTACAGATAGTGTCTACGGATCGCGTTACATAAAAGTCTTATGAAACAAAATTTCTCTTCCAAACAGTGAACTGGATACTTTGAGAAAGGGAAGAAATCAAACAAAACTACGTCATTGTTAGCTAAATACGAAACACCATGACCGAACAAATTCAGAAGCGACTAGGGCTTTTTTCATCTAAAGCAACCAGATTACCTACAAGAAGTGTTTTCATCCTTCGTGATCGACGATGATGATGACATCAACAACTGGTTTCTGCGAGCACGTAACTGGCTGATCCGACCAAAACGCTCTCTAAAACGTGGCACACAGGACTGGAGATTCGATATATGTTACTTGTTCAAGCGAGGATGCATTTCTGTGATTTCGCTGCTGGTGTTTCTCCACTTACTCAATATGGGTTGGAGGCCTAAATACTGAATAAACTGTGTATTATAATCTGTTTTATACTATATACATTAAAAATAACTTGGCATTTGAAGTGTTGGCATAAAGCAATTTGATATACCAATACTAATGGAATATCAAATTGTGATCCGCCCATGGTGCAATAACATGTATATATAAACATTCTAGCGACCGTCTGCAGTTGATTTTAGATCAATGGTGAATTTCCAAACACTAATCATTAGTGACGTATAAAATCATTAATCATTAGTGACGTATAAAAAAACAATTAAAAGTATTAGTAATCATATAAATGAATCTAATTTGGTATATATTTTCGTCACAATCAATTCGGAATTTTGTTTCTTCCTCCATTATCATGCATAACAGACAAATTATGCAGAAATGTGTAATGAGAGAGAAAACGAATTTGGGGTGGATTGAAACCTTGAAATATAAATTACGCTTAGTTTTTATTTCTCATTAATTTCAATGAGCTGGGAGGTTCATTTCTTAGCGTTCATGTAAATGGCGTAGCTAACCAAGTGTTTTTAGTGCTCATCTTTTATTATTAAAACTATCCGTCATGTTTAAATCACACTTGTGTATTGATATAACCCCTGAGATGAATTCCTCCCACGTATGCATCTTTAGTGTTGTCTCGTACTCCTGATTGGCATTGAATAAGCTTAAAAGCCTGCCTTACTTGCTGACTCCGTGCCTATCTACCATCACTTATAGTTAAGGTTCAAGCAGTTAATTTACGGTGAAATCAATGCCACTCTCTGCTAAAACGATAATCGTTTTAGAAATTCTAGAAGTCTGATTTACAGCTGAATTACACTAATAATGAATTGAAATCATTGTCACACACTGTTGTGGACCTTTTACAGATTCATGATTGAAACGCGTCTTTCATGCGGCTGTAATAGACACTTGTACTTGCTGACACGAGTACTTAACTGAAGGTTTCACAAGAAGTTTACATCATGATAACGCGTTTATCAATATACAGAGTTTCCGAACTCCAGTTATGGTTGTTACTACAAAACCAGGAACCAGGAAGGAAAAGGAAACTTACTGGATACGCCGCCTTAAAACATTTAAACCAAACGATCTAAGCCATCTGTTGCAGAAGACGTATTGTCTCTTCTAGACTTTTCTAATTTTTGTTATTGGTCTTCAATTACTACTATAAGAATGAAATATCGGGTATATAATTTGAGTTTAAATAAATGCAAACAAAGTAATAGAAGTCTCTATTGCTCATCGATTTCTGGTTTAGTGCAAATAGTTTAAAGAATCCGCAACAAGTTGATATATGCTGACTGTGACATGATGCATATGAAGGTTTCATTCATGTAGAAACAGACGTTGCGTTTTGCAAACACAATGGTTTTGTGGTTTATTTGTTTATTTAGTTTACGCTTTGTATATGCCTTTGATAAAGACTCATTAAGAGTCAAAAGCGCGTAAGCTAGTTAGATACTAGTTTTACACTGTTCCTTATCAGTTTACTGGATTTCTCTAAATCAATCTTTGACACACGTTATCCCATTGCGATTGAAAGGGTTGTTATTTGCCATATATATATATATATATATATATATATATATATATATATATATATATATATATATATATATATATATATATATATATATATATATATATATATGAAAAATCTCCATGCTTTATTCGCGTTCATGCGCTCTAGTATTATCTTAAAGATTCATTATTAGCTAATACTTTGTGTAAAGGAAAGACTTTAAAGTTTCCACCTGAAGAGTTATGTATATGTTTTTTAGTTTGAATAACATGTATAAGTTTAATGAGTTTGTATAACTGTATATGTTTATTGAGTTTGAATAAGATGTATAAGTTTATTGAGTTTGAATAACTGTATATGTTTTTTTAGTTTGAATAAGATGTATAAGTTTATTGAGTTTGAATGACCTGTATATGTTTATTGAGTTTGATTAACCTGTATATGTTTATTGAGTTTGAATAAGATGTATAAGTTTATCGAGTTTGAATAACCTGAGTTCTTCTGCTTGATGTTTGTTATGTACTGTGTAATTCGCTTCCTTGGTTTATTTTTCGTCATGCCTATTGTAAAAGGCATCACACTTCACACACATTAATGCATAAATAAATAATGATTTATTGATCTGCAATTCATGTAATGTTTAACTTTAAATAACTTACCAGTTTTCCATTTTACTGAGTATCCTGCGGCTATATTTAAACAAGTGTTGCATCTACTCATAGTTTATATTGTTACTCAGGCCGTTCTTTCAATGACATTAAATTTAGCTCTGGCAAGAATTTTATTGAGATTTTATTTTTGGTTCTCTCTTACTATTAATAATTTTCCTTTTAATCGAAGACATTTTTCATTTTATCATTACATTTGAGTATTTGTTCACACGTTCGTACCATCAATATGATATTTGTGTTTCGTGGATTATAGTTTGTAATAAAAAGAAATTCCATTTGATGTTTGTGTTTCACGGTTATTTCTCTTGATCGGTCCTTTTTTCATTTTGTGGTTTCTTGGCTGATAATTTTCTCTTGGTAAATTTGCTACTCAAGATATTGCTGTAACTGTCAGCCTTTGATATTGTTCATGTTTGTTATTGACTTTGTTATTGTGCATGTTTGTTATTGACAAATGTTACCATTCATCATCTAATATTAAAAGGAATGTTCACCTTTATATGTTTTGCATGACAGAATTTTAAGTTGAGATACGTGTATCAGTTGGTTTACTATAAATATTAGAAGAAATATTCGTTCCAGATATTTTAATGAGACTGTTTAGAAAAGGAATGCTTATTTCACTTTCAAATTTTTATTTTTTTAGCTGATGCAGGTTATTAAATTCCTGGAAACATTCTTCTATCGGTATATGTAAATTCCATATAATGATGCTGTCGTCTAAAACTCTCTTCCAATTTTTAACTCATAATTCCCAAATTCTTCTCCGTTTCTTTTATTCATTCTGTTAAATAATATTTCTCCCATATATCACATGGGCCCCGAGTGGTCTAAAGCGCTTTCCGTTATGGATCACTCTGCGTGGGTTCGAGTCTAAGATTCGGCGAATGTGGATATGTGAGAAAACTTGCCAGATCTTCTCGTGGATCGTCGGTTCTTTCCGCGGATTTCCCGGTTTCTTCCTCCACCATTAATTCTGGCCGCCATGTGTAGCATATCATCTGT
The DNA here is from genome assembly GCA_016746295.1 of Potamilus streckersoni. NCBI lineage: Eukaryota > Metazoa > Mollusca > Bivalvia > Unionida > Unionidae > Potamilus > Potamilus streckersoni. The sequence continues at coordinate 1,528,178 of JAEAOA010001748.1, read as the reverse complement.
TGAAAAATGTCGTTAAGTCCCAGAAAAACAATAACAACCATGTATCATATATATATATATATATATATATATATATATATATATATATATATATATATATATATATATATATATATATATATATATATATATATATATATATATATATATATATCCATACACGACAGTGTTTTGCTGGGTTTGAGTTGGGCAAATATATTGTATAATTACTGAGGTGATGTCTTAAACCTTGGTATGTCATTGGCGTGTAAATTTGCAAAAAACATTTCGGTTTACTAATTTGACAATTCAATATTTTTCTTGGACAAGTTTTATTCAGAGATGGGAGAGGCGTAGTCTGAATGACAACAACTTCCTTCAAAATTCGACTATATTATGAAACGAATCTTTAAAATGGTAACAAATACATTGGATAAAGGTTATTCTGTTCATAGAAAAGTTTAAAGTTTATTCAGTTCATAGAAGATACTTTTCAAAAGACCGATTAGGACACCTGTCACGGCAGAAGAATATCAACCAAATGTTAAAGGACTCTAGTGTTAAAATGCGCAGGTTGATTTTTGTCACAACTATCTTTCAAGTCAAAAAGCGACAAAAAAAAACTGGTTTCTCTCCGTCAAAAGGCGGATTTTGAACGTGTGTCGAGAAATTAATTTCAAAATAGGAGACATTTGTCGCCTTTCAAGGTCACAAAGTTTTATTTTTCTTATCTGAAAGAACATAGCTCACAGTTTCTAAAACAAAAATAAAATACAACACTTGGTTTCCCGGCGGAAAACTCTCAAAGTAAGCCTGAATTTAATTATAGACGATAAGTTTCCCAAAGGAAGGTGAACGATTTGGCCGTATGATATTTGTCCACAATTTTGTCAAAGAGCTAAATTTGAATCCAATTATATCCAAAATGTCATACGTAATGAAATTGTATTAATGCAAACATATAAAACATTATATTAATAATCTTTAGCTCCACATATTGCCAAAAAATACACTCACTCACAAACACATAGTAAGCATATATAGAAACTGGCAAAATACATCTATATCACAAAATATACCTGCAGCAAATACATCATAAATACGCATTTGTGTTATATACATATCTGCACACCCATGGATAGACACATAAGGGTATGTGTGTATATTTACATATATGCTATACTATTTTTATAAGGTATGGTACACACAGTCTGTGCTTTCCGACTACAACTGGAAATTTGAACACGACTCTTCGTTTGGAATAAAGAATGCTCAAAAAATGTTAGTAGTCATGACTCTCCCATTTACCTGCAGAAAATAACATATATCACGTGTTCTTGAATAACATCAGATATTTAGATTCCCTAAAACATTCCCTAAGGGGTCCCGCATAGACGCAAGTTAATTTGAACATAAAAGTATGGAGGAATAGTAACAAATATAACCGTCAACATCAACCATCGACTTAATAGATTTTGAAAGCAGTCTGACAGACTGTAGAGAACGTACTTCAGAAAATTCAATTAGTTCTTTTTTAAGTGTTGATTTTTGTTATTACTGTTCCAAGAGAGTCCTAAAATCTTCCCCATCTGATGCATTCCTTTCCCTTGAAATGCCTGTCAAAGCATATTATTTTATGCAAGAATCTTTAAAACTATCCTTTTGGCCTTTTTATGGCGAAAAGCCCCAGAACAGTTTGAAACTCTCCCACTTAAATCGGCATAATTTGAATTGTCATCACTAATTTATCAAGTTGTTGTTGCTTTTGTTCAAATTAAATATAATGCAAAACAAGTCAAAGCTAGACTGAAGGTCAAACGTCATCTTGCAAAGGTACTGAGTTAATAGTAGATTTTTCAGATAAAGATTCCGGAAAGAAGCCAAGTAAATATTCTGAACGGTGAAATTCCTTGTCTCGCCGTCTTAAATGTTCTATTAAACAGAAGGAATTCATCTCTAAAACATATGAAAGTACATACTACTTACAATATTTAGTGAAGAATTTCCACTCAATGCATCCTCGTTATGGTACAAACCAAGAAACGAATCAACTACGCAAAAAGCTGGAATAAGACACATTTACTTCGTCACGGTTAAAAACTGATTGGTCTTAGCAAACATGAAATTTGTTTTATTCTTCATTTGGTGATTTGTTTTTAAACTTAAACTATAAATTGTGTAGTATAGACATAAAAAATTACTTTTGTTCTTATACTCGTGACCAGAAGGGAGCTGAAGAATCATCCATGACTGACCACTGTAGTCTGTCATAGGCCCAGTGCCGGATATAGGACATGAGGCCCTGTGCTAGTTAAGTTATGAGGCCCCTTACTTTGGACCTCAAGAAGGTAGGCCTAGATAAGTAGTCAGGCATATATATTCAGAAAATGTAGGAGTTTTTAAAATAGCCACAGACTTTTGAAAAATTCATCGTAAATTGTGTTTGCCAAGAAGATGGACCTCCTGGCCAACAGGCTCCCTCTGCTTAAGTACAAATAAGCACAGTGGTAAATGTGGCACTTCTTGGGCGAAAGTACTGAACTTGCCTCATCACCATATAACAAAAACAAATCAAAGTTCTGAACAAAAAGGTAACCTATAGATCACCTTGAAAAATATTATTAATACTAAATTGGATTCTCATGTGATATTATGATAACCAGCTTATACCACGAGGGGAAATGAAAAAAAGAAAATGTATGATAAACTCGATAAATTCAACTTTAAAAATACACTTTCACAATACCAGTGTTTTCCTTGGTGTATGCGAAACAATTGTATTTGAAATGAATACGTGAAAAATTAAAAACCAAAAACTGTAAAAATTTTCATGTGTGGGTGGCCACGATAAATAAAGGCTCTTCATGTAATTTTTTTTATAATCATTTTCCAGTTTTGTAACGAATTCTGATTTCCTACTCTTTCTGATACCAAAACTTGTTGACCTAAATTATTTTGTAATTATAATTTCAAATTCAGTGGTGTAGCTTGAATATTTGTGCCCTAGTGCGGGCACCTGTGTAAAGCTTACAGATGGGTTCTTGCCTAATATATATCGTTAAGAAAATAATTAGTGTGTCCCTATTTTTTGAATACTCTTCATATATGGTATCTACGAGCCTGTTCAAATGAGTAAACAGAAATACAAATTATATAACGAAGCCAGGCTTTGGTTTCTTTGTTCAACATCTCGAAAGAATCTGCGATAAATGAGAATTAGTCACTTTACAGTTTTTGTTCCTGATCTGTTTTGCTCTCGGACGTATGTTTAAGCACGTATTATACAGTTTAGTCGGGCTTCTTATTTTAATAAACGATCAAAACCGTAAAACTCCTCAAGATAAGGTATTACCTCACTCTCTTTAGAACATTATAAAATCTCTACAATTTCAAACGATAAATATTTCAGCAAGAAGAAATGGTTGTGAAACTTTTTTCATGTTATTGACAGTTTAATAGATTTTGGCTGTCATGGGAACCAAACTCCGCAATTATTAAACACTTATATTCCAATGGGTTACACCAGCTGGAAATATTTCTTGGAAAATGTCAAATTGAAAGGACCAGAAATATTGATATGATTACAATAGAAAGACCCGAATTTTTATTTTGCAAAAGTTATAACAGTTTTACAATGGGGTTGTTTTGTAATCGTAATCAGTTTACGTTAGAATGCTTCGAGTTATATCATTGCACAGCAATACATTCGCCAGAATTTTGCTTGCAATATGATCAAAAAGATAAAGCTTGATTCATCCTGGCCTATGTCCAACTCGTGAGGTATTGGCCACTTATGATGCTTTGCCAACTATGTCATCTCCAATATACACAACCTTGCCGCAGCTAGCAATAATTGAGGCAAAATTTGGTCACTAATATTTTCAAGTTTGACCCCGATAGCTTTTAGTATTGCCGTTGCAATTAGACTTAAATACCATTCCAACGGTCACAGCCGTTTTCACCTTTTTGATACGAATTATCAATGGAGAGGTTGGAGATTAAGTCCACTATAGCTTAATCTAGAATGATTCACAGGCTAGTGATGGTATTGTGTAAGACGAAAAGCACTTGGCTAGATGTATGCGAAACATCAAATTCGTTGTAGTCACGTTGTATAGGGTGTCGTTCAAACTAATAGAATCAGACTCAGAAGTTGGACCAAATTGTTGATCGGTGATTTTATATTGGTCTTCAAAATTTTGCAGTACTTTTTCAAGTCCAAACAGTTTTAACTCATTGTGTTAACAACCGTTAGATAAGTTGTACTGAGCTAATGAAATTACATATCAATTTGAAAGCTGTGTTGTTTTTTCTTTCATTCCAGGCCACATCATTTACCAGGCTAGCTTCCTTCAAGCAACACATGCACTTCTACATATGCAATGTGCAGCACGTGAAGTTGATTTTTTATCTCCATTTAACATCTGTTAGCAACAGGTTCTGCTGATTCTAGGTAGCTAATCAAAAATCATTCCGACATATTTACTTTTGTATGGCTGCTATCCAAAATAAGCATCCATAGACTTTCGAAAGTCTACAACCATCCACCAATGCTGATTTTTGGCTTGCTTGGACGGCTCAGCACAAACTCAATTGTTAAAATATATCAGATGTTGGAATAGACAATTACCATGGAGCGTAAAGTCAATGGTGTTTTGTTGGTTTCATGTCCAAAAGAGCTCGTTTACTATAGTTTTATTACTATCATAGTAATGAAGAGATAATCAGCGTGAGTAAAATTAATATGTACTCAAAAATCAAACAGACATGACCACGATTATTAAATATCAGACTCTATTCGAACTGAAACATGTCTCTAAGCACTGGATAAAAACTATTACAAACTTCGTACAGACTGCAGGAGATTGGAATCAGTGGCTAATTCACGTCTCTAGGATCCAAAGCCTAGTGCCAATATCTGAAAATGTATGAAATCGTAATGCATGGAAAAACCAGGAAAATAATGTATTTCTGCTCCGAAATTTTATTTTGTGACGTTTACTAACTTTAGCAAATTATTGCCTTGTTAAATTGGACATCGTATGTAAACACAAGATGGCAACTTTACGGCTGTCTCTTTCTCATGATGATGCACGCAGCAAGAAATTCCAATACATAGAAGAGATCGGCTAAGATGTTGCATGGGTTGTTAGTTGTAATGGCACTTTGTCAACATTATGAGTTATGGTATGTTTAGAATATAGAAGCTAAGTGCCTTTCCCTAGGACACACATAATCAGCCCACAAGCATCGAACCCAGGACTGGTTCAAATCCGAGTCTGACACTCTACCAACAGAGCTGACGCAATGTAACTGATGAACAACAGCTTATATTGTTGATGGTCTTCTTCCAATCACTAATTGAATTTATTTTTATAATGTTTAATGACTGTGCAGAGCTTGTATCTTTATATCGAAGCGACTGAAATCAATCTTGTGTAGAAAACATCTAATGAAGGTAAAGGTTATGTTCAATAGATACGACACAACATCGTCGGTAAAACTCGTTGTACACCAACTACCTGCTGCAGGAAATATTTCAGATCACATTTGGTTTAAACGTATAAAGAACATTAACCATGACAAATGTGCTCTTGAAACAAAGCCGGTCAAGAACCATTTAATAGCAAACATATTGAATCAAATGTATCTGCATGGGAAGCGGAGGATTTGTTGTAGTAGTGGATAGTTGCAACGACACCACGCTCTTCCGAAAAGTATGTATTTTGGCAATACAGGAATGTTTCTGTATGCTGATGAATTATCCCAGTAACAATCAGCAGACTGATTATCCGATGAGAATGCGTATAGTCTGTTCTTATTATTGTTTTACTTTAGCAAATGTCAAGTTACAAAACAAATATTCGTGCTAGTTGGCCTCCAAGTAAAAATAAACCAAGTACAAAATTTTTTATCTGGATAAGTACAATTGCTGTTAACGTTAAGAAACTGTGATACAACAGCCATTATAACAATAATAATCTGACATCATCAGCCTTATAACATTGACAACCTGTGACATCATCAATCGTTATAAGATTAACAGACTGCGATACTATCAGCAGTATAACATTAGCAGACTGACACCATCAACCGTATAACATTAAGAGACTGTTACACCATCAGCCTTATCGCATTAACAGACTGTGACACCATCAACCGTATAACATTAACAGACTGACAGCATCAGTCTTATAGCATCAACAGACTTCGACACCATCAGCCATATAACATTAACAGACTGTGACACTATCAACCGTATAATATTAATAGACTGTAACACAATCAGTAAACTTCATAAAATTAGAAAACGTACAAAGTACAACAAACAGGTGCAACATGCAGATCCGTTTTTAAGCCTTATCTACTTGAACTAATATACATTTTTGCTACTATATTAAATATCCTGCGGCACATATTTCTTCCACACAAGATTTATTCTACGCAAGATTTATTCAAAGCCTAATTTCTGTCCGCAGGTTTAGTGTGTGCCATTATGATGATCTAAAGTCACAGTGCTCGATCAGGTCTCAAATTTAGGGAACTTAGGATGGGCCCTGGAAAAAGACGACAAACTGCAAACAAATATGTTTGCCCAGATGGTCCGAATTCTGACATACTCCATCTCATCATCATCATCATCATCATCATCATCATCATCATCATCATCATCATAAATCCCTTAACCCAAGAGGTCTTTAGGACACCACAGTTGACTATATAACTAATTCTCTCCATCCTTCCTTGTTCTTTATTGTCCTTTGAAAATCTCCAGATTCCATACCTGTCCACTCCACAATGTTGTCTTCAAACCTCTTTTTCTGTTGGTCTTTTCTTCTGAGCCCTCGCACTGTGCATTGTAAGATTGTTTTGCCAGTCTTGATGATCTTGAGTCATGACCGTACCACTTCAGTTTGCTTTTATTTTACAGTGGTCAAGAGGTCTTCGTAGGATACAATGGCTCATTGGATCCTGTTGCGGACTTTTTCGCTGGTTACATGGTCAATGTATGAGATGCCCAAGATCTTGCGGTATCATCTCATTTTGAAGGCTTTAATTCTTCTTTTGAGATCTAATGTGAGTGTCCATGTTTCACAAGCATATAAAAAGATGGATATGGCCATCGAGCGCATCAGCCTTATTTTGGAACCTAAAACAATGTTGGTATCTTTTCATATTGGTTTCAACCTTGTTATTGCTGTTATTGTCTGGGCAATCCTGAAAAGTAGTTCTGTGATAATTGATTACAAGTACTTGAAGCTTGTGACTCTATCTAGCTTCTATCCACTAACCTTTATTTCAGCACTGACTCGCTAATCTCCATATCGTATGCTGTGGAGATTGTGTCGAGGTGCTCAACCAAGTCAGCCAGTTCCTTTTCATCTCCTGCTAAACCATCAATATCATTTGTCAAGCGAAGGTTGGTGATTGGTCTTCATCCGATGCTGACACCGACCCTGTGGCCTTGCAATGTATCTTCCATTATCTTTTCCAGAAACTGTTGAAGAGTGTAGGTCACAGTATACATCCCTGTCTCACTCCAATAGTTGTTCTAAACCGATCTCTTCTACTGCCATGTATGAGAACAGCACTAGTGGCTTTGTCACTGGAGGTGATCAACAACCTGCACTAGATTTGAGTTGATGTTGGGCATCCTCATAGTTGTCCTTAAGGCTGCATGCTATACCCTATCAAAGGCATTTTGAAATGTATAAAGACATGGTATAGAAACAGCTGATACTGTTTTTATTTCTCGCAAAGGAGTCTGAAATTGAAGATTTATTTTATGGTGCTCCTTCCTGCTCGGAATCCTGCATAATCTTCAGCAATAATTTTCTATGCTTGAGGCTTTAGTTTGTTGAGAGTTATCTTCAGCATGATTTTGTTCAGGTGACTGATCAAATGGTTGGTACGGTAGTTTTGGAATAGCTGTAGATTGTCTTTCTTGAGTTCATGTGGTGGGCCATTCTCGAATCTGCCATATCTTATTGCAGATTATCGTTAGGACTGATGTGACTATCTCTTCTCCTGCTTGAATTGGGTCTGCTATTATGCTGTAAATGCCGGTTGACTTTCCTTTCTGTAGTGACCTAACTGCAATTTCTACCTTTTCACGAAGAATGGGATTATCATCAAATTTCTTCTGCATGAGGGCAATCTAATACTGTTGGATCTCCTTGGGTCTTGTACAATTTTGAGCAGTATTATGTATATCGCTTGAAGATCTCTTAATCTTCATTTTGCTGATTTGTATTGGATGGTGGCAGTTTTCTCTTGCTTATGGGTCGTGAGAGTTTTCACCAGCCTATATACCATTTTGCTGTTATTTCTTCTCAGACTAATTTGGATTTTCCAGCAATGTATGCAGGATTCCTTTGCTTTTTGTGATTATATTGATTATCTCAGTATTTCTAGAACATTCGTAAACTCACTTCCCCTTTTTCAGTTCTCTTTTTTGTCGCATAGCTCAAGGACATATGTTGTTATTCAATGTTTCTTTGTTCGACGATAGTTGCCAATGATCTAACTAGCTGTGCTAGGTACAGCTGTGTTGAATGTGGGTGTTAAGAAGTCGGTGTCTTATCAATCCAGAGTTATTAAAGGTGCAAATTTACCACCTAACATTGATTGGAAGTATTCTGCGACTTTTGGATCTTTCATTTTTTTTCAAGGTTAACTCTGATTCTTGGTTGGTGAAGCTCTTTGATCATTTTCAGGTTGAAGCGAAACGTTGTCATTGATAAATCATAGTCACATCCAATATGTTCTCCTGGAAAACTACTTATTCTGGCGATATTGTCTTGTGCAGAGTCGTTTTTCCACCAAGATGTAGTCAATCTGATTGTGATGTAGGCCTGTATTATTATGATGTTGAAGGGAGTCGCTCTCAGGCGGATGGTAATGAGCCTGCATGAGACTGGACAGCAACCCATAATGCTGTTCACAATGACCTCATGGACAAGAACGCCATGATTGTGTTTGTCTCCTCTTCCGCTGAATCTGAGCTTATGCCCTTCATCTGTTATTATTTCACTAAAGGTTTTTCAGCGCACTTCGCAGACAATAATAATTTTCCAGTTGTACCTCTCCAACTAATGTGTAAGTTCTTTCAACTTTCCCACAGTCCTCGATGTTCTAACGTTCTATGTACCGATGATGTTGTCTACTCTCCCATGGATCTTGGTAGTGGGAGAACCAGTAGCATACTTTTCACCTCCGTCCTGGTGTTCAGCGGAAGACGCGGTCATTATTGATCCGGGCTGCTACCGATTTTGAATGCAAGAATTGTTGGTTGTCTTTATGGGGTGTATCAAGAGCAAGGTACCGACCACCTAAGCCCATCCCTCTCCAGACTGGATGATCAAAGCCGAAATCCACTTATCTTGGAGCCATTCCGCACTAGCCGTTGATTTCATCGAGGAAGACTTCCGACCAATTATGCTGTGATATTATCACAATATTTTACCCATAGCATCGGAGACGTGTGGAGGTGGGAGCATCGTATTACATCCTTTACGGCTCCAAAGGACTGCACCACTGCCCAGTAAATGCCTACAATATAAAAGCATCCTTTCTTTTAATTTTTGCAGCTTGCGACACTTAACATAGCAGTAGCTATGTTTATAACTGAGCAGTCATTTTGCGGTTATCAATTTATTGCCGTACAAATGACTTTGACTCTAATCTACAAACACTGTAAAACTGGATCTTATAAGTTGGTAGCTTGGTCACCTGAAACATGTACGAGTGCGAAAATTATCTTTGTTTTTAAACTATGCACTTTTTACCTTCATTGCTATTTTTCATTTTTAAATTTAGTAAAATTGGATGCCTTCTTACACGGTTTACCAATAAATGGGAACAAACTCTCTCTAGTACAATTATATTTTAATTTCCGGTACAAAATAAAATACATAAAAATAATATAGCATGCTTCATCTAAGTCATATCTTTCTTTAAATGGTCATAAATATCCTAATTTTACAACAAATTTTTTATGTCTTTTGATGCTATCGTATATAAAACATCTCTCAGTATGTGCATAAAAGTTTTAAAAGGATAATCGTCCTTCTAAAATAGTTTTCTCTTATTTGCCATGCATTTAAGCGATATGATTTTACATTCATATCAAACTTATGCATTTGGTATGTATATTCTGTAAAAAAAACATTTTTGACTTTGATTTTCGAAAGTGTTCCAGACGATCAAAACATCTTCGTTTTGAAAGGTATTCAAGATCAAAATGACACAAACATTAATTTTACAGCATTTATTTTCCTATGTTTTGTAACACGCTGGTAAGAAAACGTAAAATACTGTCTACATTAATATCCAAAATGTTTCGAAAATGATCGATATATTCTGTACCCCTTAGGAAACGGTTCATGTTGTAATGTCTTTTTGATATCGTGATCTTGTCACGAGTAGTCTTTTGTAATCTTATTTGCTCTAGGGGAGGTAAATCGAAAACACCCTATCAATATCATCTAAAACTATTCAGTTAAAAGTCTTATCAAGTAAACACGATGGTGCTAAATTGTAATGCACACGTTTACCACATTTACTTACAATATATGACCATGCACCAAATTTCCCAAATCTTCAGCAGTCTTTCTTCCAATATAAGTGTCATTCTTTTCTATGTCTGTATCATAAATTGTTGATACTTCTTGGAGTAAATAAGGTAAACATAAAAGCACATCCTTGTAAGCCGACCTAAAAGCAGTAAAAATATTACATCATTAAAAGTCGTATATCTCCACTCAATAAAATGACACATTTTTTTTTCCACCAGAGTTCCTTTTATTATCATCTATTGTTTTACAAACAGATTCATACAAATACAGCGGTGGGCCCCGAGTGGCCGAGTGGTCTAAAGCTCTGTCCGTTACGGATCACTGCCATCTCACCTCTGCGTGTGTTCGAGTCTAGGATTCGGCGAATGTGGATATGTGAAAAAGCTTGCCAGTAGCTTCTCGTGGGTCGGTGGTTCTTTCCGGTGATTTCCCGGTTTCTTCCTCCACCATTAATACTGGCCGACATGAATAGCCTATCGTGTGCTGAAAAATGGCGTTAAGACCCACTAAAACAAAAACAGCGGACTTTGTATGTCTTTGAATCATTAGTATTAGCCAATGTTAAACTTGAAATTCGTGTTCTTATTTTTAAAAAAACGAAGTTTCCAGTTATTTTATCCAGATATTTAAATTTAAGATCAGCTATATTACGAGAAGGCCTCTTATCTGCAAATAATTGCATTGGTATCGAGAATCTTAACATAATCATCGCAATATAAGCATACTATAAGACGTTATTTAGCTTCAGCTCTCCAAAGTGGGTTTTTGCATTCTCTTCATTGTCATTAATAGTATAATCTTACATGACCCGGCATCTAGTTTCTCTCCCTGATCTAACTGTACTTTGTTTGGCCTTGCACAAATATAACCTTTTTGGAATTATCCTGGGGTGAGTAGAAGACTGTTATTTCCGTTTGCAGTCGATGGACATTTTTGTTGGAAACATCACTGTCAGCTTTCGACATATTTACTAAATTTTTTCACCTTGCTTTGATTATTTATCGTGTAAATATATCCTTTCAGAATTTTTGTAGTAGCTAATACTTTGCATATTTTCTTTTTCATTCATTTGTTTCAGATCTAAGGCATTCATCATCGCGATTCAGTTTGCCATAGACCTTGCTTTCAAGCAACTGGGTATTGTTTGCAACTGCTGTATTTTCAGAAGGTAGTAACTAAATCTTGATCAGTGAGACCGGGTCTAATGACATGAATATAACTATACAAGTCACACAGGTCATGTAGGCATTCGACACCGTCTATTTAAACAATTTGTGTGATCTTTTTAGAAGTTGATTCTAAATACCGTCAAGTGGCAAGTATTCACTTCATTTGGATTCTTGTACATCCACATTCGTTTCGAAAGTCATTCTTTGGACGCCCTGAAAAGTGCATATGACAAAATTAATGCTAAAGTACGTATACATTTTTGTACGAAATGAATCTAAAGTTACGACCTAGTGCAATCTGGACTGTAATGTCACAATGAAAGTTACGCATATTGATATTCAAAATCGTACTCTCCTATATTTTGACGATTCCACTTGACGTGCTCCTTTCCAAGCCAGAGTTTAGTACATGGCCACCATTGCAAAAGACTACTGAGATCGAAAATTTGCGTCTGTAAATTTCTTATGACAGTTAAGGTGCAGAGCATTCAATAATCAGGATCAAATAGACTTTGGTTAAAGAAAAGTGTTTAACTTTAAAAGAACAATGTATATTTAATTTAAAATGAGTAAATTCGCATACATAACCCATGTGACTTACAAAAGAGTACAGTAAACTTTGTTCGTTTTCCAACCCTTTACTATAACCAGGTGGATCTAATCAAAAGTTATTGTCACCAATCATATGCTTGCAGCCACACACAATATCAAAGATAATGAAAATAAACTTATGTTATCTTCTAAACCTACATTTGGTAACGCCTATTGTCTGTTTGATGAAACTTTCATATTTTTGCACTTCATTGATTGAAGCTAACTGCGCAGGTTTAACAAATTTTCACAAGAATGACGTTGAGATGAAAAGTACGTACATAGATATTACCGTCAAATGGCGTTCCTTCAAGGAAATGAAAATCAATAAATCTTAAATTTTAATAAACCATGTGATAGTATTAACTATTTCTTTTTTGCTCCAAACTTTACTTTACTTAGAAAACACATACCACGGACACAGAGTTAAAGTGTATCACTTTTCCATCTTTATCTTTTATGGTGTTTGATGTTTATAATTTTTAACGTAGCTTTAACAATTTTTCAGTCATATCGCTACGATGTCTGCAGTGTGGCAGTTTATAGTGATGTCTAGCACTGAGGCATCATGCCGCAGACATGCAGCATGATGTCCCACCCAGTCACATTATCCTGACACCAGGCCGACCAGTCTTAACACTAACATCTTAATGCTGAGCGTCAAGCGAGGCAGCTGTGGTACCATTTTTGTAAGTCTTTGGTATGACTCGACCGGGGATCGAACCCACGACCTCCCGCTTCTTTTATCTTTTATGCAATTTTATAATATCTCTTTGTAACTGCATGTAATGGCCACTAGTATGGCATGAAATTAGGTCTGCACAGAAAACATTTTACCAGCTAAAAAGTTAATTTGATACTCTTGAAATGAAACCTATCATTTCATTAAGGTAAATTTATACTCTTTGGGGTTTCAAACGTTCAGGCTCCAAAAACTGTCGGAGTGTCCAGTATCTCTTGATGTAGTGGGGAGCTCTCGCACGACTATCCCATTCGCAGAAAAAACAACAGTATTGTGTGTATCCAATCTGTAAATCAAGCAATAGAGCAAGAACCTTCAAATTACCACAAAGCTGTCACTGATGCTGATCATAGTTTTTACGCCTCAAAAGTCGTTTCATAATTTCATAGGTTTCCTTCACATGGACTGCATATCCAGCCGGAATTGATGCAAAACATTGTACTTAAGCATCAAAACAGATTTAAGACTCGTCATCAATGAATCATGAACAGTCCCCACTCATCTTGATCATGAACGAAGTTGAGGTATGCCATCACACCATCAAAGTTGTTGCAGACTACAATATTACCTTTCATAATTAATTATTTGACAAGATCTTCTTGACGATCATGGAACATGGAAACCCTAACATCACATTGCCAGGAGATTCCACTGCTGTAGTCTGGAGCCAAAAAGTTCTGCCTTATTCTTGGATAGTTCAAAATCTCTGACAAGATTATTGATTCACTTTTAGTGATCCAACTAAATTCCAGTTATGCTCCAACGAATCAATTGCAAACTTGAATGTGCTGATGTGCTGATATGCCAATAGCCGTGAATGTGTTAATGTAACAACAGTCTGGACGTATAATAATATAATCCATAACATCTTTGAATGAATCACAAGAATGCCAGAATATTATTTTAGTCAACGAGAAATATAATTAAAATTAATACTTGAAATGAATAATTCCTCTCAGATGATAACTTAACACGACTTAAAATTATTCTACCAAAATCTTAAGATAGGAATAATGTATAATTTTTTTTATCAGAATCTTATATGCAAAACTAAGCCACCATGACCAGAGGTTGGTAATGATGACTTTAAAATTACATGATGTTCGTCGTGTTTATCAATCAGCACATGAATCTATCACAGTAAAGTATAATGGACTATGAATTTATCCAAAAAATAAGGATATTGGCAGAGTAAGCAAACTAGTACTAAGTACACGATATGCAGAATAGCAGAAAAATAGTAAAGACTTTGTATGCATAAATATGAATACAAACATTGCTAAATAAACTAATTTTCAACGACAATGTTATGCTTGAACAATCAAAATTATTAATGAAGAACTTCATTAATTTTACAATCACTTAAAAAAGAAAAATGTTTGGCAAAAGGAAATTGTTGCATGCCTTTACAGGTTCGTTACAGCTTCAATATCGAGGTAATCAGAGGATGGAAATGGGGCCGATTACCTAATCAAACTATGATGCGGAAAGAGTCTCAGGAGATTTTTATTCATTAATCTTTTATATGCACACTGCCTGATCTTTCTCCTAGCAAACTATGCATGCGTTTTAATATTTTCCTTTCTGCATTTTCGAAACGTCAGTCAGTATGCCTCATGTAACAACTCATAACCCTGCATAACATATTCCGAGGCCAAACCACATTCAGTACTTGCTTCTACTGACAATGAAGAATAAATTTCACGAACTTTGCCAGTAAGTACACTCTGTAAGTCCAGCGCTCTTCAAAATGTGAAAATATATATCTTTTTTCGAGACTGGGATACTAATCTTACATTTTCTGCAACATCCAGGCTTGAATTTTCATCATTGAGTTCTTTCTGTTTCCCAGTTCCAATGTTGAATCTAATTTGAAATTCCCCTTTCGTCCTTGTCTTTTAGTATTTACAATTTTATTTGCATCTCAATTTCTTCCTTTATGTTTTTAAATTCGACACCCTTCCGATTCCCTTCCCTTTCTTCCATTTCTTTTTGAATTTGTCTTTCTCTGTTCTCTTGTCAAGCACAAGCTTTCTTAATTTTATTTCATTATTGTATCATAATTTCAATTCCATAATTTGCAAGTCAGAGCCAGATGAAAATACTTACTAATCAAACCCAAAGCACCTTTATCCTAAATATTATTTTATGCTAAATATTAAACCAAGATATTTTTCTTTCCGTTGTAACAAAGATGGCTTTGACTCTGAGAAATCATATTATCTGGTAAGTTGGAGCAATTCATCATATTTCAATGACACTAACCGTTCCTTTTAGGATTTAAAATAAAGCTTTCCACTTCATATGACATTGTAGAAACTTGTTGCTTTTAAAAGAGCAGTGATAGAATAATGTCCAAAATAAAATAAATTTAAACTGTCAAACAATTTCATTTTCATTTAAATATTCCTAATCTTTGTATCCCGTAGTTATGTTACGAATTTATGGTCATGACCTAAGTAACGGAATAAAGAAAAACCAGCACGTTTTGTAAAACTAACAAATAGTTTAATGATTAAAGTTCTAAATGAAAATGTGAGAGGAACTTACAGTGTTATGAAATAAATCCAAAATAATCGTGTAATTTCAAATCGGAAATGTACTGTGAAGTACTCCTTTGAATAGTTCAAAACAGTTCCAGAATAATATTATTGTCCAAATAAAGATAGCTTTCTTTCTCATCTGCACAGTCCAAACAAATGTTTTCCTCTTGAATAATATCTAAGTTCAAAACATCTGATGACTTACAAGAGGAACATAAGAAAAAAGAATACGTCCAAAAGAAGGAATGGCTGATTGCTCAGTTCTCTTTTTATATACACCTTCTGTTAAGACTATATTCAATAACATACCCCACTTGACAGGTCTTACTACTCATTTTATCTCGAAATTGCTTATTCATGTGACATAGCCTAACCAATAGGAAGTTACTGAATTCTTCTAGAACTGTCCAAAACTATCAGCCAATGAGAAATTAATCATAAAGTCGTCAATAATTCTTATTATTAAGATTTTTATTAGTAATGGTCAAAACATATGTAAGCATCTATTAATTGATCCCAATTACTTTTACGCTCTTAATAATCCTAAAACAGACCTAGATAAAGTGGGCAAAATCTAAGTGGAGATAATTTGTACAATTTAGAACCACGAATACACATTATAAAGACTAGATAAATGTATTTACCAGGAGATACTAAAAATAATGGTATACATAATAGCAGTCCATTTTATTTCCAACAATTTGCAACACTTCAATCTTTTCAAATGTCTAAATGAGTTCAGGTTAATAAAATTTCTCTTTTGCTATTGCTACTCGGCTGCAACTACTTTATATACTGATTTGCAATGTGTTAATAGAATTTTTAATAGAATTTTTATTTCCCACAAATTATACATCTGTCGGTATAGATCGATATGGTAAAGTTGTGACATCCTCAACCTGATATGTAAATTTAGTCAAATACAAATTAGGCGTATTTACAAATGTGTTATCGATTTCTTTTTCATACTGAACTGCAATAACTATTTAGCTATGAAAACGTATTGTGAGCTCATTTTTTTTTAATGAATTACCAATTTATATGAAGTTCATGGTTGCTTCAAAGCTAGAATGTAAAAGTACAAAAAAAAATATAATAATTCTTAGTAAGCACCGAAGAATATATTATTTGGTTAAAATACGAACATTCCTAGGTGCCAAATAAAAAGAATCGATAGTATTTCACTCTTATCATCATCTCAAACATTGGAATATATATATATATATATATATATATATATATATATATATATATATATATATATATATATATATATATATATATATATATATATATATATATATATATATATATATATATATATATATATATATTCGAAATAAAAAATTAACACATTTATTCTCTGGCTGTCATTATTCGACACAGCTAGTTTTGACATCGCTTTTATCCCATACATGAGATATCTTTAAATCCCAACATTGTTCTTTTCATATCAAACTCTAAATCTTTTCATTCAAAAGCAATGTATCTTTCTGCCATTATGATTTATATCTAACATTTTCCTTCCGTTCGCTCCACTACCCTTGCTCCAATAATTGTCATCATTATCAGACAGTTCTAGTTATTTTTCATATTCTAAGAAAATTTACATGATAACGTTAACAGTACGCTAGATTTTGGGACTACCGGAATTGGAATTTTCGGTGTATGTTTTATTTTCTTTCCTATATGCTAAAAGATGCACAACCGTATTATATTTCACTAATGTCCTCTATTCCCCAAATGACCATTAACAACAACTATAATGTTGTTAGCCATGTAAATGCAACCATTCATTCATAAGAAACAGCAATAACTGTTGTTGTTGTTGTTGTTAGGCTTAACGCCATTTTTCAGCACACGATAGGCTATTTATGGCGGCCAGTATTACTGGTGGAGTAAGAAACCGGGCAATCCGCGGAAAGAACCACCGACCCACGAGAAGCTACTGGCAAGCTTTCTCACATATCCACATTCGCCGAATCTTAGACTCGAACCCACGCAGACAGAGGTGAGATGGCAGTGATCCGTAACGGACAGCGCTTTAGACCACTCGGCCACTCGGGGCCCCTAACAGCAATAATAAATATGCAATCAACAATTACACGGGTCCCCTCTGCTAATATTTTAGCATTCTCCATTACCTATTGTAAGCATTAATTATCTTGTAAAAATAAAATTAGTATCAAGTTGTCTTGAAAAGCAAAATGTTAGCGTCTATGAAAGGCATGACAAACAAAAATTGTCTTTGCGTCATGTCAATGTAATTTTAAAATTAGGTAGTTCATATAATCTACAGATTTTTTGTTTCTTAATTTATCGAATTACTGTTGATAAAATCGGCTTCTGAAGCTATTATCTTTAATTGTCCTTTGTGAAAATTACTTTGGGTAATTTCGGAATGACATTAAGCATGAGCACTATTACAACAATATTGTAGTTCATGCATTAGTAATTGCCTTACAACTTCATCTTTTTTTACATCTGGTGCCTAATTATACAGCCCGAGCATAGTTATTCACAAGGTGTTCATCTGCTTGAACACTCGCAATCGTGCTTTAATTTATATTTGTTTCTACAAAAATGATTTCTTTTTTTCTGTCTGCATATGTTTGAACACCTGCGCGCATTATTAGCCAATTCCTTAAATTTAAATGGCAATTAAATAAGATGCATTTAACGACCATTTACGGGACGAATTGAAAGTAGTGTTTTTACGCAAGTGGCTGTAAATACCGGCAATAGGCGTGGGAGAAACATGTCTACATTTTATAGACTAAGAGTATTATTAATTTTATACCTAACAATATGCAACAACATTTATAGGAAATCTAAAAGGTATATTTTGTCCAGTGCATTTATGCACTGAAACCATTCGGCAGCACTATCGAGTTGGTTTTCAGAACAAATGAACTGAGATGTTTCCATCTTGGAATTGTAAAGGTGATTTTTCCAGAACAGTTTATGTTGGGTGTGGTAGATAGTATTAGAGACGAAAGAAAGAGAAGAGAGACATCTAACGGTTAAATGAACTGGCGAACAGTTTTATTCATTATTTCATTGATGCTTTTAATACGGTTCATTTCTATTTCAGAAATTCGGATTAATTGTTGTTCGACATTCGCATATGATGGTTAACGATAAAAAAGGAAACAAACAAGATTAGCACTGAACAATGGAATGGATTCTGTTCACTGGCAGAGATAGTGTAATGTTAAATATTTGGAGGACTTTATAATGTAGCACACACACACACACACACACACACACACACACACACACACACACACACACTAGTGATGTGAATTTGATCATTCAATCATTGAACGGGGTTTCGAAGGATATATGTTGATATACAATTCGTTAACCCACTACATCCCAAACAAACCTCCACCATTAAATATTGAACGTGCCTCTATCAAAACTTCAAAATAAGAAACCATTTGTCTAATAAAATAGTCAATACTTTTATGAAGTAATAAATTAAAATGTATTACAGTTGAGTGTCAGTTCTCACCGTTTCTTCTCTGTATCAACAGATTTTGTCTCCTCACACCAACACACACACACACACACGCAAACACACGTGCAAACACACATACATCTTTTGTCATATGATGTAATTTCCCAACATTTAAATAATATTTTCCAGAGTATATTAGAGAATATTCTTTGTGTAAAAATTAATTTTCTTAAATTAAGTCTTAATGTTTGCGCGGAAAACGATTCTTAAAATCTTGAGTATGTTTCCAGCTTTTGTCGTCATCTTATGCTGACTCTTCTTCCATTTCTACCTCTACATGCATACATTACAATAGATACGTCCTCTACCCCTCACCGCAAGGTTAAATAACACCTTCGTATCTATCCTTAAAATAATATATGCTTCGATAGTAGTTAGCACAACAGTAACAGATAAAGGTATAAACCTTTAATATAATAAATGGCACATCCCTTTGATGCCCCATCGTTAACATTTTTTCTGAAGGAGAATAGAAAGTATCTTTGTGCAATGCCCAAGCAAAGATGGCCAGTCGTGCAGGAAGCGTAGTGATAACAATGATTTTAAGCTGGACATCATGTCGACTAGATTGGATACCAAATCGACACCGAATTTCGATGAGGTCTATCAACGAAGTCTTGTTGTGAAAATCTCATGTCGATATGATGATTATTCAGGAGAAATGATCATAACAATATTTCAATGATGGATATCATAGTGGCATCATTTCTATATAGATATATAAAAGCAATGTAGTCATCTTTTCAGTGTTCTCTTGTTAAAAACTCAAATTTTCCTCTTATTCTTATGATGTGAAGTTGTGAAAGATGGAGTGTCACAGATTTTTCAAACTTTTTAAGAAATAATTATACAAAAATTAGGAAAACGTAGTAGTAATAAAATAATGATTCATTGTGTATTCTGATATTGTTGTAATTATAATATTACAAAAAGGAGTTTGGCTGCCACCTTCATGCCGTGTAATAATTATTTTTCGAAAAGAGTTTTCCAACTTTAAAAAATATGAGCCTTGATTTTGCTGGATTTATAGATTAACATTTTTTGGGAATTCGTGCAAAACGATTAGAGTATTACTCATAAATATCTGTTTTCTACTGCATTTCAAATACGTTTAGGCCATCATTATATATCGAATATTGCTTCCGTT
Organism: Potamilus streckersoni; assembly: GCA_016746295.1. Taxonomy (NCBI): domain Eukaryota; kingdom Metazoa; phylum Mollusca; class Bivalvia; order Unionida; family Unionidae; genus Potamilus; species Potamilus streckersoni. Next base: position 1,507,907 of record JAEAOA010001748.1, on the reverse strand, counting down.
TGATAAAGCTAATCGTATCTGCATTCCATAGAGCTATCTTCTCCGCTGCAGATCGGCGTCAAACCTAGTCGTCGGAAAGTACAGTCGAAGTAATTCTTATTTGCAATGCACGACGGAATGAGACGGAATGACACCTGCCAGGCACTTTAACGGATAGGTGTTTACAATACTCTCATTAACTCTAAAATGTCAGTCCGAGGAGGTTTCGCTGCAAAACAATCTCGTTCATGACAAATTGTCGACAAACATAATCAGTTTCATAAAATTTCAACAATTATCAGATCAATACCGGAAATTAAACCAACACATGATAACGTCCTCCCGTTATCATTAAACAGAACAGAGCAAAACTGTAATGTTTTCACTTATATAAATAAAAGCACATAATCAATATAACACATAAAGCCTATACAATACTATGTAGCATGAATGCATGAAAATGACCATAGAATATTTGTAAACACATAAAACTTCTAAAGTCCACTGCATCGTCATCATTTGTATTTTAATTCTGTGAGAGAGAGAGAGAGTGTTTGTGTGTGTGTGTGTGTGTGTGTGTGTGTGTGTGTGTGTGTTTTCATAATATATCACCAATACAATAGTATAACAGTAGTTTATAAGGTTTTGTAAAAGATCGCCTCTTTTGCCTCCGAAAGTACTGAAGTCCCTGCTGGCCAAAATGATCAAAAGGAAACGGATGATATTTTAATGGATATATAAGGACTTACCTGTACCCGTCTATTTTTGCGTGTAAATTAGTTCAAGGTGGAAAATAAGGTAAAATTGGATGCCCCCTTTTCCACAAATCTGTTAATAAGTTACGTCACTGTTAAATACTTATTAGATGGCCTTAAAAATATATGCGAGTTTCCTCTCCAAGCAGAATATGTGTACCAATGTTTCCCTGATCTTAATCTTTGCATCAGAGAAAAGCATTTTGCAGTAATGAATACGTGCAGATCTAACTCCATTATATAGATCTAGCTAGATCAAACAAGCATAAATTATGAATTGGTTGATAGCATGTGAAATAGACAATGTAGAAGTTCTGTTTTGTAAACAATTTTCAACTTAATACTTGAAAATTTTATACATGTTTGCGACATGTTTTTTCATAATGGATTCTGTCTGATTGAAAGGTAGTATGACACGTGAGATAACGGAAAGTCTTAGTAGTAACAACGCACAGGAAATGAAACGGAAATTGGTTACTCTATTTAATTGTGTCTATCAAGGGGATTCAGACCACAATTAATATAATCAGAAATGAATTAGACTGATTTCACGTAGTTTCACTTTGTGAGTAGTATCGCAATAGAGATTTTAGATTTTGATCGCTGCGAGAGATAAATTCATTCTATATCCCATGCATTTATTATGTTTGTCTATATTGTCTCACGCGAATACACGCGCTATTGGACATTAAGCAATAAAAAATGAACAAATCAAGAACATACCGACCCATCTACATTAACTCGATGTCACTTGCTTGGAGTAAAATTTAGATAGTCAATATGGATGATATTGTTTTAATATTTTTTGTTTGCCAAGATTTACCATACTTATTTTTATAAAGTCAAAGGTACATAGATTGCTAGTAAGGCTACGTCAGTAATAGCCAGGACGTCGTAGAAAACATTTTGTCAATTTTCACTCTCTATAAATGAATCACAATTTTGGTCACCGACACCTCGCCTTTGCATCGGTGTACGACGTAGTCTGTTGTTTTCCATTTTTTCCAACACGATCTCTAACTCAGATATGATTATGATATTGTTTTCAATAAATATAATTTACTAGTCGCACTAAAACTACTTTATGCCGTTCTAAATAAATACATATTCGTAGATGTCGCATCGAAATTATTTTGCCAGTTCCAACTAAGACACCGGTTACTTTTGTTACGACTTAGGAAAAATTCCGATTGATATATCTATGATGGCTTCCGTTGTAAACTTTCAGTGACATCCAAGCATACAGTGGTCGTGGCGGCGAGTCATACATTGCATCAACAGCCATATATACACATTTGTATTTCATATGCAACGCGGTTATATTCATGATTTCATCGCGCGATTCTTGTTCTTCTTCGAATATGTTCTAGCGTTTGCAAGATTTTGAGGGTATATCGTAGTTCTTCTATTACTAATCCATGTGGTACAATTGCTCGAAAGGCACACCCTGTCCAAACATTATATCCAGGCGAAACACGCACGCACGCATTTCCAACCAACTATTCCTTTTTATTTGTACAACTGCAATGCAATTATATATCTCCACCTGGGGAATATTTAAATCTATTGCATGTTGTGGGGATCTCACACCGATACAATCTAGCTATACCAATGAATAGTGTCTGAAACGATCGTTTTTGTCTTTACTCAAACACCATTCTCCAAAATAACAGTCGAGATTATTCTATTCTTAGCTGAGTTGAAACTGCTGAAAGATGATCAACAGTAAACGTAGACGGAGTGGATTTGTCTGTGAATTTCACTTCATCCTTGTTGAAACAATAACTGCGTGTTTTCATGCAAGACTGTGTAATCATGGACCTCTTCAGTGCTAATCAATAATTTCAGGTTCTTTGATTTGGTATTGGACTATTAGGGTGCTCAAAACGTATTATTATTATTTGTCCGTTTAACATATTTGAGTGAATTCGATGATTTATTAACACCATTTTCGTTATGCATCCACAAGTTAAACGAAATTGCAAATGATCTGAACATCACTGGTCACCCGATCATCAATCACGTCGGCAAATTATGCAACGTCACAACCGCTGTTTGAATCCTTCACTTATAAGTAATATCAAATCTAATATTAAACACAGACGCTAAAGATGGTCATATACCAGTCTGGATAAACGTTGAGTCCTTCGACCTGAATTTTATATCCATCGACTAACGAAATGATCTGCAACAACATCATCCGGTATGTCAATACGTGAAATTGGTGACATCAAACCAAGATCAGATTCTACCATTTTACCACGCCAGCCTATAATTCCGGTTAAGATAAACAGTTATGATTTGGACTCGCGCACTTAAGATGTGAAGTTTATGTTTATCTAAAACATATTCAAGAGAATGGAAAACAAGTCAATTATTTGCTAGAGATGTTACGTCTACTTTTTATGAGTAGGGTTGATAGCAGCTCGGCAACGTTTGCATCTACATATTACTCCATCTCATCATTGGTAGTATCAACATACATTTTGGTAAATGCAGCCGACACACCTCGCACCTTCATAACAACTTGAACATTTGCATTATATGTTAAAAGTTTTCCATTTAAATCATCAAAAATCACAAGCTAGACCGCGTTGACGCCAGAAACAACCATTCTTGTAAACTAAGTCCAAAAAAACTTTGGTGGTAAACCTGCTCAGATTCCATAAAAGGGGCATCGGACTGAGTAAAGTCAATAAATATTAATAATCGACATTTCGTATACGATCAAGTCTAAAATCAATAACTGCTAGTGATGTTGGTGAACATTTAAATGCACGCAAGGATTCAAAACAAAGATGTCCATATATTGTCTCGTCCAACCGAGTATATAACGGGAAAGTTTAGTAAAACAATCGCAGGCCGTTGGAAGTCAAAGTCGATCCAACTCAATGCATTTTCAGGTCCTGTTGATAAATCCAGGTTAATTATGCCGGTTTCCTTGTCCGTGGCCTCAGAAATGCAAGTTCATTCCGCATAAAACACAACGGAAATGCTCGACCGACTGTTATAACGAGGAAATCAATATTTGTTTACGGACACGTGGTCTTTTGCGAGTTGCATCGGGTAGTCGAAGACTTCGATTTTAGGCTATTCTGCAAGTTGTTCGGATAATCGAATGTCTTTTCCATTTGTTTATGAGATGCTATGAGGCCTCCAACTTCATTTTTCAAAGTCACCCCGAGTGCCATTTTGACTGATTTTAAAGCAGGTATTTTGCAATGACATGTGCCATTGCTGCTAATAACATCGGAATTGCTGAGAGGAATGGAAATATTCCACTGGTCTGTTGCTTGGATAACTGTAGTTTCACCGAGATATTATTTTATTTGACTACATTAAGCTGATTAAGTTGTGTTTGGGTTAGCCATGAGGTGCCATTCCCAGTTCTGTGTTTCGGAAAAAGCCTTAATGTGACCACACATTAATATGACCCTGCAATAATTTCGTATTGCGCTCCTTTATCTATTAAATTGCTTTGGACTAAGATAAACCTTGATTTTGTAATAGGTTATTTGTTTACATTATTCTGTTCAATTATAGCAAGTAAAACTACTGGTTTTCTGAAGGTGGTTTGTGAAAGAAAATTATATCACTGCATCTGTGACGACTAGTTTTAATTCAGTTTATATGAAAGTCTCACACGCGAGAAAATACAACCACAAATCTAGTCAACCTCGTTGATCAGGATCCTTAGCCGAGTACGAACAACACTGAAAACATTGCATGTTTCTTTCTATCTCCAAGGGCACTTCCAATTCAAACACGGCTTTGGATAGTTCATCAACTTGTGCCATTGTTGATACAATATCGGTTTCGTCCAATACCTTTGTCGCCTCTTGTGTCCAGTCCCAGTCAATAACTGTAGTCCGTTTCCTATTGTCGCATTTGCAACCACTGAATCAATTATGCGTTATCGAACAGCTTCATTGATAATTTTACTGACAGTCTAGGGATGTGTTTCTGTTGATGGAAGTGCATTTGGTTGTCGAATCATTAATTGTCGTAATCAACCTTGAATCGACTGAACCGCTTGAAATCCAGATTTTCCAACTTATTTGAAACAAACGCTTTTAGTGCTATCAATGACTCGCATTGAAACTTGCTTGGCTGTTGATGCAGTGCGTGAAGACAAGAATGCAGGCACTACTGGTTTTCCTACAAATAGTAACTGGACTAAGACTATTTACTTAATATACCTTGTAAATGGGTTTCACGCGTTACTAACACACACAAGTACCACACGTCCTCGTATGATTGTCATTGAATTAAATATTAGGTAGATATCTCAGGTATAGTTGTAATGTCAATGTTTTCACGTGTAAATCGGTCATGTGCCCATCATGGTCCATAAATATACCATGACTTTCTGCTAACCGCTGATTGTGGCATGGAAGATACCAAGGTACCGCAAGAGTAATTGCTAATAACTCGAACGTTCCACAGTTGACGAAAACGCAAACAGTATGCAAATCTGGGATGTAGTGCCTGCAGCAGCTACAATTGTGGAATATCTGCTTTCATAACTACGTCAAAGGATAAATTGATTTAAATCGTTGAGGTAATCATGAGATTTTCTGTCAAGATATCGTATGCATTCCATTTTGGCCTCCACGTATGATTAACATTACTGCTGCTGAACTATCAATCTACATAATCCTACGTAACTCAATTTCATGTCTTAAACAAGCACATGAATGAAACACTACAAAGTAATTCTACATACTAAACAATCCAAGTAATTGGGTTAGACCTAATATCAGTACTTACAGTTTCGGCGCTGTAATGTTTGCAAGAATCGAGCACATACCTTTGAAGCTTTTGTTCTTTGTTCCCTATCCTTTGTCCTTCGATTCCCGCCAATTTCACGAGTGGCGTTCACGGAGTAAATTTCGTACAACAGTGTCCACTGAAAGTCTCAGGTATAGACCATTTCATGGAGACTTCGGCGAACTTCGTAATTTGCTCGGAATTTCGATCACGTTGCGGGTGGTCAAGTGACCGCAATATCCAATCGATAGCTGGTAGGCAAATAGTCTGGTTCCCTGCTTAGTATGCTCCCTAGTATAGTATAGCGGAGTGCATCGCAGGGAGCATACTAAGCAGGGGACCAGACTAGTGGTCAAAACAAGGCGGACGCATCAGCATTAGCGTCAAAATGCCTATTCAACAGCGATGATGCCACAGATATTAACGAAATTTAATATTGGAACCATCCTGTCTTGTTTTCTGGAATTTATAGCCATACGAGAGAGTAGCTATGAGCTGTTTACATCTGGACATGCAAATGCGAGTATGGAAACTGTGTCGATGTTACAAATTTAATCCCTTTTTTACCATAACACCGTATTTCATAAATCGAGTTTCGTTTACCGATAAAACGAATTTTTTGTATTAATCCGCAGTATAACAAACCTGGAATATTTTTCGACGGTAAAGCTGCAGAAGTGCCAGGCATTTAGCGGGCAGGTAGCGGGCATTTCTTAATTTGTTTTAATCTGATACGTCTAAACAACAATGTATGCCATTTTGTTATGTACCAGCGTTTGATTGGCTGGAGTATAAAGTGACTCGGGAGGTTTTTCGGATAATTACGGAGCAACTCGGTTAAATCCGGTATGAAATGGGCTATACTAACTGATTTCGAGCGCGGTCACTACTGTTCTCCGAATCTAAGAGTTAGGCTAGCTGAATTCCGATTGGACGCGGTTGGCCTGCCTCAATCAATGGAACTGTCATGGTTCTGTCTATCCACCACGTTAATCCAGGGCTCCCCTTTGATCTCCGACCAATGTATATAATGCATGGGTGAGAGGTACCAGGTTGGACTTAGAAAACTGAATTTTCTGGCGATAAACATAATCGCTTTACCCTGCCTGGGGCGTTTGTTCACACATCAAACACGTTGAAACTATCCCCACGCTTATACCTCCGGCTAGCTTAGGCTTGTAGAACGTGACACTCCACATTAATAAACAATATCAACCACAGGAACTATCTGAAATTCGTTGCAACGCATTTGGCAGCTTACTGATGTTGCTCGGTCTGTTGTTGGCGTGATAATTTTTATTCTTTATTATCCCACATCGCAAACACTATGACTATAGATGTAAAAGTAGTAAAGTCACGAGATAAAGAAGGAGTTGATCTATCTCAGCAATAAAAATATGAAAGCCATATAGTGATACTACGTTGTGATGTTGAAACTGCCAAAGAAAGGAAACTTTTAAATTTCATTCGATTGAAGAAAAACAATTCTCTATCAATTTATCTGGCAATTCTGTTATAATTTAATAGTTTATTCTTCAACTGTTTAAATTCAAGTTGTAACTATAGCAACATTGCTTCAAAAATAGCAGACATTCTGTATTTGTTTGTCTTCTCGATATTGCAATACAAATTTTCAACGCCGGCATGGAGCTGTAGGTACAGTATTGTTCCTTTCTCAAGAAGGTATTCGAAGAAAGTCTGATTAACTGATTTTTTTAACATATTTTGCCTACTAAATTGGTACACGTTTTCTTTCCCAAAAATGGTGTTCACTCTGCTTGTATGGTTTCACATTGGAACGTTGTGGTTATGATAATGAGCTATGTATATAAATATTCTTATAAAGAGTATATTTACTTTTATCGAGTGATTAAAATTTATATTTTTATTGAGTGGATGAAAATTCACGAATTTTTCATTCATGAAATTAAATATATATGTTATTCAATCAGTACGAAGAAAATGTTCTTATTGTTTTAATCAATCGTTTTGGCCTGTCAAGTGTATCACATATTAAAAAAGCAGATTTCAGACCAAAATGTCAGCTGTTTTACCATTCATGTTCTGCTGTGTTTTGTGTACATTCTCACAAAAATATGAATAGTAACCTAATTCACTTCTTTAATTCAAGGTAACAACGCACATTAAGGTGGCGCTCTGCAGTTTTGTATTTAGCATATGGTTAAAATTTTAAAGAAAAAGAGTTTCCCCGGGTTTCCTCACTAGTTATACTGGTTTTTTTTAAAAGAGACTTTCTATATCTTAAGTATTGTTCAAAGAACCTTTAATTCCCTTTATTTTGATGTATGATTGATGGGTGTAATGAGTTAGAGAGTATACAGCTTGGCCTTACTGCAGATGTGCACCTTTCAAAAAAGTGCTAGCTCTACTTGCTCATTTTCACTTCTCGAACTTCAGAGGTAAATTGTAAAAAAAAGAGCCGATAACTGTTTTACATTTTATGTATTTGGTAATTCAGTCATTTCACTTTTAGAAGCTGGTATTATCTAGTTTGGCAAAATTAATTTTCTATATTTTAATAGCTGCCAAGAATAGTGAACTTTAGACAAATTTAGGTTGATTTTTGGAGCACAAAGGAGCAGTCATTTTAGTTCGCAGTGTCCTAAGATCATTTAAAATTTCCAAAAGTACAATATCCAAAGAAATTTCATCCACATTCCATGAAAGTAGTATATAGGTATGCCAACATTCTCTCCACTGTGCATGTTTGAAATGCAAACAACTTCACCTTACATACATCACTCTCTCAAAAGTACATAATAACTGGTGAGTGCCACCTACAGAGCAAACATCATAGACCCTGATCTTTAGGATCTTTGTTGTTTGAAGTCTGACTCAACTTTAAGTAGATGCACTACATCGTAGTGCGAGATACACAGACGGGTTCAATAACTTTGATCATTTTCTGACATTTATGAAAATGTGCACCTATAATCCTAATGTTATGATTGAAATGTCATAGATAAGGATCATTTAGAAGATCATTTTTCACTACTATTTTTCATTTTAAAATATAAAAATGTTTTAGAGAAATAAACCCCAGTTGTATAACACTATAACAATAAGGAACGAGTCATTTTTGTTATGCTGGGAGTTTCCAATAGCACAGTACGCTCGGCTACATTAAAATAGTTGTTACGAGAATTTAATTACTTCTTTGTGACTGGTTATTACTGCTTGGTCCTTCAGTTCTCACAAAAGTGCGATGAATACAAAAAAACGACAAATTTTCATATTTCTTTAGCAACAAATTCCTGAAAACTCAACAATCTTTGACAAGCTTGTGTAACATACGAACATGCGAAGTGTGTCTCTTGTACGAAGTGGGCAGTCACTCACCCACTCACCTAGCAGGGCGAATATTTCGTGACCACAAGCATCACTTGCAAACATCGATCAGTCAAGTAGAAATACAGAACGGATGAATATTTGTTTTAAATATTTATGAAGATTCTTTCAAAACATGATGATCAGATAATACAGATTTATGACGCACTTAGATGGGCCCCATTGGGATTTAAACTATACAAAAACAAACTCCCTGTTCATCGCTTATAGTTGACTGAATCTTATCATATACCTCAACTGCAGGATTTAAAATTGTTGCAAAATTTTTGGCCTGCACCTTTTGGCATGGAGATAAATTAAAGAATTAAGCCTAGTTTGAGACATGAACTTGATGAAATGAAATTGTGAATAAAATAAAAATTTAAGTATATATTTTGAGAGTAGTTATAATCCCCATCCTTTAATGAAGCGTCCTGGAATCATTCAAAACGTACTTACATATGCACTAATTGTATTTCATATTCCCTGAGTTTGTGGCACAAGCCTATTTAAGACAAAAATAACCCATACCACATAAGCTTCCTGACAAGAGTAGAACAAAAGCCCTTAGGACAAAGCCACCTTGGTGTAGAAGAAAAGAGCTTTGATTTTTTTTATGTATTGACAGTATTATGTTTTTCATTGTTCATTTCACATAAATGCGTATGTGTTTGATTGATATTGTATTTATTTATTTATTTATTTATTTATTTATATTTTTTATTTATTCTAACTGTATTCACTATGATGTACAATGGTCTCCTTTGCACCATTCAGTAATTTTTTTAATGTGTAATATAATATTTATCTTGTGTAATGACTAAGATACAATTAAACAAACCGCTCCGATGGTCTAGTGGTTAGAGTGTCCGTCTCTTAGGTCGCGGGTTCGAACCCTGGCCTAATCATACCAAAAACTTGTAAAAATGGCACATACAGCTGCTTCGCTTGGCGCTTAGAATTAAGAGGTTAGTGTTAGGACATGGAGACCAAAATTGTTTCTCAACAGAACACTGTCCATGTCAACTTCAGCATGTGGCCAAAGGAATCGCGATTAGGTTACTAACCTGCAAATTCACCCGCACTATGTCTTTGATCTTTCTACTCAACCGACCAATACAATCTCATTTGAATGTCAAAAGAGAAAAGACTATATATGACGGTCGTCTGTAGTTTCCCAACCCTATTGTCTCTGGCCGGAACATTACATTTTTGTTTTTTCCATAAAGGGATAGTTTCTGTTTCGATTACGCTTCTGAGTTTTAATAATTGAAAATAACTTAATAAACTCCGTGAGTAGACCAATATGTCTAAAACCAAATTTATTATCCTGTAACCTAATTTGTAATATCTGACGTGATTTTTGTGTGACTATTTTAGCAACGTAATCTAATCGGTTCTGGTATACTTTTGCATTGTATTAGCAACGCCCTTCATTATCTGAAGAGGACATCGCTTTGTATGTAGTCTGATTATTCATATTGATTAATATGGTCGGGAATCGTATTGATTTGTCTTGCCTTGCTAAACGTACTACACGTGAATTCATTTCGAAACAGTAGCTTGTAAATTGCTATCAAATGTACTCCTCAGGTCAATCAGCAAAACCTGATTTTAAAAAAATTTAAATCTGTTTTCATGTTAGCTAATTTCTGTATGTGTGCCTGTGATTTAATCATATCCCTAGACAATCTGCAATTTGGCAGTTTGTAGTGACGTACAGCACTAATGCATATTGCCTCAGACATGTATCATCATGTTCCACATAGTCACATTATCCCGACTCCAGGATGACCCGTTCTAACACTAACCTCTTAATGCTGAGCGTCAAGCGAGGCCGCTGCTAGTACCAATTTAAAAGTCTTTGGTATAACTCGAGTAGGGTTCGAACCCCGACTTCCCGCATCCGAGTTGGAGGCTCTAACTACGTACGCCACCGTATCGAATCTAAGTTGTAAGTTCATGCTTCGAAACGTATTAAAACCCAGTCTGGTGTATATAATTTCACTATAGCTGTGGTTAATTTTTCGATAGCCAGGTTTAGTTAACTGTCTGTTCTATGGCGTGTGGAAGATCCTGACTACCGTCTTTACTCGCTTATAAGACGAGTCCAACTGCAAACTGCACAGACCCAGATTTGCCATCGCATAATGCACCTGTAGATCTGGATCTGTGCAGTTTGTTAGAAATAATTAGTAGAACAAACAACATTGACCCTGTTCTGCAGACACACGTTATACTTATGCAGTCTCTCTCTCTCTCTCTCTCTCTCTCTCTCTCTCTCTCTCTCTCTCTCTCTCTCTCTCTCTCTCTCTCTCTCTCTCTCTCTCTCTCTCTCTCTCTCTCTCTCTCTCAAACATTTGCTCATTCCCATTTAAATCTTTTCTTAGTCTTCATTATTTTAATCCGACATATTCAACACCTCGATCGTGACTCACATATACGTATATTACAGGCACTAGTTGATCTTTATTTTCTATCGTATCTGCTTTTGATTACTCTAGTCTTGCAATAAAGTGATTTTTGAGAATCCGGTCATTTAATGTTTTGAATTTGTTGTTTAAAGCATGTACATTTAAATTGAAAGCCACTTTCAATTATTCTTATTTTTGTTATAGTTGGTATTAGCATTTTAATTTTTTTTGTTATAATAGTTTCATTACTAATAGTTTCATTACTATTTGTTGTGCTCTTGTTATCATCGTTCTTTTTGGTTATCGCAGATAAAATGGTGGAAAAATCATTCATTAGCCTAATAAATAATCTCTCGATTTTTTTTGTTGCTATTTTTACGTCATTTTGTAGCTGTTTCAATTCGGATTAAAAAGTATAGCCTTCCAGAGATTTCCTGACTTGATGTCACTCTCTCATTGAGTTTATTCGTTTAATTTTGGTTGTGGTTTAGAGGTTACTAACATGTCATCTTTACTCGCTTGGGTTCAAGTTTCTGCTCTGTCGATGTAGGTATGTGATAAAGCTTGTCAGTAACTTCCAGTGGGTTGGTAGTACTTCCTCCATCACATGTACTAGCCGCCATGTATCAATTTTTGCGAGCCAAGGTTCAGATATGTTAGTCCTATCAACACCTCGGTGAATGGATCAAGTATTTTAATAATTGTCATGTTAAGGCGCAAATTTGCTGATGCTTCGCGGTTCATGTATACACATATTTTTTTTTATAGTTACTTCGTAGTGAGAGCACCATGATATGTTAATACATATTAAGTAAGGTTTCGAAAATTAACCCGATTCTGGGCAAATAAACTGCCTGTTTGCTGTGTAACCGTTACGCAACGGCCTGTTCACAGCTAAATTCATAAGGACTTGGATGTCCTAGATGAAGTGTAATTGTTTGCTTTGAACTCAGTCAGCGATGTTAAGACCGGGAATTCAAAGCCCTAGATAATTGGGAAATTACCCTATGGTAGTTTTCAAAGAGACCTGACGATAGCCAATCGCAACCGGATTATTCAAATTTAGGCAATATATATGTTATTTCGGCTATATTTATTCTGGAAAATTAGTACAGATGTGAATTTCTTAAGTAGAAGATCGCAATGAAGTTGAGAGCCGTTAGATATACTCCGAGGTCATAAGCTGTTCACTCGTAAAAGAGCGAGAAGGAATTTTTGTGAAATTCTAGTTTGGATTTGGAACAAAAGGCTTCTGAGGTTGCGTATTATCGCCCGAATTTGTCTTACTCTTCTAAAAAGGGTTGTAAGATTGATGCATTATTATGTACATTGTATTTATTAGAAATGGGATCTTCAATGTTAAACGAATTATTAACATGTAAGATTAACGTATGTAGACTGTTGGATTGTGAAATTTACTATGTTGCGACGTAATTCGTGACTAAATTTATTAATGAGTTGTGTTAGAACTTGAACTTGTATATTCTATGTGTCATTATATGTCGCAGGGTAAGGAATGAGTAAGATTGTTGTTGATGATAATAGTTTGCTATATCGAGAAGTTAACAATTAAAAAAATGTATGCATATATCAGAAGTCGTTGGTAATGTTGTTATGGTTATAGTACAATTATTGTAGAACCAAGCGTGTATGAAATATTTAGATGCGAGTGTGTTAGTTGACCGGAAAATAAATTCGTCATTATTCTTATGGAATGTCTGAGTGTGGTTAATTCTCCCCAGATCAAAGCAAAGAGACCAGATTATAAGTCAATTTTAATTTCAGTGGAAGTTTTAAGTGTGGGAACGAGATGCGATACCCGAGAATCGGAGAGAAGGAAGACATATTGAGACCACTTAGGAATTCAATTGTGACGTAATCAGTTGGGTGGAGGGGTGGTACTGGAAGGAAGCGTGAAAGAGAGTTCCGGAAGTTCAGGGAGAGCACAGAGTCGATGGTGCCCGAAGTATTTTAGGGCAGAAACGAAAGGCTGATAGATAAGTAACAGAATCAAAATCGAAGGGAAACACTCTCTTAAGACTAGTTTCATATGAGGATAGTAATTGGCAACGGAATATATAATTGTTTGTATTTGTTGAAAAGATTGCGAATGAGAAATTGTCTATGAAATTATTGAATACGTTGATATTTATTAAATTGTTATACCTTTCACCTCTAGTCTTTGATGCACATAGACTGTCGGTATTGCTGACCGGGGTCCTCGGAGCTATTGAAATTTAATTTATTCTTCTTTCTCCGGTGTTAAAACAGTATGAGGCATGTGATACATACAGAAACCATCCTTGGTGAATTTGAGTGAAAGGTATTTTTACAAATACTGACCTTCAGTGAATAATTACTTATTGATGAGTCCATTAAAGTTGTCTTGCCTTCAACCTGATTAAAATCAAATCTCCACTGTTACGCATGAAGATCTGACAGCGACCTCTTAAGGGCCATGTTCTGGTAATCTGTGTTATTGAATCGGCCAGTCAGATAAGTCTTATATCTTGGAGACTGAGGAGTATTGATGAAGAACGTGAATGTGTACAGAACGATTTGTTTCACTTTCAGATATTTAAAAGCAGCATTTCCATTGGCTAACTCAAAGGTCACCAGAACATGATTCCTAAGCGGCCATCGTCAGATTTTTACGCAGGATAGCGGAGATCTGAATGAATCAGATTTTTTGGCTTGATCATGCAGGAACAGGCTATTCATGGCGGCCAGTATTAATGGTGGAGGAAGAAACCGGGAAATCACCGGAAAGAACCACCGACCCACGAGAAGCTACTGGCAAGCTTTCTCACATATCCACATTCGCCGAATCCTAGACTCGAACTCACGCAGACAGAGGTGAGATGGCAGTGATCCGTAACGGACAGGGCTTTAGACCACTCGGCCGTGTAATACATTTTAAATACACGAGACTTCGCCAGGGAATCAAAACCATTAATTTTCCCAGTCATAATTAAAGTATATCTACCCGTCACTGTTAACACATATTTGGGAAATTTTATATTTTCCAGCACCCTTATATACACCGATCTCGGCAGCGTTCGCCTCAGATGCAGATTGTCGTGGTTTTGAACCAGGCCAAGTCATACCAAAAACTTATAAAAATGGTACTAACAGCTGCCTCGCTTGGTGCTCATCATAAAGAGGTTACTATTAGGACTGGTCGGCCTGGTGTCCAGATAATGTGAATGCACGTAACACTATAAACTACCATACTGCAGGCATCGTATATATATATATGACTGGAACTGTTTTAAAAGCTACGTTAAAAATCCAAACCACACGCACACACCTCTGCAAAGTTTTAGCTTGAGACAAATATTTCAACCTTGCCATTTCAATAAACAAAACCTAGTCTTCATCCCTTGTCCAGTATCATCTGACTTAGTTATAAAACGGAACATCCTTAGAAAGCAATGAAGTCCGGCCCAAATGTATTAACGTATCCTTAAACATACAAAGGATTTAACCCGGTGCCTTTTCGCATACATCAATTAAAATTGATATATGTTACTATGACATCTGCAAAAGTCACTCTGTTATAGCGTATGTACATTTTAAACAAACAAAAGCCAAGAGAAACTTAAACAATTTTTTATCATTTTTACCTCTGATATAATATAAAATGTTGTTTTACTATTCGATGGAAATATTGCAGTAATCAACAAGAAAATATATATTCTCTGCAATGAAATGAATCGTTTAATCTCCATTAACAATTAGACCGGCAAAACATTTTTTTGTCACTGCTGTCATTCTATGGCAATATAACTTGTCACTTCATCAGAAAATTATTTTTCTAATAAGTTTCACTTTCTTTTTATTGCATTTCACTTTCTTTTTATTGCATTTCACTTTCTTTTTATTGCAATCCTGTGGGGGAAGTGTTTTTAACATTTCAATGTATTGACACGTTCATCCTGATGGATTTCTTATGATATTATACTATAGCATTACATTTTTCATGGGTAACTGTATTACCACTTATTGCTTTGTTTATCTTGTCACATAAGCTTTTAAGTTTTGCTTACTAATTGCTGAAGTCATAGTTTTCTCATATTTTAAAACGTTAGTGTGTATCATCTATTCTTTGAAAGCATTTGCCATAAACTCGAGTTAAGTTGTGTCAATGACATTAAAACACATGAGTACTGTTTCTAGCTTTTATTTCCTGCTAAACACTGAAATAATACTAAATAATAAATACTGCAACGGTACAAACCGCATGGCATCCCAAATGGCAAGAGTAAATATCATAAAAACGTTGAAAGACAACATTAAATTAAAAAAAACTTCACAGAATGTTACGAATATCATCTATGGATATATTTAGTAGGTGAATCATCGTCGTCATCATCGTTGTCGTCGTCACCACCATCATCAACATCATCATCATAATCATCATCGTCGTCGTCGTCGTCGTCGTCATCATCATCAATCCCTTAACTTAAGAAGTCGTTGGGGCCCCACAGTTGATTTTACAACCAATTCTCTAAATCTTTTCCTGTTCTCTACTGCCCTTTGGGAATCTCCAAATCTCACGCCTGTCCACTCTTTAATGTTGTCTTCAAACCTATTTTTCTACCTGTCTCTTCTTCTGTACCCTGGCACTGTGCTTTGCAAGATTGTTTTTGCTAGTCTAGATGATGTAGATACATGGTCATATCGCTTAAGTTTGCGCCTTTTTACAGTAGTCAAGAGGTCTTCATAGGATTCGATGATTCATTGGTTCCTGTTGTGAATTTCTTCGTTGAATATATGGTCAATGTATGAGATACCGAAGATCTTGTGGCAGCATCTCATTTCGAAGGTTTGATCCTTCTTTGTAGATCTGATGTGAGCGTCCATGTTTTACAAGCATACAGAAAGATTGATATAACAATCCTGCGCATCAGCCTTATTTTGGAACCAAAAAGCAATGATGGTATCTTTCCGTATTGGTCTCAACCTTGTTATTGCTGCTGTTGTCTGGGCAATCCTGCAAAGTAGTTCTGGTTTTGAGCCCTTATATGTGATAATTGATCCCACATACTTGAAGCATGTGACTCTTTCCAGATTCTGCGCATTGACGTTTACTTTTGCACTGATGCCATTGGTGTTGTTTGTCATCAGGTTTTTTTTCGGTGCCTATCTCCATGCCGCATGCTGTGGAGGTTGTGTCGAGGTGCTCAACGAAGTCAGTCAATTCTTTTTCATCTCCTGCTAAACAATCAATATCATCTGCAAAGCGAAGGTTGGCGAATGTTCTTCCTCCGATGCTGACAGTGCATTTGTGGTCATGCAAGGCATCCTCCATGATTCTTTCCACGAAATTGTTGAAGAGTGTATGTGATTGTATACATCTCTGTCTGACTCCAACTGTTGCTTGAAACCAATATCCTCTGCTGCCATTGATGAGGGCAGTACTGGTGGTTTTGTCATAGAGGTACTCAACAACCTGCACCAGGCTTGAGCTGATGTTGTACTTCCTCATAGTTGCCATTAATTATGCAGGCCTTACCCTATCAAAGGCCTTTTTGAAATCTATAAAGACGTGATGTATGCAGGTGGATGTAGACGTAGGTGGATGATTTTTACTAAAGTTGAAAGCAATAAAGATGATTTATTTAAACTTCATATTATTCCTCGAGCTTCTTTTCTCTTATTTTATCCATAAGAGCAATGAAAATGTTTTTCAGCACACAACACTCATTAAAGATATCAGATTCATCACATATATCGACCACATATCTAAATATGGTAAAATTTCGAAAGGAAAAGAGACGACATTTCAAGGGAAACGAGACTTTAAATAATTTTTTTAAAAATTATGTTCAGTTTAACAATTGATAGTCTTCGTATTCTTTTGTTCCTTAACTTTCCTTCGTAACAGACTAACAAATCCAATTTTACAAAAAATGCTACAAAAGTTGTTGAATGAAAATGCAATATAGGAAAACATATGAGAACACAACAGTCATGTTGGATTTTCAACTGACTCCTTAAAGGCATAATTGTTAAGTTTTGGTTACTCACCAATAACATCTATTGCATCCTTATTGTGAATTATAGTTGGGTACAAGGAACAATTTTGTACCGTGGCATGCGGATTTTTTAACAGAGCGATACATGCCATGGTATAACTCAATTATATTAGGGACCAACCACTTAATTTTCTGAGTCAGCGGACTTGAGTTTTTACTTCTTTTTTTACCCTTTGGGCTCTCACATAACTGGAAACAATACATTGTTCAGATGTAAAGAAGACTAAGACCAAGCTATAGGAATTATATTTTTTTGTTTGAAACTTATCTTGAGATAAAATAAAATACATATTTCGGCTCGAAAAAGGTACCAACCCCTAACCGAAAATTAAATGATTAGTGCCTTTTAGTTGATGAATTTGGTGAGGGTATATTATTCGTTATATAGACTGTCATTTAAAAACTCTATCTAAAGAAGGACGATAAAGCTTACACTACAACTGACACTCTATACAAGAGAGATGATATTAGACAGCTTGTTGATTAAAACAGGAAGTCTACATGATGATGACTACAATTTATTCAATATTTTATTTTTGTTGCGAGGCCTGGCTGTGGATTATTTTCAAAGAGAAATTCCTGCCCCAATATAGCTTGAAAACAAATTATTATTGCTCTCAAATTTGTAGAAAAGGAAAAGAAATTATATCCATTATATTGTTTGACAAGTATAAAGGTAAAATCAAGCATAGTTCGAAAACAGTATCCCATACTTCCGCACCACTGCCTGAAAAATAAACAACCTAGGTCACTATACATAGAGGATCTCAAATGGGTAATGATTTAAAATTGCATTTATAAAATGAGTTGAATAATGTCCGGTTTTTGCAAGCCTATGCGAGCAAAAGCGGATATTATTCAGCGAGTTTCATAAATCTGATATTACATCATTACCCATTTTGAGATTCTTTTTATCACATAGTTTTTATTTCATTGGAAATTATTCACATAGAAAGAAGAACGCATGATTTCGTTCATTCTGATTGACAGTGCACCCTTTATTTCTTGTGCATAAAATATATTCCCAAACAAAGTTGAACTGGTAAAAGTAGATTGTACTTTTTACAATCAAAGAAAAAGCTTCCATTCAAATAAACAAAACATTTTATAACCACAAAACCATTTCTCAAAACAGACTGATCAATATAATGTGATGCTGCCACTTTGTATGATACTGTACACAGTACGGTCGGTCTAGAGAACATGTGTAACCTTAAAATGCCACTTTCAAAACTAAATGTTACATTGTTGCGATTTTCATGTGAAATAGGATTAATGGATGCAAAAATTCCCACATTTAATGATACGCTTTTGTGGCCTGATATTTGCATTATCTGATTTGGAACAATAGATTGTACAGAAGACGTAAACAAATTTATATTCGTATCGGAATTGCGTCCCATATATACCGCATAAAGATGCTGTGGTTGGATAAAGTTCTGTCAGTTAACCCATTTATGTCCAGATTCTTCTGTGAACAGAGATGAACGTATTTACTTCTTTCAGTTAAACATTTAGACGACGCTTGTATATACAATGGATTATATATCTATGTAACCGATATACCGCCCTCTCCCCCACCCAACCACCTGCTATCAAACAAGTAATACCCTTAGTTTTACTCCTTATTGTTGTTCTTGTCTTGCAGTTTTACACTATTTTTCTTATGATGTTGTTAAACATGGCATAACAAACCCCTGTGGGGGTAACACATCCAGATTCATACAGTCGATATATTTCCTCAATTTCCTTTCGCGAGTCGAGTTTTAAAAAAATTGTCTCCAAAAATATTCATTCAAATCAAAACATTCCAAACAGCGGGATTAAAAACGTTTTCCAACGATCCCAGCCAATCAGTAAAGAAAGGATTGCACAATAATTTCATGGGCTTATTTGGACCAATCAAAATCACATAAAGTGATATTTTAACGTGTCTTTTTAGTCTTAGTCTTAGTCTTAGGTCCTCCTGCGCAGTTTTGTAGCATTGGGCAGCAAGTGCTCTTCATTGAGGTCGATCTGTCGCAATGGTTTCAGCGTCATCCAAAGATATGCCCAGCGCTCTCAGATCTTTTATGAACGTGCTTGGCCATGTAGTTCTGGGGCGGCCTTGTTTCCATCTTTTCCGCGGCGTCCACTAGATGGCGTTTTTTGGATGCAGTGAGATTGGTTGCTGGAGAATGTGGCCTGCAAAACGTAGCCGGCGCTCTGTTTCAATGTCGTTGAGAGGACGGTTGCCTGTTCGCTGGTGGATCTCTTCATTTGTGATGCGATCCTTGTATGAGATTTGAACGATTCTACGCAACTATTGCTGTTGGGCGATGCTAAGTCTCCTTGCAATCCGGGCCGACATCTTCCACGTTTCACATGCATTTCAACGTGTGGTAATATAAAAAATATGAAACTGCACATACTATAGGAAAAAATACATACTATGAGACCAGTCAGATTATTATAACGCTGTGTTTATATATATATATATATATATATATATATATATATATATATATATATATATATATATATATATATATATATATATATATATATATATATATATATATATATATATATATATATATATATCTGCAACTACTGTTTCATACATGCACTGAACCAGAACTGACCTCAATCTCATCTTTTCGTGACGTAAAAATAAATCCCTTTTTTAATTTCTGGACTTGCCTGATTCTCCTAATCAGACATTCTACCACGAATGGAAGACTAGTTTATCGATTATTTTTAACAGCAAGAAGTATTGAAGAGGCTTCAGCCACGAAGGAACGTGAAGCTTGTTTTTGTTTTTTATAGATATTTAAAATTTAAATTTAATTACAAATTCAGCTAAGACTAAATACCAAGGGGTGAAACTACCTTACATGATAATCTTTCTGTACTTTCTTAAACCCGCATAAAATATATCTAACAACCAGTCACAGCGATCCTAATTTTGACACATTACGTAGGAACCATAGGCATGTCTCTGTAAAAAAAAGTCTCCTCACTGTGAGGTTTTGATAGTGGGTGATTGCGGTGGGTTGCTTCCAATATTTATTTAAATTTATTTGGTTTTGAAGTTGATTCAGTGAAAGTTAGATTACAGCTCCGAGACCCTAGTCAGAAAAGCCGACGGTTAAATGATTAAAGATACAAAAATGGTGAAGTTCAATAATAACAGTTTACTAACAATTAAAAGATCAATTATTCGAATTTCACAAACACGCTTCTTCCGCTCGACAATTTTCTAGCCTATCGCATCATTTGATTCGTAATGTGAGAGATTCCCACCTGTCCTTGTGTTCTACTCATCTGTGTATTCCTCTCTATCTCCGAATTCCCTCTCGTCCTCGCTGACTTCCTCCAAGTTCCTTCTCCTCTCCTCCTCTCCTCCTATATTGCCTCCTCCAGACTGCTTCCCTCCTTTTCCCTTCTATCCCTCTTTCCTATGTCGACTACACGTTGTCGACTCCGACAGCAATGTCAGTCTCACTTCCGTCTCCTTCTTAGAAACTCGGGAATGCTAAACTTGCACCATAAGTTCTGTCAACGAAAACTTTTCTGTGAAAACACATGGATGGTACAATATTTACCTCAGCGCTCACATCTCACACTACACAGACTATCATCAGATAAGGCTATTGAATTCTACCGGTCACGCATTCATTTACACCGAAATATGCATATATTATTTTATGGTAAAACACAACATAATAAAAGCAATGTGTTAATTACTCTTATACATACAGCAATAAATCACTTACCATTAGTACATACTCATAATTCAATTTCATAAACCAATAAACAACAATCAGACGCATATATTTTCATCACAACTCATATTAATTATACAAATATTCAAATAACCATGTTCTGATATCTTCAAACATCTATTGTAATTAATCCTACACACATTAATCGTTTTCATAAACTCCAATTCAAGCATGCGTGAACTCAAACATAATGCATTACAACAGGTCTTGGTTACTACGAGGTAACTTACCAAGCAAATTACAATATTAACTCTGACTATCTAGCAATCTGCATAATTCTCTACGTAAACTGAAGTTCATGTCTCAAACACGCTTATAAATAAAACAATTCAAGGTAATTCTACATACTAAAACAATCCCAGTAATTATGTATACATGCTACAAATACTTGCAATGATGACGCCGTAATGTTTTGCAAAAGTCGAGCAAGGAGCTTACTGACCTTGACGAAACTTTTCCTTATCTTACAATTATGGTCCTAAGATTCCCTCCAAATTACGAGTGGCTTCTCTCGATGTACTCTTCATAATCTTTCCAGACATACTGATCAATTTATTGAAAGGTTTCAGCTATAATTCGGATCTAAGATATAATCCCATCCTCTATCTTAATTACGATTAGATGTCGCTGTGAACGTCCCAATCAAAAATAGTTGGAAATGTTTTCTCACTAGTCTGTCAACGTGTCGGGTAAGAACACGCCCCTTTCACTCTGCGTGTTTCTTTTTTATCCTTGGACTAATATTTAACGCCTGGGTGAAATGACAACAAGCCCTTTAACTGGCGGATATTCAATGGTTTTGGTCGCTGGTGACTTGCATAATCGATTAACACTGTTTGCGGCGACGTTTATACATAGAACGAGGCATTAAGATATCCAAGTGTATATATTTTCTGATACCTGGACTGCAAATCGTGACAATCTATGTAACAGCAAATGGTCACGTGAATGATGCCAAGTATGCTGCTTATTCGCACCACGTAATGGTCACCATTTATATTGATTATCGGCTCTGTACAAAAATATTGGAATTGGTATTTGAACTTTAATAAAAAGCAGTCGAGCCACAAAATATCAATTACAAAATAATAAATTGATTGCAAATTTAAATAACCATTTTAGCAAGGAAATAAATCTGATTAAAATTTACCTACATTGATATTCGTCAGATCCGTGTCCTTGATAAACTCCTTGCTGGTGGGCATAAAGATCTGCTTTGAATCGTGTGGAAAAATCAGCGTTGCGTGCCATATCCTCGGCGAATCACAACCACACAATAGCACAGCACTCAGTTGTACGGCTTATACTTTAGAGATCAGCGTGGGTCATGACAATGAACTCCAGAGAGATTCCTTTGATACGGTAGCTTGGTCCTGTTCACCCTGCCGTACTCGTTAAATGTGAGAGAGGTGATGCGAAAGGCAAAACTAGCAGTACAGTATGTGATCATTTAGCAGCTTGAAGCGGTTCTCAACCGTGATAGGGTGGCGACAACATAATTGCCCAGGCCTACAAATATGCAGGACACATTCCCATTACATATGCCCAAGTAGATCTCGTTGATGCCTCTCTTTCTTAGTCACTCAACAATCTTTGTAGACGCCCAAAATGTTTTTTATAGTAGCTTGCTCATTGCCGTCGGGTTTAGCTGTTTTCTCTTTCAATGCCCAGTTTTTCAGGATTGTGTGGTTGGCGTCAAATAGTGCTACTATACGGCCGTTCAAGACTGCAGATGACAGTCTGGCAGTGCCGGTACAATAATATCGACCAATGTTGTGAAATCTGGTAATGATCAATTGATGTTGTTTCCGTTACAGCAAGCGAGCGGTGTAGTGAGCGGAATAGGTCAAGATTGTTTGTTTTTTTATTAACTTTATATGCTTAAGTCATTACAAGTCCATATGTAATAGTTACCTGCCTAAGAGCAAAACATGTCTAAAGAAGGTTTTACCTTGAATGGAAGATTTTCGCACTCGTCTATCATCTCGAGGAAGATTAAATATAAAAATCTCTACCTATCCCCGAGGAACACCAACATATAACTTAATTACAAAACTACCAGAACAATATTAAGCTGCCCTTCGCGACTTTATCCACGGTAACCAACCCTTGTCAAGGATTTTGGAATATATAAATTTGATAATCGAACAAAGCGAGAAATTCTTACCCTAGGCAGGACAGTTCGAATGCACAACGGTACGCATTCAAACACTACCGTCAAAATCGTAAAAATCAAAATCTACAGAGACGCGTTAGATAAAGTCATCAAATGAACTCCCGATGAACAGAGCGTGAGCAGCTAAAAGCCCAACATAAGGAGGAGGGAATTTGATGGACAACTCAGATAACTTGCAATTTTTTAGTAGACACTGCAACCAATGTATGACCCTCCGGAAACTTATAAGACATGTTGACCGAGAGAATACAGCCCTCGGTGAGAGGCTGAGAAAATTCTTCTGCGAATAAGGAATCACAATAGCCTCGATTCTTACCGCGCTGGACTTCGTCATTTGATTTTGCAGTTACAAGAGGAGCCTGGGACCTCAAAACGCCATCGCCATCTCCAGCTAAGCAACCTAAGCCGGACTACGTGGATGTAAACGAATGGGTGGAACTAGCAGCTGAAGCGATTGACTAGAATGCTGATAACGCTTGCATAAAACTCGGTGATAGCTCTGCTCTGAATAATCGGATCAGTCATGTGGTTCATGCTAAGACTGCTGTCAATGTCTTTATCTGCTAGTCTGTGATCCTCGTGGTAGCGTTCTTTGCTATTTTTTCGATCGCCCTTGCGAGAGAGCAAGAAAGCTAGGCTGCTTTCCCAGTTCAAGTAAAATGTAACCGATATAAAATCATGGCATATCATCAAAACAAGTGGACATTACGGACACAACATCATGACATTGTCATACTAAAAGTGGGCGTTCCGTAAATTCTAATAAAAGACGTCGCAACACTATTCCATCGAATTTGGTTTACGAAATGTCCAGCAATTATCACTAAAGATATATACACTGACGGACTCTTAATTTTTATTTAAATTGCATTACTAAGGTACAAATACTTTTGCATCTGTCACTCTTGAATATTTTCTTGTCCGTTTGTCTTTGAAATTTTGTTTCACTTTCAGTTGTAGTCATTTCCACTTGGAATTAGTATTGACCTAACATACCACTATTTCAGCTTCCTTGTAGATTAATGTCACGGTTGAGAAAATAAAACTATATTAATGCTTCGTGGTTTTCGTAAAATAAGTGCTTTTTCTGTCTACTTAATACTCCAAATGGTACTCTAATATACAAGATGTACAGCAGACCTTTCCGAAAAGACGTAAGATTACTTATTAGAGTAAATAGTATGGAGCACGTCGTATGTCATGCGAAGATTCATGCATATTTAAGGCAATTCTTTACAAACATTTCAAATATACAGATTATTATCTGTTATACCTCGATAAATGTTATCTTATTAAAATCACATCCCTTCTCTGTTATTACATTCATGTCTTATTAAAATCCCCTCTCTCTGTTATATGTACGTCTTATTAAAATTGCATTTTACATTCATGTCTTTATAAAATTACACTTCCTTTTCTGTTTTTGGAGTTATAATGTCTTATTAAAATCATACTCCTTTTCTCTGTTACATTCGTGTGTCAATAAAATTACACCCTTTCTCTTTTATTACATGCTTATCATAATACAATTAGAGCAATGTTTCTGATATTACAGTTGAATCTCCTTAAAATTAAACACCATTCTCTGTTACTGGAGTCATGTTTTCTAAAATCACACCCACTTCTGTTATTACAGTCATAATTGGTGTCTTATTACAATCACACACCCTTCTCTGTTTTGTTGTTATTGTTGTTGTTGTTATTGTTGTAGTTTTGGTTTAGGTTTTTTTTGGAGAGAGGTGTTTTTTCTTCATGCAAATGAATGGTTCTGATATCGACTCAAAGCTTTATTCAGACTGTACCAGATAAAATTGAAATCTTTAAACAAATGTTCTATATATATATATATATATATATATATATATATATATATATATATATATATATATATATATATATATATATATGTGTGTGTGTGTGTGTGAGTGTATATATATACGTGTATATATATATATATATATATATATATATATATATATATATATATATATATATATATATATATATATATATATATATATATATATATATATATATATATATATATATATATATATATATATATATATTACGCCATGCAACGATGTGTGTGTATAGTGTATATATATATATATATATATATATATATATATATATATATATATATATATTACGCCATGCAACGATGTATATATATATATATATATATATATATATATACATATATATATATATATATATATATATATATATATATATATATATATGTGTGTGTGTGTGTGTGAGTATATATATATATATATATATATATATATATATATATATATATATATATATATATATATATATATATATATATATATATATATATATATATATATATATATATATATATATATGTATATATATATATATATGTATATATATAAATATATATATATATATATATATATATATATATATATATATATATATATATATATATATATATATATATATATATATATATATATATATATATATATATATATATTACGCCATGCAACGATGTGTGTGTATAGTGTATATATATATATATATATATATATATATATATATATATATATATATATATATATATATATATATATATATTACGCCATGCAACGATGTATATATATATATATATATATATATATATATATATATATATATATATATATATATATATATATATATATATATATATATATATATATATATATATATATATATATATATATATATGTGTGTGTGTGTGTGTGTGTATGTGTATGTGTGTGTCTGCAATACAGCAAACAAGTTCAGTGCGCACTTTTGGGGGAACAAAGCAACAAGTATAAGCGTTTTTTTAAAAAGAAACTAATATAGACCCTCTATTCACACAAATAAAATAAGCGTATGATATAGAAATATAACCACGTGCAAACAAAGCTCCAGAAATTCCTTTTGGAGTGTTTTATCATTATAAACGGGAATTCGGGTGCGATACAGGAAACATGTCTCGCTTCCGTATAAGATGTTTGAGCCATCGATTATATGATGAGTCTATATCGTCATTTGTAACATGCAACTTCTTGTAAACATTAGGAATATAAATGTTTAAATGTATTTATACTTATCAATAAAATATATATATATATATATATATATATATATATATATATATATATATATATATATATATATATATATATATATATATACACACACACACACATATATATATATATATATATATATATATATATATATATATATATATATATATATATATATATATATATATATATATATATATATATATATATATATATATATATATATACTCACACTAAGTCTTTTTCAATGGCAAATACAAAACGTAGAAACCGCTTCTGTGGCCTAGTGGTTAGAGCGTCCGCCGCCTCGGATGCGGAAGGTTATGGGTTCGAACTCCAGCCGAGTCATACCAAAGACTTTAAAAACGGTTCTGACAACTGCCTGGCTTGGCGCTCAGCATTAATAGGTTAGTGTTAGGACTGGTTGACCTTGTGTTAGGGTAATGTGGGTGGGTGGGACATCATACCAAATGTCTGCGGCATGATGATCCCGTGCTAGACATCACTATATACTGTCACACTGCAGGCATCGTAGCGATATGACTGACAAATTGTTAAAGCTACGTTAAAAATCTTAATCACGCACACGCACGGACATACACACACAAAACGTAGACATGACAAGCAAATAAAACAGAAAGCGCAACGGTTTTCCTGTTGTATTTGTAAGTCTGGTTTATGTTTTGTATTTGCCTTTGAAAAAGACTCATTAAGAGTCGAAAGCGCTCAAGTTACATATAGTATCATTCTGACACCTATTCTCTAAGAGAATCTTTCAACTTTCTGATGTAAACGGATTAATTAAAAAGTTTAATTAATTAATTAAGCTAACATCTATCAACAGGCAGCTCGCAGACACTATATATCATATCTACCAATGAGTAATATTCTATTTAGTTGGTTTGTAAAAATATTTGAAGGGAAGGTTTTTAGAATGTTATTTGCGTAACAAATATGCATTGCCATAATTGGTGGAGATATACATGCATACAGACGGACGGGTGTACGGAATGACGGACATTAGACAGACGTACCTACTTATGGACACTCGAAACCAATATTTATGTGAATTCTTGTGCCAAATCAATTCAGTCTTCTCTGCTTTTCTTGTAATATTATATTTCTTCGGTGAAATTTTGCCTTTGATAAAAGGAACGCTTCTCAAGTATTTTCCGAAAGATGCTTGCCTTGTAAAAATATTACAGCATTTATTTGCAACGACATTATTTAAATCTTTCCTGTAAGACAATAATTTTGAACACCCATTCTGATTTGATAAAGTCTAATATAAGTGCGTTTGTAAAAGGAATAAAGGAATACGCTGATGCATATGTTGTTATATTGGGCTTCTCGCCATTTGTAGCTTATGGTAGGTCCTCCATAGATATATAAATAAGTGATTAAATTAGTAACAGGTTAATAGGGGAATGAAAATTAGCCAAATGGGCCAACAAACAAGAAGGGGCCTACCTAATTATGAAAGAAAAAAAGCAAATAAGTTAGCAAATGATGAAGTTAAAGATATATATATATATATATATATATATATATATATATATATATATATATATATATATATATATATATATATATATATATATATATATACACACACACACACACACACACACAGAGGATGTAATTTCCGTCACAATCTGTTAAATATAACTCGTGTAGTTTATGACATTGAAAACACAAGGACATCCTCCATTGGATTTGCCAGCCTTGTACGGGCATAAGTGTTGTTGTATTATCTGCCAATTTACGATTATGAGTGATACCGTATTATCCGAGTCAATCCGTTTATGAAATACTGTAAATTACTTGAAGGTGGAAAGTGACCTTTGTTGATGTCAACAGAAAGGTTTTTTTCCTTGTTTGGAATGCAATCTGACGTATTAAAATAAAACTGTTAAGTGGAGAGATATACACTAAATCTTAGTAGGAAAAATATATTATCGGAAATACCTTATTACGCTGTTTAATTACATCCTTGGGATATAGGAACGGTGTTGATGCAACTTGAGAGGCAAACTGTTTGTGCCGGAAGAATCTGATGTCGAGAATGAAAACAAAAGGCTAACATGATTGGTTACGTTGACAAAGTTCGATTTAGTGTTCAGGACAAAAACGGGAAAACACCTGGTCTAACTCACATCTAATCTTGTTACGTCTCAGAAGTAGAAGTCACGAAATCCGCTCTATTTATAGGGGAGTGTTTCTAACTTTGGTCATTTACAGCTGAATGTGTGGGTAATGTCAACGAACATGTTGCATAAAAAGTAGCTTTTTTTTACATTTATATTAAACGACTGGTGGAGAAGATAACCTTCCTTTTGTTCCATTGATCCTTTGGGGTTCGTTTTAAATATTTTCGTCGGCGCGCAGCGTAGAATAGCTAACATTTGATAGATGTTAAGTGGTTTATCATAGTATAGTCGTTTTATGCAAAACCACAAAAGAATATGTATGTTGAGAACAAAGCCTAGGAGGCATGCCTGCAATGTGGGCCATTCACAGATGCTAATGCGGCTTCTACAGTCAACCTGAACTTGATGTCTTGAGAGTGAAGCTAAAAAGCCACAGTACGTCTATGTTACTCGAAACCGTTGCGGTATAGGTACGCTGAAAGCACATTCAGACTCAAACCAATTTGTGCTGCTAACAGCGCGTGACTTAACGTTGAAGTTGGGAAGTTTATCTGTGGTTATTTCATCCCTGAAAACGATGGTGCCCTTGGATTTCATATGTCAACTGGCTATTGGTTATTGATATATATCAAAATGATGTTAAAATGGGCTGTCTGTCAATTTTAATGTGTTTCTTCAATCTGGTGTTTTTGGTAGTGTTAGTGTACACTTTTCCGTTTGCGGGAAAAGGTGTCCTTTCAGAAAGTTTTTTGAAGAAATATGAGAAGCAAAGAAGGAGCACCGTCGAATACGATACGAATAATTACTCAATGGATAGAAGAGATTTTAATATTTTGGAATTATCCAAGGATTTCATTTTTGCGCCTGGTTTAAAGAGGAACCAGAAAATTGTAGGAGAAAACAGAAAAGTTATTAAAAGTTTTTCTCACGAGCCGAAACGTGACGTTTTGGATATTCATGACATTGTTTCAAAGGGCGAAATTTACGAGTCTAGAAAGATAATGAATTTGGAAACAAGCGATAATGCGAGGTATAATTCTGACACCGGCATAGTGCCGAAAGATTTTAGCTTTAATTCAATTTTGAAGGGATTTCTCAGAGAGACGATTGTGGTTCCTGAGCACAGGAAACATCAGCGGCACCGGAGGTCGTTTTTTTTCGGATTTCCAGGAGACGGGTTGTTTGAGGAAGATGATTTTGTATTTAGTGCTCACACATCTCCCTGCAATGCAGAGGACCGCCATTATTGTCTAAATGAGGGCACCTGCGTCTTTGTAGGAGCACTGGAAATAAAAACATGCAGGTAAGCTTGTTTTCACGCTTTTGAACTATTTTTTCTCGGGTATCTGATAAAAAAAAATATTTTCTTTTATAAGTTAAACTAAATCGGACCATACGTACGTTAATACAATATTTTATAGGGCTCCCCCTTACATATAACATGGTCACACTACACTGCTACGAGTCACTGCACAAAATTACGTCATTGCAACTTGTTTTGCGGGCTTGTGTGAAAGTGAAGAAATTTTATTAATTGTCGATTGACTGCTCTAAATATTTATTCTTTAGGAATCGCGGTCTCTTGTTTGCTAACCATACTGATATTTTTTGATATTATTATAGACATTTGTGTTTTATTTGGTGAAGATCATTGTTACCAAATGCTTCAAACTTTCTATACAAAATCGAATTTAGTCAGTTTTAAATGCCACTAATGTATTTGTAAGAAAAAATATTATTTGGAGGGGGGTACATTTCAATGGAAACTTTTTAAAAAATCTACAGCAGTGTATCTGTTTCGGGTGCCTTTCAAATTATACGATCAAATATTCTGAAATATCATGATATCTAACATGATTATTTTATGAAGACCTTGAATTACTCAGTCAAAACCTCTCTCTCTCTCACACACACACACAGACACACACACAACGTATATATAATCCCTTATTATCTAGCAATACATAATACATTAAAGGGATGCGATGTGACACATAAAACTGCAAAAAAATATCGCACCGCACTTCACTTCTGCTTTGCATTAGTTACTGGTTGGTATGTCATAACATTTTGTCGGACGCAAAATGTCTATATGTCAAATAGTTCCAAGATTTCCTCTTTTTTTTTAGCAAAATCTTTCATCAAAATTGAACCCTTATCGACGAAAGGATTTCTAATAAATGAAACCCATTTGAAGCAAATTGTTAATCACTCTTATTTCACATCAATTAAGACTTAATAGCTAATCTTTCATATGGCTTTTCTTTCCTTCCACAATCCCAATGGTATTCATTATGTGTATGGAGACAAATATTGGAAAGAAACGATCGTTTATTGGATATTTTGATTGGCCTAAAGTGCAATATTATATAGATCACCGCTTGTGTAATATGTTTAAATATTGATAAAGTACTAATAATGATGCACTTTTTTAAGCTCAAACTTTTAATAGTCAATTTCAATGAAATACGCTAATAGAATATGCTGACCTATTCGAAAACTTGATATCCTGTTTTGTTACATTGAATTTGATTTGACATAATTAAAAAAGTGTGTAATTTTTAATTAAGTTGTTTTATGAAGGGAATGTATCTTAAGTTGCCCGTTGTATAAAAGGGTCACGATCCACATTAACATTTTGATTGATTGATTGATTGATTGATTGATTGATTTATTGATTGATTGATTGATTGATTAAAGCGATCTCAGCACAACCAAGTCCACCTAATGCCTTCATCAACGAACTTTAAAGCAGTGAAGAGATAAATATATAAAACTGAAAACTGTAACATGTGCGTATGTGTCTGTGAACAGGGGCTCGTATCGTTACTTTTAATTTAGCGTTATACATGTAATATATAATAAATAGTTATTATATAGTACATGTACGATGGTAAATTGTAAGCAACGATACGAGCCCCTGTGTGTCTTTGTGGCTTTACATGTAAAACAATGCTTAACTGGGGCTATTTGATACCGAGTGGTTATGGAGTATGCAAAATTTTGCGCTTCCGCTCACGCGTCGTGTTAGCAGCGTTTAATTTCGTGCCGATGTTCGTGGACAATTACTTATTCATGGATTATTCATTATTATTTACCTTTTACAAAATTTCGTGTTTGTTTTTGTTTTCGTTCTTTTTTTAAAGTGGAGGGCTGAAGAGAAAAAAGTCTCCGTGGAAATAGTTCGTTATATATATATATATATATATATATATATATATATATATATATATATATATATATATATATATATATATATATATATATATATATATATCCCAATGTAAGAAATTACAATGTTTGGTCAGGTTCCGACAGAGCTGTCTTTACACAGAGCTAGTTAAGAAGGCTTGGGGCTTTAAAATGTCATTTAGAGCAATGGATATACTAATTTAGAAGAAGAAACAAACATCAAACTGTTATTCAAAGTTTAAGTTATGTCTTTGAGAAAAATCATTTCAAGTGTCAAGAAATACGAATTTCCTTCTGATTGCTTTTTAGACCAATGAGTTGTTTTCCGACTTTTTTTCCGCCACCAGTCATGTTTAAAGAAAAGAAAGACAGTAAGATACGAAGAAGAACTTTCTGGTCTAATGGGACTCATCTTAAGGTTTGTGTTTAGCCAATTTTGAGACGAGATGGGTTAAAGATCAGCAGCTGGAAAAACACCTGCCAGTTTTAACTTTCAACTAAGAGAGCAAGTTGTAAATATTTAGTGAATTCATACTCCTGTGTAGAAGCCGTTCGTAACTAGGCTCGTGTTTTAATTATTAGCTAAAATATACTTTCTGTTGCATATGCTACAAACAGGCAGTATTTAATTGAACGCCATGTGCTCTAAGGTTTCAACACATTGCATTCAATTAAGTGGGCCCCTGTGACACAGAGAGAGAGAGAGAGAGAGAGAGAGAGAGAGAGAGAGAGAGAGAGAGAGAGAGAGAGAGAGAGAGAGAGAGAGAGAGAGAGAGAGGGGGTGGAAATTTAAAATCGATGATTGATCCATCATGACAGTTTGACAATCAATTTTAACTTGACTTTTCTATATGTTTTCATCGTTAGAGTATTTCACTAGATAAATATACCCTACCTGTTTCTAATTTCGCAAATTTTAATCAATCCCGAGCTCACATAAATTGCAACACAAAATACATATTTGTCGTTTGATATTGATATTGGCTTTCAAACCAATATTTTTTAATTCAGACAAATAAACGAAATTCGGCTTGTTTACACGATTTCACTGTTTTCCCTGTACTACATAATGCTACTGGCTTCCTCTCAAACACAGATTTGAGCACTGATGTGATTAGACCATGGTGTGATGACATCAGAACGTCATACAGGGTTACTGTTGGTGAAATGTGCTCGACACCAATAGAAGAATTCACTGCAAAGATAAATATCCCCAGTCTCTGTGTTTTATGGGGGCGAAACTGATTCGTGTAGGCGGTTAAATTTTGTGTGTCTCGTTAAATCAAACAGTTTAGCAATACGTAGCTTCTAAGTGTACTTGATACGGAATGCTACATTTCTTTGAACCTGCTCTCCAAATAGTAAAACAACAACAACAACAAAAAACAACAAACAAAACAAAACAAAACAAAACAAAAAACAAATATAAGAATTATATGGATATATTTTTATGGAACATAATAAATCAAACGCTTGGTTGTCTGAATATCTCCATCAATATTCGGTTAATTTTATTAGTCGTCACACAAGCGTGATTTCAAAGTTATAAATGTGAGTTGACAGGTGGAAGTAAATTCAGCTGCTCTTAGATTTGAAAGAAACAACCGTGCCCAACAGCTATTTGTGAACGATACGCCACAGCTTTTACCGGCAATGCATAATGCAGCCGCTACAATACTGTCGAGATTGCTGATAGTTATGGAATTTTGTTAGAAAATTTTACTTATTTTTCTCTCCATAACTGCGTGAAGTTAGGAATTGTTGATGTTAAATAAATGTTAACTAATACCAGTTACTTGTAGCGAAACCGGTCATTGTGATAATAGGCCTTTTGCATGATGCACAGATGTTTATGCTGGAGAAATTCAATCCAAACACCGTGTTATTGTTGTTGTAGAACAACACGAATTGAACTATGACCAGTATATGACCAGATTTGCCGTTCCATATAGCACTGACATATAAATATCTTAGTTGAAATTGACCAGGCTTACGTGCAAACAGCATAGAATCTAGTCTTGTTGAACTAGACCTTGTGCGTGTCTCTAAAAATAACAAGGCCACATCTCACTCAACAACTACTCGTGGATCCAACACCGTGTTATTGTTGTTGTAGAACAACACGAATTGAACTATGACCAGTATATGACCAGATTTGCCGTTCCATAAAGCACTGACATATAAATATCTTAGTTGCAATTGACCAGGCTTACGTGCAAACAGCATAGAATCTAGTCTTGTTGAACTAGACCTTGTGCGTGTCTCTAAAAATAACAAGGCCACATCTCACTCAACAACTACTCGTGGATCCAACTGAACGAAACCACATAGATTTTGATCTCTGAGCTCAAATCGGAATATCGTCTGCCTTTTGCATTGCATCGGAAAGAAGTCTTAAATGCTGAATACTGCTCACATTGGGTTACCTCTTTTTGGAGGTATAACCCCACAGCCACAACGACGTAACATAACATGTTGGAAGAATAATAGTTTAATTATACCCAATTACGAGAGAATAATAGTCAAATTCGACCCAATTAATAAAGTTAGCCCTTTTTTGTTTCTGTAAAGACTCGTCAGGCCTTGTCTTAAAATGTTCTCAAATTATCTCAAAGCATTCAAAGTTGGATTCTCCTGAGATGACGTTGCTTTCAATCAGTTACGTTGTGTATTTTTGTTTATTTTCTGCACTCGATGTTTAAAAATTTATATGTATATTAAAATTCAATTGGAATTAAATTTATAAAGAAACATTTCTTTCTTTTTTGAATATGACTACTTTGTAGTAAGAATGTTGTTTTATTTAAGGGATAGTTGAAAAGTTCTGAATATTTTCTTACAATTTTATCTGTTTCTTAGAACATGTTTATAAAATAATGTTCTATAAAATGACTTACAGCTGCGCATACAGCAATCGGGATACATACAAAGACACATGTGTGTGACGTAACATAAAAAAGACAATGTCGAATTTCTTCCTATTGGTGAAAGATTGCGGGTTGAAAATCCGCTTGGTGTCAGAACTGTGGGTCAGGTTGAGTATAAAAGAACAAATCTTAGTGTCAGAACTGGGGTCGAATTAAAAATCCACAGATGAGAGTAACTTCAATCACCGGCGTCGTAAAAATATCGAAGAAGGAGACACAATTATGCCAGTGAACAAAAATGTACTGTGAAATTCGGGTCTCTTAGGGTACTCCCATATAGATATCAAGGACCACGTGGAAAAAGTTTACAGATGTACTTCTCTGTCATATCAATAATTTTGTGGTTCTTGGATCAAGACATTATGCGATGGTAGAAAATGGTGAACATCGTTTGGAATAAGCTGCACTTCTTATCCCTGTAAATACGAGGCATTTAATTTTATATGGTTAATCTGGCGGAATTCGACATATATGTTCTACCTGTAATTACGTATCGAACACCTAAAAATTTCGGTATCCCACACCCAGTCTGGAAATACTTTTATAACTGAAACATTAAAATTCCAAATGTAAAATATTGGGAATTTATTGCTATACAGTTTAAATTATTAAAAACGCTCGTCATTTTAAGAAATGCAGTCACATTCGTTAAAAAATGCCGCTTTTACCTCTGCGATAATGGAAGATTAACGTATGCAGCGACGACCAGTCGTGGACTTTTCATGATATCTGGACAGACATTACAGTTAGCTGAGGAGTAACAACACTATTTTAGACAGTAGGTATGAGTTTTTAGATCAAGTTGTTGTAGAGAGAGAGAGAGAGAGAGAGAGAGAGAGAGAGAGAGAGAGAGAGAGAGAGAGAGAGAGAGAGAGAGAGAGAGAGAGAGAGAGATTGTGTTGAAAGTCCTAGTAAAAGAAGATTCAGGAAATCAGGTCAAGATAAACAAATAAATAGGAATGTAAGAATGGCTACATCATTTGAACTTTGAGTTTGCTAATTGACACTACGTGCTGAATTCTGGGCTTAAGACCATAAACAAAAAGGTGTATAGAAACCTAAGAAGTAAAGGTATCTTCGCCTGAGGAATGTATTTTAATAACTGTTCGTTAAATTTGGTATTTTAATTAATGTTCGTGAAATTTGCCCAGTAATTTGTATTGAAGTTGAGTGTGTGTATTCAATAAGTAGAGTGTAAGAAAAATATTACTTGTCCAAAATCCATCTTCCATTTGAGAAGTTAAAAATAATCCACTTGATTATGACTGTAGTTTAAACTCCATTAATGCAACGTTTTTAAAAAATTAAAAACCAAAGAGTAAAACCATGTCTGCAATGTAGACAGACCGATGACACAATTACACAGTATATATCTCGGCCTAGCCAAGCTTACGAACATGTCTTTTGATTTTATTCAGAGGGTTTTACTTGTTTTTCTTAAAACATTATGCCTAATTCATTTTATAAAACTTTACATCAAAAAATTTAAATGAAATGTGTGAATAAAAAGGGGATATGTAATAAATACAAAATCAAATAAGTGATTTGTGCCGAGTCTATTATGGGTCATAGGTGCTCGACGCGAGCTTGATGCTAGAAAAATAATCTGAAGGAAAAAAGCAATACAGAGTGACAAAAATACTTCAGATTACCCCTATGACCCGTTCTGACATTGGACCCTCTCTATCATGCTAGATAGAAAAATATCTCAGGAGTAAAACATGCAATAGAATATGATCGTATGGCATTAAAGACGGAAACAGCAGAAGGAAATCGAGGGTCATGGGTGGAACGAAGTGTTCAGAAGTTATTTACCTTGTCTCTTATAAATTATGATAGAGAGGGTTCAATGTCAGAACTGGTCATGGGGGTAATCTGAGGTATTTGTGTCACTCTGTATGAATTTTTCCTTCATATTATTGGTTTTTGTTTCTTCTTAGCATCCAGCTCGCGTCGAGCACCTGTGGTGTAGATGGGGTTACTCGTTCGTAGTACTATGCCGTATCAAACTCGTTCCTTCCGACTACTAAAAACATTATATATATATATATATATATATATATATATATATATATATATATATATATATATATATATATATATATATATATAGTTTTGTTTATGTATAGCGGTAATATACTCGTAACAGTTTGTTAAAAATCTGTCGGTTGATAACACTTGTATATGTCAACATTCTTTCTCCTTGTAATTTCCATGTACAACAACTTCCTGTTTCATTACATATCTAAGATAGTTATCCTCTTTTCTTAGAAAGGTCACGTTCTAATAATAGATAACTGTATTAAAATAAAATTGTATCACTATTGACATAAATGCTTCCACAACCGGGACGTTTTGGCATTTCACGTTTTGGCTACTATCATGCGACAATATAGTCAACACTTATTTATCCAATAGATGTAGAAGTAAAATTCTTCGAATACCAGCTAATCGTTTGCTTAATATATAGGTCAGTAGTATTTGTTTTAATTAATGCTATTATAATGCGTAAGATGGATGCCTATATGCAAATATCATCTATTTTAAGCCTTGACGGATACAAAAATATGCAGCTGATATTTCCCAGAGCAGTCTTCATTTATTGTCGATAACCACGAAGAAATATTCCCACCACTAACTGATGTAGCACTGAACCGTTTGTCGCAACGTCTATCATTTACTTGTAGGCGTCAGAATCAGTGTCACCGGCAATTCGATTTATTTGTTTGACACGAAAGCAAAGGCTTTTTTTTTTTTACCGCAAATGTACAGAATCAGATGACCTGAACAAAACATATCGACGATTCAGATGCTGGTGCGAGTGGTGTTTAGTCTCTGAGATTCCTAACAATAGGGAATTACAAATAAAAACACCGAGCTTAAACTGGCGAGTGAATTCTCTCCTAACCAGGAATTGAATTCGAAACCGCAGATACCATTGTCATTAAATTAAACATTAATGTAAACTTGGTCTTCATATACGTTGCCAATGCTACCAATGCAACCTGTTAAATGTTCCATTTGCTCGCGTATTTTCATGAGAGCAATATGCATTGTACCATTGCAAACAAGGGATTGTTTCAACAGCTTGATTTGTCGTGCGAACTTTCCTGAAAATTTCTTATTGGATTGATCTTCGAGGTTAAAATGTGGTTTTATGGACACATTTATCAATTCGTCGGGCATGCTAGATAACCTAATCTTTACAGTAAGAAATGTAACACGAAAAATGAACAAATCTTTTTGATTTTATTACCGTTGTGTAATCTTAACAGCCTACGACATA
Source organism: Potamilus streckersoni (assembly GCA_016746295.1). Classification (NCBI taxonomy): domain Eukaryota; kingdom Metazoa; phylum Mollusca; class Bivalvia; order Unionida; family Unionidae; genus Potamilus; species Potamilus streckersoni. The sequence goes on along the minus strand of JAEAOA010001748.1, from coordinate 1,470,004 downwards.
TATATAGATCATCTGTGTTTGGGATTGTATAAAATAAAATCCAATTAACTGATAGCGAACCGTGCAAAATTAATATCTAACTAGCTGATTCGGATACAATTCTTCACTGTTCGTTGTCAGTTTATTGCTTTTCTCATTCCCTCTCTCTGTCTCTCTTCTCTGTCTTTCTGTCTGTCTGTCTGTCTGTCTGTCTCTCTCTCTTTCTCTTTCTCTCTCTCTCTCTCTCTCTCTCTCTCTCTCTCTCTCTCTCTCTCTCTCTCTATATATATATATATATATATATATATATATATATATATATATATATATATATATATATATATATATGGCGACTAGTCTGCCTCCAGATCAGAGAGAAAATATTTTTGATATTGTAAGCGTCATGCTGTATCAATTAAAATCAGGAGTCTAAAACATTTTAAGCAGCTTCCAAAGAAATGGTGCTTTAGTGGTTGCACATGTCCTGTTAAATACCAAGGATTTTGTTTCTATTACCCCTGAAAGCGGCATTAGCTGTTAATTGTACCATTTCTATGTACTTGGCATTGGAGAAAATAATTTCAGTCGTGCCTGATCTACAGCCTCTAAGATTATGAACTTGTCATCATTGTAAGATATTACTACCGTTTCGGCCTGAGCATAGCAGCGGCTAACTGCCTGACGCGAAAGTGACGACGAGAGGATACCCTTGATATGGGCCTGCAGTTTGCATATTTCAGGAATAATACAATTTCTATGTCCACTGATCACGTAAAATGTGTATATGGAGCAACTGTGCTTGACCCACCTGTGGAAAGGCATTGTTTTCTTCCGCGCAAACAAACGCTACAGTTAACCTGAATTGGTATTAATGTACACACCGTTATAGAATTTTATGTTTAAATATATTTTTGAATCTTTAAAACTTGTAAAACCCATATCCTAGTGACTATTTGACATGTGACGTTTATGCATATCGGCCGCGAGATTTGGTTAGTCATGTGACTAGCAATGCAACTGTACGAAAGAGGTCAAAATTCATCTACACTGTAGTTTCGTCTTGTCTGACAACAGATTAAAGACAAAATCGGTGTTATGCTTGTAATTTCTGAGAAGATAAATGATTTCCCTGTCGATTTAATGTAATTATGGGTCAATGTAAGGTCATTTAAGTTTGCTAGGCCTTATAGTTGGCGAGTAGCCTATGCCGACACCAAATGGTGACGGCAAATTCCAAGTTTTTGATAGAGAATGGACTCTGGCCCTACACCCCAACATAAAATACCAAATAACAAAATAGGTTCTGTCAATGGTCAGAGGAAACTCGGACTACACATATCCGTCTGATGGAAAACATTATGGTGAATAAATCTCAAATTACCGAACGTAACAAGTGTAGATCTCGCTAATTTGGAGAAAGTATTACCACTCTGATACCTAAGCGAAGTAACGTAGCAGCCATCAGAAGTTAAAATTATGGAGGGTATTAGCGAAAGGTTAGGATAAAAGAGCTGATATAAAGAAAAACTGAAATTATAATCGTTTTATCTTCCATATATAGCCAACCTATAGTCAAATTAGCCACATATGTCTGACAACAACAACTACTATTACTACCACTACTACTACTACTTCTACTACCACTACTACTACTACTACTACTAATAATAATAATAATAATAATAATGATGATGATGATGATGATGATGATGATGATGATGATGATGATGATGATGATGATGATGATGATGATGATAATGAATGGAGACGGTTCTGAATATCACTAAGAACGATCTGAGATAATTTAATCGTCCGAGAAAAAAAGCTTGCACTGAAAATGACAAGCAGTGAACTAAGTCTTATTCAAGGGAAGTAATGCAATCAGTTATTACGGACTAAGTTACTATAACAAACCATTCTTGCTAAATGACAACCATAATGCTGGAATGCATTGTACTGGAGAAGTTGATTTGTTTTCATCCATTCATATAGGTCCAAACAACTCATACAAGCGCGCACAATGAAGTTTCTGTCCATATTTGACCTTTAGTCTGAGATAAATAGTCATAAATCCCATTCATGATCGATACATATTCCATCGATTTATCCACATGATTCTTGTCAAAACGGGATCATTTTGAACATTATCTATGTCCGAAACAGCGAGAATGGCGTAGAAATTGATTTAATCAATCATATAGCTGGTGATCGAATAATTTGACAATTCAGTAAATGTGGCTTTATCGAACTGTAGGAAGAAACTATGCCGTATACAATGAAAAGTTCGTGCGCTTACAAATTTCATAGTTGCCAATTAGGGCAATTTCACTTGTAATATTTTCGTGACTTTTAAATAATGGTATCGTATGAAATTTATTAATCAACTCAAGAATAAATTTTACCACTACCCTGAGAAAACGTCCCTAAAAATTTAAAAGCCACAGACATTTCACAAAAAGTGTTGCTTGATAGGCATATTACACATAAGGACTTCAAAGACTAATAGTATCAGTGAACCATAATCATTAACAAAGAAAATAGTGATAAAATACTTCTATTTTACTTTAAAATTTACCCCTGTAAATTATAAACTGCCCAACTTTTTGTCTTTCATTTTTTTACTATTCGGACAATACAGCTTATTGTTTAATACGTCCTAAAATGATAAGTTGCATGCGACATTTATTAATTTAATTTGGCAAAGACGTTTCACGTCTTTGGAGCAATAAATGGAGTTACTAATAAGGGGTTGAGAGAGAGAGAGAGAGAGAGAGAGAGAGAGAGAGAGAGAGAGAGAGAGAGAGAGAGAGAGAGAGAGAGAGAGAGAGAGAGAGAGAGAGAGAGAGAGAGAGAGATTCCTCTTTCATAGCATTTGTTTCATGAAAAAGCTAGTAGCCGCGCTGATAAGACATTTTCTTACCAGAACTAACCTTCACACTATATGTTCTACACTTATAGATGCCGATAGAGTTTGCAATGGTTACAGTACGAAAACAAACTCAAGATGCAAAATAATTTATAGGGAGGTTAATTGTTCTATATGTGTATAGATAACAGCCCAAAACTTGTTTCATTGCAGCATGCGTGTTATTAGCAGTCCTGTCAAAACAAATGTTTTTCTTTGAGCTATGTTAGATCTCAAATTAACAACGTGGGAAAATTGTTTGTGTAGGTACAAACTAAAGATGGGAGCCGATTTTACTTGCTTATAAGACGAATCAAACTTATAATAGCAAAGATCCTAATCTGTCGTAACATAATGCGCCTGAGCATTGGGGTCTATGCTGTTGTTTCTTCTACTGATTACTCCTAAATAACTGCACATACACGTACACTCCTTATGCGCCGGAAGATCTGGGTCTGTGTAGTTTGCAGTTGGACTCAACTTATACGCAAGTACAACTGGTTGCTAATCTTTGAAGCCTTCGTAAAAAGTATTTGCTTGCAATCTGTTGAGCTGTTGAAAGAAAATTTTTAACATCCTTCTTTCCATTTTAAGAGTAAAAGATAAGTACTTATAAATATTTTTTTTACTCGTGGCCAGTGGAACTTTTAAAACATATTCCTAAAGCAAGTCTCTAATTTTTTTTATATTTCCCATTGGTTTTGAAGAGCTGCCTTTACCAGCTATGTGCTGGGACGTGAGGAATAGTGTCAACAGGAAAGACGATTGTTAAAGCTAATAGGAAAATGAAAATTTTTAAAAAATCACTTGCATGCTTTTTATTTTAAAAAAAAAATCCGTTGGTGCATCAGTTTCGGTCTCTAAAAAGTGGTTTTGTAAAGTGTAAAATAGATACCTGAGTTCGATACATGAAACTGAGAAAGTTCATGGAACTGAATACAAAATGGTGGCACTCACCAGTTATTATGTACTTTTGAGAGAGTGATGTATGTAAGGTGAAGTTATTTGCATTTTAAACATGCACAGTGGAGAGAATGTTGGCATACCGATATGCTACTTTCATGTAATGTGGCTAAAATTTCTTTGGATATTGTACTTTTGGAAATTTTAAATAATCTTAGGATACTACTAACTAAAATGACTGCTCCTTTGTGCTCCAAAAATCAACCTAAATTTGTCTAAAGTACACTATTCTTGGCAGCTATTAAAATATGGAAAATGAATTTTGACAAACTAGATAATACCAGCTTCTAAAAGTGAAATGACTGAATTACCAAATACATAAAATGTAAAAAAGTTATCGGCTCTTTTTTTTACAATTTACCTCTGAAGTTAGAGAAGTGAAAATTAGCAAGTAGAGCTAGCACTTTTTTGAAAGGTGCACATCTGGAGTAAGGCCAAGCTGTGTACTCTCTAACCCATATTACACCCATCAATCATACATCAAAATAAAGGGAATTAAAGGTTCTTTGAACAATACCTAAGATATACAAAGTCTCTTTTAAATAACCAGTATAACTAGTGAGGAAACCCGGGGAAACTCTTTTTCTTTAAGATTTTAACCCTATACTAAATACGAAACTGCAGAGCGTCACCAAAACAGCATCAACTGCCAATTTCTCATATTTTAAGCGATTTGGGTTTTTGTACAGATAGATACAATTCAAAGAGTTAAACAGGGACAAAGAAGCAGGGAGACAAATTGATAGAGCGATCGATAGACGGGTAGACAAACATAATGACTTGACAGTAAAACCCTTGACTACTGTGATTTAAATAATTGACCACTGTGGTGTGAAGACATATACATTTATAGGGTTGCTAAAAAATATCAGGACTTTGTTTTGAATGATGTTTGTCCAATATTTTGAATCGCGGTGGCTCAGTTAGCGTACCGGTCTCGCGACTAAAATGGCGCGTGCTCGAATTATTCGAATCATGTCATCAGATTAGCCTATGCCGACTGCTGTTGAGTCTAAAGGCACTCGGTACTATATAACTTTCATTTGATTAAGTGCCGTAAAATACAAAACAAAGATCAGTTCTGAGCAATTGGTTTTAATCTTGTTGTTACTGAAATCGTCTTCATCGTCGTAGTAATCATTATCATTATCACCCATCATCATTATCACCGTCAACTATAACAACAACTACAGCATGAAAAATACAATATAGACCGTTTTTAGAAGTTAAGTTGTACAAAGAGCTGCCTATTTTCGTTTATGATGTGATCACAGAAGTGGTAGCTTTGACAATGAGCAACAATCAGAAAATTTTAAAAACTGAGGAAGTGAGAGGGAAAAAGTGAAAGAAAAAGAGACAACTATTGAAATAAAAAATATAATCCCTAACTATTTTTGCCATGAATAGTTTTTTTTTGTATTTCCGACTTTGTCTCATTTCTAGCGGACAACAATAGACGTGCCTGACATTTACTGTACATTACATGTGCTTTATCTATCCAAGAACACTGGAATATATCCAACTTTGTCGTTCGACCACATTAATGTGTGAATTATCTTCCTTAGAGTAAGAAGTGACGTCATTCTGATGACCCCTCTCTCTCTCTCAGATGGCTGACAGATGACCTCATTTTTGATAACCTTTTGTGAAACTCCACGTGTTTATATCATTCATTGTCTATCTTGAGCCAGTGATATGATAATTTGCAGAAACAAGCATTCTATACAACGAGACCTATTTGACTCTAGTCAGAACTGCTACTTTTGCAAATTATAATCCCTTAAATTTATTTTGAAATTTTGTCAAGTTCTGGATTTAAATCATACTTAGTTTTTTTTTCAAAAGAAAGGCTAGAAATTCTTCTCAATTGCCTTCGGATCCATGTTGTACACTACTAATAAGTCAGTGTTGAAAATTTCAGGTGCAATGAGAGAGGCAATTTTTTTTTCATTTAAATGTAAAAATTTTTGCATTAATTAGGGAACACATTTTGACTTTATGATAATAATTAAAACAATAAAGGGTAATGAAGGAGTAAAATGAGAAATGTTAATGTTAAAAGAAGGACTCAAATTTGACATAAATTAGTCTTAAAATTTCTACTAAAAACGAAGGCGTAAAATTTTACATATCTTTATTTTGAAACGTTCAGGTACAGTGAAAGTGGCAAATTGTGACAGTTCGGTGTTTGCATGTCATCAACAAATCTCAAGAATCTTTGCGGCTACGTCTTGATTGTTTTCGTCGTCTTCGTGTCTTCCATACACATTTAAAACGTTTTAATGTTGGCGTGTTGTGTTCTTTATTTTGTCCTTACATCTGAAAGATCATTTTATCCCAATTTAATTTAATTTCTGGTTACACAAATGCACTTCTTAATTAAGGGACATATATCAGACACGTATCTTGACGTGTCTCTCCATTTTATTCATAGCAAGATCAAAGATTCAAGAACTGGCCAACACTTATACTCAAAAGCGTGTGCGTGTTTGTGACTCAAAATGCAAACTCGTCATAGTTAACTTTTTTAGATAAATGAAATCTTTCAAATGAAAGAAATCTCTGAGCACAATTTCAAGAATGTTTTGGTCAAGTTCTATTAGCACTTTTTGTGAAAACTAATGCTTTTCTTTTCTAAAGGCCATTTATAAACCCTTTCACTGATTCCTATGTCACCGCTCTTTCCCAGTTTTAGAGACGAACCTGTTTTAAGAATATCTCCAAATGTAATTTTGCTATTCATATGTGTAATCCGTTTTGATCCATTGTATATCAGTGGTCTCAGTGCCCCAGAGCATGCCGTTGTATGCAAGGCAGTAATTTAGAAACCTTCGTATTAACATGTATTTAACTCTACTGGTCATAGACCAGAAGAGCTTAGAGATGGTCTAATGTCCGTCGTCCGTCGGTTAGTACAAGTTTGTCATTGCTACACCACCTAAACTGCTTGAAGGATTGCCTTGAACTGTTAAACACATTCATTCATCCCAGGGTCTTCATGTCCATAATGTTAATTGTGTTTCTGAGATAACCAATATGGCTACCATAAAATCTTGTTACCGCTTATAAATGGATAATTATATCAACATCTGATTTTCACCAAAAGACTTATTATGATGTCGAGCTATTCCCAAATATGGGACTGATATGACGTCAAATATGGTCGCCATGGCAGCCATCGTAATATTTATTTTATCACAACTCCACTTGACGTGGAGTTTTACCCAGGATTCATATGATGTTCAACTGGTCGCGAATGAAAATTGTGCAGATTGTTTGGTCCAGTATTGTCGTCATAGCAACCTTCGTGAAAATCTTGTTATTGCTAATCCTCCAGAATGGAAAGTCATATCTTGAAATATTATTGTTTCTACTCGCCTCCAAATGGATTGTTGTATCAACATGGGGTTTCAACCAATAGCCTTCTTATAATTGGTTGATAATAAATTTCTTGTCAGTGGCAAATTCAATATGGCTGCAAATCACGACGGTTTTAAAAATCTTGTTGATCCCTCTGAGTGAATGATCGCTTTGACATGGGTTTTCAACAAAGTATTTCAAATGATGTCTATTTTATCTTATATAAAAGTGGCGCGAAACTCACACTCATTATGTAAACCACAGCACCTAATGTGACAATCTTGAAATAGCTAAATAATAAAGAGATGGTGTCAACACTCGATAGTCCAAAGTATGAAATGGTCCTAGTTTTAATTCCTGGAACTTCATTTCGTCCAGTAGAGGTTCAGTTCCTTCAGCGGACTCCTGTCGATGTTTTACATCCAAACCAATCAGTGACGAGTATCATAGTGGTTCCATTTGCGATCTCTGTGCAACGCAGCTAAGTAAAATATATTTTTCTGAACGTATGTACTAATTTTGTACATCAGCGCTGGAAAGTTGTGCTACAGATTATATAAGAACGCCAATGTGTTTCAAAAGGCTGATAGTGATGTGTTGATTAATTAAAAAGCAATAACAGAAGATTGGTGGGAAAAGGCAAATTGCCAAGATTTCGATTATGAATTTTAAGAATTTCTTGTATTAGATTATTTTATATTTCGAACACTGTGTCTTATATCTTAAATGTCAAAGTTTTCACTGTATCGCCATTTAAAATGCTTATCAAATCAATAATAGACTATCTCATGTTTGGAGTTTTTGTAAAATAACCTGATGGCAGGGATAATTGCATGAATTCAGCAACACAAAGAGTCGTCTCCAAGTATCCCCAACATTTCCATTTTCCTTTGCAAAATGAAATATGGATGGTTGATCAATCCTGATTAACATATCATCGATCTTTAACTTTGAACCAGTTCCCGGACCAGTGGCTGCCATAACAAATTAAAGTAGTCCAAAACTGACTTTGCTTAAAACAAAAGAAGCTATGACGTTATCATCGAAGGAAATCCAAAGTGAGTGATAGATGAATAAACATATAGCGACAGGATCACAATCATTGGTCATCATGCATGGATGGATATATTTCAATCAAAACAAATCAGAAGGTGTGCAAGGGTAGGTTGGGCAAGGAACAGAGCGGTGCTTGTCGTAACCTTGTTACACAGTAACTGCTTGTGGTAACCTTGTTACACATTAAATGCTTGTCGTAACCTTGTTACACAGTAACTGCTTGTCGTAACCTTGTTACACAGTAACTGCTTGTCGTAACCTTGTTACACAGCAACTGCTTATTCAGTGTCATATGTTATCTATTACCAGTGTCATACCAAACTATCAGAAGACTATCAAACATAAGTTTAAAAAAGTGAAGACCGTTCGCAAGCTCATAATCGTGTTTATTTTATTTCGTTGTTTTCTATTTTAGATGTTTCATCGATCTAATAAATCTAAGTTTGAACTCTGCTCTGGAGTTTGCTGTCTTAAAAGTCTGATGTATATTGTTTAAGTTGAGGTACCAATGAATGTTTTAATGTTAAAAAAATCTCAGTGACTAAAGGACTCAACACCTAGGTTACAAATCAGAAAAAAACACAGATATATCAAATGCTAGATTTGCTAAAGCCAGAGATCCACCAGTCGGCATTTTGGATTGTCTCTGGCATTTTACTTGGATTGGCTTTTAGTGTATATTCTTGTGAATAGTTGTCCTTGTATGGTAACCAAGCTTTACTCAGCCTGTGGCTTATGTATGCTCTGAACAATGGACCAGTCTGGAAATCTATGAGGCATCGAAGCGGACAAAAGCTGGTCCAATGAGAAAGCTGCAGTTGAAATTTTAATGTCGGATGTCTAGAATTCCAATCTCACTTGTTGGATCAAATTGCACGTCCTTTAAGTTCCATTTTTGACGTCGATTGTATCTGTTGAATTAAACAGTAGTGGTTGAAAGTAGTTGTATTTTTATGTCGAGGTTTTAGATTGTGGCGTTTGAATTACACGCGGTAGTTTAAATTTCAATGTCAAACGTCGATAATTCCTAATTTGCCAATTAGTTCAAAGCGTTTATGTCGAAAATTCCATTTCATATGTTGAGTATTTAGATTTCATCTGTTGAATTATACAGAGCTAGTTGAAAATTATATGTCCAATGAAGAGATCTAAATGAAATCTATATATTCAACATATGTTATCGAACTTTTATCACAAACAGTTTCATTCAAAGCATGAATTAGGGATTCTCGACATATGATACTGACATTTCAACCACCGCTGTTTAATTCAAAAGGACATTGTAAAATGTCGATATTGGAAATAGAACTTTAAACCACCACTATATAATTCAACATATACAATATAAAATCTCGATCTAGAAAATGGAACTATGATATCAATTAAGAAATCTTATCTGTACCAACAATATTATTTTACGAATGTGTTGAGCACACAATTTAAAAAATTAAACTTTGTAAATTATGGCTTTTTACCTGAGAAAATCAATCAAAAGGAAAAATGCGTATGAAATTTGACTGAGTTCAGGTTAATGCTTCTCGCGTTTTGGGGAATGTGAGACAATACTCGATGAAGGCACTAAATGATATTGATTTCCGTAACATGGAAGAAAATTGTTTGGAAAGAAAAAATAAATAAATAAATGGCAAGAAACAAACACAATTAAAATGAACTTACTTCTATAATTATTTAGTCAATCATTTAATCAAGTAATAACGTAAGCAATCAACCACCCAGGTAATATTTTATTGGGATTTTTCAGGTAATACATTTGTTTTCTTCTGACTAGATAGAGTGTACACTTTTTGAGGCGACTTGTAACATTCCTTTTTCAGGTTCATAGACAATATGAAAAGCAAAAGAATAAATGAGAGCAATAAGAGTACTTCTAAAGAGAGTACGTTTCCTTGATTCTCATCAGATGTTATTTCTCGTATTGCTTGGAATACTGCCCAAAATATAAACTTTAAAGGGTGTGGTGTTGCTTTCCAGTTTTATGGGTCAATCATTTATTTGAAACAGGTATGGGCACATAAATCATTCTAAAGAAACATCTCAGCTTTTATTTTCTGACATGTGTAACTAGATGGGAAACTTACAAGCAGCCAATAATTCAACGTAAATAAGCGGTCCACTTGTGCCAAATGTTACTGCATACAATAGCAAGTGCGCTGTTTTACCGCAAGTGTTTCAGAAACATGTAGTTCTTTAAGGATTGCAGATGCTGAACTTCAAAGGACATATAATAGAGAGATTTTTTGTGACAAAACTATACTATCTTGGTGGTCGAATGTTGGTAGCTTGCCCGGTTCTCGTTTTTATTTTGACATATGTATGATGGGTTTTTCAATTAAAGAAAAGTGCTCGACGGAAAATGTTTTTTGCACTGTATTCATCTTGACTCAGTGTTTTTTGTTTTTTAGATTTGCAGACGCTTTGCGGCAGACAATTCAAGCTGAATGTCCTGACATGTCCAAAGATGTCTTTTCTTATTCTCATTCTTTCTCAAAATATCTCAAACAGATCGGAATCTAACGAGTAAAGATACTTCGTACATTACTGTGACCTACGTATTTCAGGTTACCATGAAGTTACGATAACTGTTCAATTAAAACACGATATCGTAAAATTTTATTTGTTTCTTCATAAGAGCTATGTTTGTAAACAATGACCAAGATTTACATTACGTTACATTGTTCATATATAAAATTATGGGTGTTTCACTGCCCGACATGGCTCTGATTGCGCTCACGTAATATGCAAAAACGCGCTGAATGGAATACTCTTTTCTCATTGGTCAACTGAAAATAAGTTATAAACAAATGCAGTACGTCATTTTCTTTTAACCAATGAGAGGGCTGTATTCTATTCAGAATGATTTCACTTGCAAGTGGGCGCAATCAGGGCCATGTCGGGCAGTACCGTGGGAAAATGGTATGGCATTCCTTAAAGGTATGATAGTAAGCCAAACATTGGATACGCATACAAAGTGGAATGACTGAGCTAAATATTGGTACCAAATTTATTACGCTGCCCGAAATGTAGCTTGAAATATCAGCGTTTATTCTTAAATAGGTCGTGCGAGAAAGGACGGAAATGTCTTCCCTTGTAATTATTTTATAGTACAAGTATGAAAATAAATTGAAAGCAACGATACGAGCCCTTGTGATTCTGGTGAGCTATCTTATTATTTTAATCGCAAATTTTATCAACCAATCAGATGAAATCTTAAATCTTTACATTCGGGAGACTCAGTGGTGTTATTGAAGCGCATTAATGTGTTCTGACCGATTTGATTCACTATTGAAACCTGCATTTCCATCGGCAAATTCAAAGGTCATCAGAACACGACCCCTAAGCGGTCTCTATCAGATCTTCACGTCGGGTAGTGAAGATCCAATTTCAATCAGATTGCGTTTTGTGTCACCTCAGCACAATAGTGGACATACGGTGCCTACAAAAGATAAAAGTTCGAGAAATTTTAAACTCTTTGCATGCAAAGTTAGGATGACGGCCCATTACAAATAAATGTAAACATGAAGTGCAAAATAAAATATGGACTGCAAAAATATTGAAATTTCTGTACAATTTAAATAAAATGATAGATGAACATCCCCACAACACGTTCACATTAGCAGTACACTTCTTCGAGACTTAAGCCGGCCATCTTGAAAATCATTTCGAGATGGAATGTCATATCAACACTGGGTTTTTTTTGTTTGTCAGAATGTTCCTTATTTTGTTTAGATAGTACTGAATGAATATGGCGCTAATCTGACACTGAGTATGGTCACTATATCAGCCATCTTGAAAATATTGTTATCGCTACTCTTCCCAAATGGAAAATCAACCTGACATGTACTTTTCATCCAAAGATTAATTATGATACTGGGCCTGAACGAAAGCATTGCCGATTTAGCCTAAAATATCGTTGCCACAATGAACAAACGGAAGTCCTGTCTCTATTTGTCACAATAGCTAATTTAAAAATCTTATCGCTCAAAAATATCAGAGACTGTTTCAATGCTGAGAAGTTATAAAAAGAATTGGGTTTTCCTTGAATTCATGGACAATTTTAATGTCAGAGGAGCACCAGTCCCCACAGTGGACTATTGTTATGGGATTTATTATTTATTATTATTATTATTATTATTATTATTATTATTATTATTATTATTATTATTATTATTATTATTATTATTATTATTATTATTATTATTATTATTATTATTATTATTATGTTAGTTCTATTGGGCAAATGCGACTTCATTATTGTATTTGCCTACTTCCCCGAAAGTTTGCAGCCCCCTACTGTTTTCAACAATGAAACACCTCAATGAAAATAAAATTCACAAACCTTTGAATTTATCAATTTATAGTTTCTAACAAGACATTTTCAAAGGTGGTGGGTCAGTAACATGTTGTCTTTGGTAACACTTTGTCAATATTTGCGTGGGCCAGTCTCCTTTTTCCCCAGACAACACGCATATGTAGTTTATTTGTTGTCGAAAAGCACTGTATATAGGACTCCAGGTATGACGTGGAAAAATGGGAACCAGTCATGCATAAGAGTATACATGGGTTTGGCTGGCTAGAATTGGATGGCAATAAAAATTAGATTTTTAACAAAAATCTTTTGAGAGCTTATCCTAGTTGTAATTGAAAATGAGATGGAATTTTAGCTCCTTTGCAGGCTTGAATTAGGAAAACTCATTACTAAAAATAGCAGCATCTGACTTTTTATGCAATTGAAAGGACATATTTTAAATATGTTTAGATCCAGAAAATGTCTTAGCTTATGTGGTTTTCTATACACAGAGGCTTTCATCAACGATGTGTCTATATTGTTAAATATCGTTTTAATTATGAACATTCAGAAATTTAAAGTAATCGAAGTTTGAATGTCATGTTGTTTGCATAGATTTTCTTTTGGAATTGATTTAGTACTTTGAGTAAAATATTTATGTAACTTTGCGAGTTATATCCCTTGGAACTCATGTCTATGAGAGTTCAACAGCTTCACGTTTCTTTTTCTAAAATTATTTAAAAATATATTTACACTAGACTTCAAACATATTGTATGCAGACGACATCGATTTTATTTCCCGTGTGTGTGTGTGTGTGTGTGTGTGTGTGTGTGTGTGTGTGTGTGTGTGTGTGTGTGTGTGTGTGTGTGTGTGGTCCAAGGACTCACACCCCTTCACCGAAAATGAATTTTTCCTGGAAACCAAATGGAGAGCGAGCAGTTTATTGTTGAAACTGGATACTCACGCTTTGCTTGCAATCGAACAAGCTGACCCTGTAAGGAGGAGGGGGGCTTAGCGACAATTAAGTTAGAAACTATAATTAAAGAATGAAGTGACTAAGGATTGTGCAATTTGTTTATCCTTGATACAAGGAAAAAACAAACTATCAAGTGGCCAAATAACTACTTTAGCAACGGTCAGTAAAAATGCCTAATATACTTATAAAAGCAGATTCATGTAAAACACTAATATTTCTTTGTTTTCTTCACTATATTTATTGTACAACTCCGCTATATCTTCTTATTGTTTTCGTTTTCAAACTTCTGGCAGCCCACGGTAGACCTTTTGATACTAGTAACTGGTATTTCACAGGGACATTACGAAGTGGAATGTTGATCAATGACTTCATTGGTGTTTTGCAGAAGGGTGCTGCTCTCGCTTGCGGCGATTAGACACTAAGATTACAGTGTGTGTGTGTGTGTGTGTGTGTGTGTGTGTGTGTGTGTGTGTGTGTGTGTCACTGAGAGAGAGAATAACTGCGTCAGGCGAATGAAAGTACAAAACAATATTTTTGACGAAATATTTCTTTCATTGAGCCACTAAAGTAAATATCATAATCGCATAATATAATTTATGCTGGAGAATTTTAATAAACTCTAGACAAATGGTCAGTGACAATATCAAATTTTGTTCGACAGCAATGTTCTTATATAGCACATTAAACTCTCTTCGTTGGTCATTTAGGCGTGAAGAAGGCGTATCACAAGATCTTGAATCATTTTTATTGGCCGAAAATTAAAAGCTACGTATAAAAATACTGAAGATCTTGTTACACTTGTCAAATCGTAGGAAACTTTGAAGAGACCTAAGACTCATCTGCAACGTATTCCTGCATTGACGAACCGTTTAGCAGAATAATTGTACGTTGTGTCTGTCCTTTACCTAAGACCAATCAGGCAAACAATACTTGCTAACCATAATGTGTGCATCCACAACATTATGCGAGGCAATTCTTTGGAAAAATATTAAACGTGAAACCATTGTCAAATATTTGATATGTTTTTATTACACTTGTTAATGTTCCAATATCTCTCCAATCTAATCTGATTCGTACAATTGTACAGCAAGTAAATACAAGAACTAGGCATCCAAACGTTTAAATCATCTGCCTATCATTCTGAAAGTCAAAGGGCATTGGAATGATTTCATAAAACGGTGACGAATATGATTCAGTTATATTCTTTTTATACAGAAAAATATTTAGAATAGGGTATTCATTTGCTGTTGTTTGATGTTACGGAGTCAGTTTACAAAACATTTTTTTTCTTTTGAACTAAATTTTAGACATACTGACAGTGGAGCATTAAATTTATTAAAAGATAACTTCATTTAAATGAAGCTTTCAAAATTATTCTGTCTGATTATGCATGTGATTTGAAATATAAATTGTAAAATGATCTACTCAGTCAAAAAGAAATTTAACGTATGACAGAATTATACAAGAAAGGAGTTTTTAGACTGCTGATAGAGTTCTGGCTTTTGTCTGTTCTTCATATCCGCTTTGAGCTAGACTATATGATCCTTATACAAATTAAACGAATGAGAATGTCGCAAATTACATAATTAACACTATTGGGAGGCGGAAACAAAACAAACAACTTTGTCATATAAATATGCTAAAAAGAGTAATTTGGTTGTGATAGCCCAGTTAATCGTACAATCAAGTTAGTTGTACGTTTTGCACAGTTGTGATGCAAGCTATGTAATACAATCTGATTGTAGTTATTTGGGTTTTACAAATATTCGAAATTCATGAATAGTATACAATCTGAACAAGAAACTTTCACATCTACAACCACAGTCATAGAGTGAACTAAAACAATCATTGTGAACATTTGCTATTGTTTCCTGATGTTCTAGCACGAAGAAATACAATCAATCGTGACGTTATCCTTTAAAGACAAGTACTCTAAAGCAGGAATGTTGAAAAAAAAATACTTACTGGAGAATGATTTTATAGAACGTAATAGACGTAACAACAGTTCATCGTGTATTCTTGTGCTTTACCAAGATAATACATATCGCACGTGTACTGACTACAAAAAAATTACGATTGTCACCAATACATATTCATTTCGAATGCAAGAATAGATGGTTTCATGGACAAAATTGGAAACACAAAATATGTCAACGAGTTGGATCTTTTAAAACGATGTAATTAAATTCCAACCACAGAAGGAGCAAAAGAAATTTCACTATTTGCAAATCCATGTTAACTTTATAATATAACGTGATACCATTTGGTACCAAATATTTTCCATCAATATTCCAGTGTTTAATGAACATAATAACATCTGGTCAAGATAATTGTGACACATTTATCAATGACATTCATCTGCAACGATAGCTAGAGGGATCATTTACAAACAATTCGGACATTTTTTTTTTTTTGATTGTCTTGGTGATGCAAATATAATAATTAATTTAGGTCAAATTGAGCTTTGCCTTGACTGTGTCACATTTTAGGCATATTGTCGGACAAGGTCAAGTTAATCCTATAGAAGGTCAAGAATATTTTTAAATTCTCAGTGTCCCTTTGTAAAACACAACTGATACTATGCTCTGGTTATGGCTGGATCTTATCGAAAATTTAGCTATTTCTTTTTCCATAAATGTTAACCCATTACAATCTTGACGAGTAAGGCATATCAGTTTCAATGCTCTGACAAGTGGTATTATTCTTTTGACAAATTAAAAGCCATACTTAAAAGTGCGCCAGTTCTTACTCTCTAAATTTCTATTATTTAAAATGTCTGTTGATGCAAGTGAAGTTGGAGTCGTTAGATTATTGAATCATAGGAAACAAATGATGCGGACCATGCAGTGTTATATTTTTCTATAAAACAAAATAAATACCAGAGAAATTATTCCACTGTCGAGATGAAGTGTTTAGCTTTGATATTGGGTTTGCGATGTTTTGATGTGTATATTAATTTAGCTCCTTCTCCGATTATTGTATTCAGCGATAACAGCCTCAATACTTTCATTAACAAATGAAAACCAAAATTTAGAGATTGCTGAGATGGAGTTTAAAGCTGGAATAATACAAACTTTAGGTACATGAAGAGAAGAGACAATCTTTTATCGACTTGTTCTTTTACAATTTACATTTGAAGTCCAGAAAGTAAATATGACCAAGCAAAGCCAGCAGGTTTTTGATAACTTCATATTTGAATAAAGGCCAAGTTGTATACTCGATAACTCAAATTAAACCTATCATTCATACACCAAAAAAGGACTTAAAAATTCTTAAACCTAAGAAGTACAAGTTCTTTTTTTAGAAGTCAGGGTCAGGAAAATAAAAGGGAAATTTTTAGTCGCTTTACAAATCAAACCCGATATGTAAAGTACGAAATAAATGAGTAGAATCCAGCAGAAGCATCATATGGGGTAGGAAAATTCTACTTGCAAGTCAGAATTTGGGGCCAGACACGATGCTGTGCCAGGTGTCTGACGGAAACGTTCAATCCCAAGAGTGGAAGTTTCTATACTACACGAAAGCATAATGATGGTTACTTTCTATATTTGTGAATAAAAAATGAGAGCCAAACTAAAAATGGCATATTGAGAATAATGCTGTAGCCCTCAAATGGCAGAACACTCATTGAAAATTTTCTTACTCTTAGAGCTGAAAAACTTAGGCTTACACTGAATAATCAAATGTAATCTCTGATATACGTTTAATCAGATTTTATATTTCAAAGATCAGTAATTGAAATTTCTACAAAATTTCTACCATAATGGTATACACGGCGTATGAACTGTATACTATATATAACTCTCGCAATGATACAAATATGAACAGGTACAAAAATCATGTTTACTTGTGTTAGTAAGATTAATCGAGACATGAACAATGATGAAATAGTACTCGAGTCAGATCTTGAATTAATTTACCTTTCAAAACTAATAATAAAAATAATAATTTTATTTTTTTTTTACAAAAATGGCTTTTCAGATTAGACTATTACTACTACTACTACTACTACTACTACTACTACTACTACTACTACTACTACTACTAGCGGTAATAGTAGTAAAAGTAGTAACAGTAGCTGTAGTAGTAGTAGTTTTAGTGGGATAGTCGTCTGTTTCCTTTTTATCTCTTATTTTCATACGCGTCCACCCTCTGAACGAAGTAATCGAATAAATGAGCTATTGTTAGAATTTAAGCACACTACCGACGTAATAGCTCAAGAAGTCCTTCCTTTCTTACTTATGTATTTAGTATATCGTGTCAATTAATATCCATTCAATTACTTTCATAAGAAAGGTCACGACTATAACTTGCAATAAAAAGACTGTCAACAAGTTAACAACCACAGGAAGACCAATGGTTTTCTATATCCACTTCTGGCGCCTTTGGCCCTACATGGTGCCACTTAATGTGAGACACTGGCGTCTACGTTTATTTTACGTATTGTGTTACTACCGGGCAGTATTTGTGTAATTATTGTATATTCTGTAAAAGCTTAACCAATGCTCAACCTAGTCTGATTTACCCGCAAACATATGTACGTTACAAACTTATAGTAGCAACTTGATTTTGTCGTGTACTTGGTTTTTTGGCTACAAATCAAATTGTTTTAACTGTAGAGAACAATTATGAATCATATATGTAATGGAGACCTCAAGTTTTTATCTTTTCACCCTCAGGTCGTATCTCCCACGACACACTTAATAACTGAAATTGACTCTTTGAAATATAAATAACCCCTAAACCAATAATGCGGGGTTGCTCTCTCTCTCTCTCTCTCTCTCTCTCTCTCTCTCTCTCTCTCTCTCTCTCTCTCTCTCTCTCTCTCTCTCTCTCTCTCTCTCTCTCTCTCTCTCTCTCTCTCTCAATTTCTAAATACAATTGTGTTGCATAATTTGAAGTTGATGACGTACCAGATAGCGTCAGTGGCGGTCAAGAGAGAGAGAGAGAGAGAGAGAGAGAGAGAGAGAGAGAGAGAGAGAGAGAGAGAGAGAGAGAGAGAGAGAGAGAGAGAGAGGGGGGGTGCAGATTCTCATGTATAATATAATATATACAAAAGATAAATGAAAAGACATTGCAAAGTGCCAGATAAATGGACGCGGGCCAACATAAAGATTCACTGACAAGGAAACAAACATACATGTCGACGTATAGACAGAAAGACAAACAAATAAACAATTAGATATTTCGATTTATAGATGTTTATTCTTTGGCTATAGAGTTTGGTTATCACTGTTATTTACCCGTGTGTGTGGCTGAGTGTGTGCGCGCGCGCGCGTGTGTGTGTGTGTGTGTGTGTGTTATAGCAATGAATTAGCGATGGCTAATTGAATGCGGATTGCATATGGGATCATCGATGACTAAAGATGTAGTTCGCAAGCTTTTCATACATTGTGGACCGAATGAAGTTATAGAAATTTCTATCCAAAAGGAAGTTTATCTTGTTTAAAAATATGAAAATTGTTAAGAAATCATGAGATTTGAATTATTCCTACCCAAACTTTTGATTCCCATATTTATTATCGCTTTTGTTACCAGAAGAAAGACATCTAACCGTTCGCCATTGAAGTATGTTGTGTCCCATTTTTCGCAGTATTTATGCACGAGCTCATTCACTTTCGTCTTGAAATTCAGAATAAGGAATTAATTTTTAATGACTGAGAAATATAATGTTTTTTGTGGTGGGGTGTCAATGGAGAGTTTTAAACAGACTTCGTAGATACAAGTCCACATTTACCGATGTACCGACACTTTAGATTGCTTCTTTTAAATTACAGATAGCAGGTTTATTCGTCGCAATTAAACAAGCTTAGAAAATGTTTAGGACATTCCAGTGCGCAAATTGTGTAAATAAATGCTGACAAGTTATATGTTACAGATTTGAGGATAGTCGTACAATTTTGAAACGACATACATTTGCTGGAAGACCATAAGGTATCGAATTGAGTGTGAGATGTGTGATTTAGATTTTTAACGTAGCTTTAACAATTTCACAGTCATATCGCTACGGTGTTTGCAGTGTGATAGTTTATAGTGAAGTTTACCACTGGAGCATCGTGCCGCAGATATGTGGCATGATGTCCCACCCAGCCACATTGTTTTGACACGAGGCAGACCAGTCCTAACACTAACCTCTAAATGCTGAGTGCCAAGCCAGGCAGCAGTTAACAGCATGTTTTAAAGTCTTTGTATGACCCGACCGGGGTTCGAACCCGCGACCTACCGCATTTGAGGCAGACGCTCCAATCACTTGGCCATCAGAGCAATAGTGTATATAATTGAAAGATTTCTTTAAAGTTCGATGTCATTATCGAGCCATAAAAATGATATAATGTGATTTTTGTAGTTTTTTTTTTAAATTTCACTTTATGTCAAACGATAGTTGTTAAACTAAAAAAAAAATTGTGCACCCGTTGTACAGATATATATATATATATATATATATATATATATATATATATATATATATATATATATATATATATATATATATATATATCAAGGCTGCATATTACCGTTTTGGAAATTTTATTCTCAGGCCGTGTTTAGGTGCTTGGTTGAAAAACAGACAGGAGATATTTTATTGGAATCTTGATTAGACAAAATAAATTGAAGAATAGAGTGAGAGTAATACAAATTTGAATATACTAGTAACGAGAACTTCTTTGGAAAAAATAATTTTTTTGATCACAAGTTTGCATAGATGTCTGAAGTTGAACATTAAGTGAACACGCATGCCTTTGCATTAATAACTGAAAAGCATATTTTATAAGAAACAAAATTAACTACTATTTGATTGTTATCGCTTTGTCATTGAAACGTGTATGTTGATGCCAATAATATTTGATTTCAGAGGATACCATTGCTAGCATGTCTTGAAACTTCTTTTGTACCTGCTTGCAACGGAAATAATATTCCTCCTGGAAATACAACCTTTAACGCAGAATTTATTCATCCGAGCACCAATTCTTGATTATCTATACAATCTTGAAACACATGCCATAATGTTTTGGAGTAAACTAACAGCGTTAGCTTATGATTTTGCAGAGGGTTTCTTTTAAATAAAACGGAAATCAGCAGCACACTGCTGCACGCGCGTCACGCTGTATAGAACTCAGACGGAAGGTGCACTCTTTAGCGGTACAAGTGCGTAACGAACCACTCTGCCTTCCTTCCTCCCCAATAACCACTTTATGGCAGAAGGCTTAATTTATAATTAAGGGCAGTAAATCACCTGCTCTGTTAGCAGAAATCGACTAATTTTATAATTACTTGGATACGTATCAAGCATTAAAATGGCCCCCTACTTGATATTGTCCAGCAATGTCTGTTTTTTTTAAACTCTCTCTCTCTCTCTCTCTCTCTCTCTCTCTCTCTCTCTCTCTCTCTCTCTCTCTCTCTCTCTCTCTCTCTCTCTCTCAGATTGGTTATATTTGAGGCATTCATCAGAGACTGGTTGAAACATGCATTGACTTGACTGGTTGAAACATGCATTGACTTGACTGGTTGAAATATGCATTGACTTGACTGGTTGAAACATGCATTGACTTGACTGGTTGAAACATGCATTGACTTGACTGGTTGAAACATGCATTGACTTGACTGGTTGAAACATGCATTGACTTGACTGGTTGAAACATGCATTGACTTGACTGGTTGAAACATGCATTGACTTGGGATGAATATTATGTTATTGCATATTTCTCAGCCAAGTGTTGAAATGACCGACACAAATTGTTTTGCTCTTATTCGCGTTAGAACAACATATTTTATTATATTGTCGTCGATGGTGTGTGATCATTAGCGAAAACTAAACAATTCCACTAATGACTTCGCAAGATAAAAAGTCGATGTGCTATTAATACATGAAGTGAGAAAAGAAAAATCATCCTCTCTGGGGTAGAGTAAGAAGAGGTTAAGGGCCATTTATGTTTTTTATTTCTAATTTTTATTTTTTTAAATGTAATTTAGTTATTGTGAATCTCAAATACAAAGGCACTCTATTATATCAACAAGATGGGGAAAATCATGATGAAACCCTCCTCTACTCTCAATTAACACATTGTAACTAAACTTCGCGGTTTAAAATGAGATCCCTCGTGCGAACCGTTTGATACTACCTGCACATAAAGTCACTCATAATTTAACATCACAGTGAAGTAAGATAGTCCAGACTTGTCCCCGTGTAGAATTTAAGTACCTTACTGATCTTTTTGATGACATCATATCTTTGATGTTTCTCCGTTGCTTATGTCTACTTTAATAATTCTTTTGAGTGCAACATTTCAGGGCACTTCTCTACCGAGAGATTGCAACTAAAACGTGAATGCTTCATTGATAGTTCTTATTCTATGCCAACGACTCAAGGGTCACGACCTCTAAGTGTAACTGTAAAATATAGTAAATAAACAGATTAACTGAATGAAAATGTACGAAATTTATCCTATCCTGTAATCAGAAAGGTACTTAAATCGAATATGGGGAAACGTTTGGGATGTCTAATTTAAGGACGGTGTAAGTTATGAGTGACTAAATGCACAGATAATACAAGACAATTAGTAATTGAAAAGTTGAAGTCTGAACCAACATAAAAAGTTACTTTGTGTTCATTGGGAGTAGAAGAGGGCGTGATCATGAATTTCCTCTTTTTACTGATATAATCTATCTTGTCCAGTGCTCAAAAACCACTTTGTGATGACAAACCTGACGTCAGGCAATCGAAGATCGTAGACTAAGCGCAGACATGTGTTGAAAATAATAGGTTTCAAATAATAATAATAATAATAATAATAATAATAATAATAATAATAATAATAATAATAATAATAATAATAATAATAATAATAATAATAGTAAATTTTATTTAGCTATCTTCCGGATTTAAGCTTGGGCTTTTTTTTTTCGTTCTTATAATGAATTAGGTAAAGGATATACAGTTTGAAAATATGGGTTACAGATCCCTAAAAGTTAATTTCGTCAAGTACAGGCGTTTGCGCTCTTGCTCTGGTAGTCAGTGATTTTGCTCGTTTGCATTGCTAACAAAGAGTAATTGTAGAGTTTGTTGTATGAAGAAATTAAAATGAAATAACGCTAGAAATTGACTTAAATGGCAAATATATGTCTAGGCTTAGAAATCCTCACCAAATATCTTAAGTTGATAATGATAATGCATCGAATAGAGGTTTTCTTATTAACATGTCTAAACCTAATCCCCGATATTAAAAATGACCAGTTTAAGAAGGTGTCACGTTTGCTTAGCACCCAGCTAAAGTCATGAATAAGCTATAATCTATCTGTCTTGGAAATATCACCACACCATTGTGCTTGTGTTTGATCTCTAAAGATTGTCGCTGGTTAGTGTTGAACTCTTACGCATGGCTACCATGACCAGCCAGAAACCGGAAACTTGGGTCGGCAAAGACAACCAGCTGCGTCACTTAACAAAGGCTTGCCGTTATTACACCTATATGTTGAAGGTTAGTTCAAGGATCAAAGCAAACGAGAGCGTCATTACAATGCAGATCCGAATGATATCTTCCAAAATCAGAAGGGTAATTTATTTTTCTCCTAGAAGGATTGTAAATCAATAGGGTTTACTCCGAGAAGGAAGATACTCTTAATATGGCGGCAGAGCTTAGAGGTATATTCTGAGGGGAAGAAAGTTTCGTAAAAGGTCAGTAAGTGAATTGCTTGATTTTGCACAATATTACGGCATCATAATTGAAATTATTTGCAGTATGAACAGTTAATTACTAGGATCGTTTAGTAAGTAGAATTACATTTGTAGTGTTTCATTTGCTTGTATATATGAGAAATGGGCTTAATCCTTACATAGAGACTTATTAGGTGAGAGGCGGAATTATGTATACTGTTAGCTTGTGGTTAGAATTCATTTTTTTTAAATTCGTTATAAGGTAGTTTGTATTACACCAGTGCATTTATTAATGCGTTATGTTAGAATTTACACATGCTTGAATTGTGAATTTGGAAACATGATTGAAATATGTAAGATTAGTTACTATGGATATTTGAATATTTGCGTACTTTGTATAATTTGTAAGGTAAAGAAATGCGTATGATTTTGTGGTATTGCTTAGTATAAAGGGATTAGGAATATGTACTGATGTAACGAAATTTATTGATATATGTATAAGAAGCAATTGATTCCGTGCTGTATTATGACGTTGTACAATATAAGAACGTATGGATACCGCAGTGTGAACGAATGCGTGACCGAAGAAATTAAATAGCCGTTATCTGATTATAGGCTGTGTATAGTGTGAGATGTGAGGGCCAAGGAAAAAGATCGTACCTTCTTTGTGTTTACACAGGAAACATTTTAGGGAACAGAAAACTTCCTGTTCCTTTGGGTCCCAAGTTTTCAAGAGTTAAAGACGGAATTTAGACTGTAGCAGAGGCTATCAAGTCGATAGAAGTGTAGTCGTGGGGGAGAAAGTGGAAGAGGAGGAGTCTAGAGAAAGTCTATTAGGAGGAGGAAAAAGAATTTGGAGGAAGGTTGTTGAGAGAAGAGAAGGAATTGGGAGAAACAGGCAAGAGAAAGAATACAATAAATGAGTAGAAATACAAGGACAGGTGGAAATCAATCTCACACAGCTAATCAAGTGATGCAATAGGCTTATTAAAAGGTCAAACAGAAGGAGTGTAATTGGAAATTTTAGTCTTTTGGTTATTGAATAGTTATGAAATTGTTCTTCATTGAATTTCAACTTTTTTGTATTTGTAACCATCTAATCGTCGGCATGTGGGACTTCTATAATAGTTTAAACAAAACATTGGGAGCACCCCTCCCCAACTATATAATTCATCACAGAAATATGGAAAGCAAAACTCTAATTGTCCTCTCTACATGAAATGTATATTGACATTTTATTATTTGATTTGACAATGTTTACTTCAAATGGTGTAGCGTTTCGGAGTCAAAAACAATACATTGCAATGCATATACACGTCATAAAATTATTGTACTTGAGTGCTTTGCATATTTATTCATGGTTTGTTTTCCGTCATAATGAGTCAAGACTATTTTTTAGAAGAATGTCTCGTGCAGGTTTAAAAGTTCTTATGCATCATTATCGGCAATGCGATGATGTAATTAGCTTTATTTTAGATCAAAAGGTCCCACTTTAAGTTGAGTGTCTTATCGTCTTGCTAAAATACGAGCATTCCATGTTGAAATTAGAGATAAAGCGCTTTCCCAGAGTAGATTTTGCCCGAAATCAACACTGCACTGTCTGTTATTATAGTCATGTTTCCACTCTCGTGTATTATGACTGGTTAAAGCCCTGAAAAGGGCTAGCGGCCTCCCCTCCTTCCGAGGCAGGGCTCACCCGTGTCTCAGAGCTCGACACTTTTTGTGCCCCGGCGCATGGGCGTAATAACCCCCCTAGATGGTTTACCACCTAAGCCGGACATTATCTTTTCGATAATGTTGCTAATCTAGGGAGGCACTCAGCCCACGGGCAGGGCTTTTGGTCTAGTGCTTGACCTTTTTTCTGCCAACCTTAAAACAGACCTTATGATCGTCATAGATACAGTCACACTGCCTCGACCCCCGAGCTAATAAAAGGCAAAGGAAAGGATCCAGCAAAGGGCGGTACCATAGTTGATTCCTCTATTCTTGTGTGTTGGGATCCTCTTCCTTATGTCTGTCTTACCCTGGGTCCACATATTTTGGCTTTGAAAGTGTAACCTTTTCACATTATTTAATGTGGCCCAGGGCGCTTCCTACTGCCTTTCCTCATCCTTGATCGTTGGTTCCCAGGTTACCTTGAGTTGACGGTGTCGGCAATGGATGCGGCTTCCGCCCACTAAGTTAAGTTCCTGTTTCTGCCCGTTGAGTATTGGGGGTGGGAGTCCCCTATCATAGCCAAACATGTGTAAGCCACATACGAGTCGAATGAATATGAGTTGTGAATTTTCCTACTAAATAGTAGTATTATGTTTTTGTGTACCATGCGTACCTGTAGTTCCAAAAATTGAGTCAAATTTGGAAGGTATAAGCTACCTTGTGCATTTCAGTGATCATAATTTGGTTTGACGGCGAAGTATACATTTTTTTCCAATCATCCCTTCAAGGGCCAAAAGAGTAGCTGTTAACCAAAAAAGAGCTCTTGCCAAAGTGAGCTCTGTGTAAGGCATTTTGACTAACCCTATTTCACTACGCTGCTGTTAAAACAGCAGCAACGTGATTGTAGCAATCTTCTTTCTTCTTTCTGTGGTCTTCTTTCTTCGGCCGGCCATTTTCTTTTTACGATATATCGATATATCGTGTGTAAAAGAATTTGATTACTACTTGCGTCTACTTTTCTTGTCTTCTTTCTGTCTGTTTCTTCCTTCTCTTTCTTCTTCTGTTCCTTTGTTCTTTTCTTCTTTCTTCTTCTGTTCCTTTGTTCTTTTCTTCTTTCTTCTTCTGTTTCCTTTGTCCTCTAAGCTTCCCCACTACAACCGATCTGCTATTATAGCCTTCCTGTCAAGCTTCCCCACTACAACCGATCTGCTATTATAGCCTTCCTGTCTGCCCGAAATCAACTTCATCCTTCTAGTCTTATAGGTACGCCGTGCATTTTAGTAGATAACGTCATCCATCCGCTGTATTTTCATGCTTGGAATTCATTATTATAGAGAGAAGGGGCGGGCAAGATACGATCCGTGACCTGGTTTTATCCGTTAATTTACATCATCGGGTGCGCTTTAAAAATCACTTGCCCAGAACCCGTCATGGAAGAAGTTGCCTATGACTGGTATAGAGACATATATGTTATTTCCAAATCCTGACGCCGATAAATCATCAGTGCTGGATTTATTTTAATCCTTTCAGATGAACGTATACTAATGTAACTATGAAGTCTGAATCACGACAACTACACTGTTGTTAAAACTTAGTCTTCAATAATACCACTTAAATCCGACAAATTAAATATCATTTGTCTAGATACAATAATGAACACAGGACCAACAGATGTCCCAACTAGCAGTTTAGGATAGAACTTGCTTATACCATTTGCCATGCATGTTTGGCCAGCTCATCTCCTATAAATTATTTTTTCTTTCCTGGAATGATCAAATGTTCTTTGAAATTTTGAAAAATATATTTATATTCAGGAACCAGAAGGGAAACGTGAAAACGAAATGTAATTGAACAGGAAATATTAGAAACTCATAGCGGACTATGCGATAATATTGATTGGAAAACTCTGGAAAAAATGGGGAAAAAAGAAAGCAGGATTAGAGGAATCTATTTCTTTTTCAATAAAAAAATAAATAAATAGAAGATGTGATATTAAGATCAAAAACTAGATGGTGCGAGTTTGTATAAACAAGATCGAAGTACTTCTTAAATCTTGAAAAAAAAAGAAATTATATCAATATCGCAATAAAGAAATTTATAAATATTTTTGTAACCAACAATCAGTTTTATACGCAATTGTACAAAAGTAGAACTGATCAGTTTGATATTGAGGATATTCAAGAATATAAAACTTGATTTTTAATTACAATTTTAAATTTAGTCAAGAACAAAGAGACTCGTGAAGGGTCTGCAGTCGACAGGTGTGTGAAATCCCCGTACATATTATATTGACTCCAGTCGATCTTTGTGTACTAATGACTACTCTAACTAAACATTATAATTAACATTATTATAACATTATAACATTAACATTTTTTATAACATGATAAATAACTACTATTAAAATAGTTCCATAGTTATGTAATAGTTACCTATCAAGTTGCGAATAATTAATGTGGTTGCAGGCTGTGCATTTGAACAAGCACACAGACCGAACGGTATCGAGCACATGACGATGTCGGTTACTTTCTTACGCCAGAGAGCTATACCAAACCGATGACAATTGAGTTGAGTGCATTGTTGGTACTTTATCTCATGTAAATTTGGTGTATTAAGACAACAATACTGTTTTTCACTCGAACTTTATTCCTTTATAAACTTTTTTTTGGTCAGATTTTTTGATAAGTTTTTTTTTTTTTAAATAATTCATAATAAGGCTTCTAATTAGAGAATACTTTCTATGTTTCATCAGCTGCATTTTATCTTAAGAGGAATCCTTTGTTTCTCACTATATCATCTACTCTTTGAATCCCAAACGTTGGTCACATGGTACATGCTCAAAGGAACATTAGGTTAGCTCTTGTTTTCATCATTCGCTTCAACTCCGGTGGCCTTAAGTAGTTAGAGCGTCCGCCTTGGATGCAGGAGGTCGCAGGTTCGCACATATGCCAAATCATTCCAAAAGACCTAACAAAAAATGGTACTAGCAGCTGCCTCGCTTTGGCGATCAACATTAAGAGGTTAGTATTAGGACTGTTCGGTCTGGTGTCTGGATAATGTGACTTGGTGAGACATGATGCTACCCGATCAGGATAAGTGGGCACTAAGAAAAACTCACCTGTAGGCTCCGATGAATTACAAATTGTGACAGTGGTCGACCTCCTGATTGTTGTGTGTCCCGGAATTTTGTTTAAATTGTCGTATCTTATCCGCGGCCCTGCTGACCAGGAACAAAGTTTCGTTTTGAACACCGGTCAGCCGTGTTGGTGACCTTGTTGGTGGTTATATGATCTTATTTGGTCCGACCAGAATGTAACTGGTGTAACAAAAAGATTGATGTTAGGCATGGGAATGGGGAAGGGGAGAGAGTGAGAGATGTCTAATTTATTCGTAGTGAAACATGAATCCCTTCAAAAATTTGCTTTTTGTTTCTACTTTACTTTATCCGTATGTAGTATATTTACAAGATCATGTTTTTACTTGGCCAATTCTAAGTCGTGGACGGACTCTGTAATCAAAGCATCAAAATTTAGGCTAGAACATTTACCAAATTTGTTACAATTATGCACGGTTTATAAAATGCCAAACGGTGCTACTGAACTGAAAAGACAAGGAATTCCCCATACCTCCACTTATTCGGCTATTCGTTAATAGGATGGTAGGCCTACTGTTTGGACATACGCATGCGAGTCGTTTATTGGATCGTTGACTAAGAAACTAACTGTACGGTGGCTTTAAAACTTTATTCTCATTCAAATAAAATTTTGCTAAGAATAAGTTATGTTAACAAATGTGTTTTACAAAGGAAAAAACATAGTTTAAATAAACTTTTCATATGCAAAGTTTAGTACATAAACCAGATGTGTAATGTTTTGTAATGTACTCTGCTCACTGTTCTCATTCATTTTGGCTGTTTACTTGAGGTATCACAGTTGATGCGAAAATCATATTTAAACTAAAAGAAGCATTACTGGAAAAGTCTTTAAAACTCTTTTTTAGAGTAGACCTGGAAATGCATAATTTAATTTGACTGGGTAGCTCCTGTATCGCTGAGAGCCACATGGATGGATGTACGTTGCCGTGCATCAATTTTGTATCCGGTTTACATACAATTGACTAAATTAAACCGATGACTATAGCACAATGTTGCAGCCTTATTGAAACTACATTCTTGATTAACCTGCCAAATTTTTATAAATTTTAATTCAACGATAACGAGAAAGTAAACAGGTGAACAACACAATGTAGAATCGAACCATGATGCCTAAATTAAAACAG
This sequence comes from Potamilus streckersoni, assembly GCA_016746295.1. Lineage (NCBI taxonomy): Eukaryota > Metazoa > Mollusca > Bivalvia > Unionida > Unionidae > Potamilus > Potamilus streckersoni. The sequence goes on along the minus strand of JAEAOA010001748.1, from coordinate 1,440,872 downwards.
TGTCTGTTAAATCTGTGTTTCGAATTATGAGCTGCATATTATGTAATACTTTGCAACCGTGAATATTTATATAAAGTCTTTGATACTTCTCCAGTTCAACATGCCACATTGTGAAATTCAACCCCCTTGATGGAAAGCATTCCAACAAAGTAAATAGCTGTTTGAAATAGTGAGAAGATAAGTCAAACATTAACACAAGGCAGGCCACGAACCCGCTGATACAAACAATTACAAGTTACACTTAACAGAAGAGAAGTGCAAAAAAGTTCAACGCCGACTGACAGCTCTAATGTGCTTCAACCTATTTATATTAGGGCAACGCTGACGTAATGATACACGAGATTCCGGGTCATTTGGCACCAAACGTTGACCAACTGAAGTACATTCAGAGCTAACATTCCGGGGACTACAAGTAGATAACAATTAAATGACGCATGAGTAAGAGGTCACTCGAGTATACGAAGCAGTTCATTTGTGAATTACTCTGTAGTTTCAGTGATTATCCGAGTCAAGAAATATACCTCACTACAGAAGTGTATTTGCTTTTTCACTTTAAAATACAATGTTAAGATCATGAGCAAATTAGTTCATTCTTGTGAGAAATCTTGCTAGTTACTTGCCGAGGGTCGATTGTTCTTTCTATGGTATTTCCTTGTTCTTCCTCTACCAAATATACACGGCTGCCATGCATCGACTATCCACAGGTGCTCCAAGCAAGCTCAGTGTTACAAAAAAAGCAATAACCTGAAGGAAAAAAAATCATACCGAGTGACAAAATTTCCTCAGATTACCCCCCATAATCCGTAATGACAAAGGACCCTGTCTATCATACTGTAAAAGTTACATGGTAAGTAACTTTCTAAACCTTCGTTCCACCCCTAACCCTCGTTCTCAATTCGCTATATCCGGCCTTTTTGAAAGGCGTGGTTTACTCCTGATATATTGTTCTATTCAACAAGCCATCAGTGATTTTTCTGCATTGCAAGGAGATTGAAGTTACGGGATCCGAAACGTATGAATTGCGCAAATTCAGTTACTTAACTTGTCTCTTTTGTTGTATGATAGGGTCCTATGTCAGAAATGTACTTTTGTATCTCGTGGTATTTTCTTTCAGGTTATTGCTTTTTATACATTAACCTAGCTTCGGGCACCTGTGCGCCTATCACGTGAGAACACCACAAAACCAAACCATCGTTATAGCAGCATCTTCAACAAGTTTTTCACGAAAGCTGTTCTCTGTCCAGCAAGAAACAGATTTCGTTGAAGAATTGTATGTATGTATAACGAAGAGGATGATCTGTTTCACAAGGTTGAGTGATGTCTGTTAAAGAGGAAACCACTGGGAGCCACCGACAGACAACAACGTCTTCAAGAGAATCGATCATTTTTTGTAAATTCTAGGTAAAGCTTTGCAGCTGTTATATACTATATTTTGACACTACCTCCAACATTCCCCAATACATTTAATCTTTAGAAAGATTCTAGAATATATGTTCCTACGATATAATTTTAAAAGAGTGCTATCTCTTGGTAACAATGGCTTCAGATGCAAAATAAATCTTTGGTGACCACCCACCTACCGATTCCACCCTATCCCTCCATTTTCCAGCCATACAGAGTAACATATATCCAGTACAGTCAAATTTCCTTTCATCAACTATTTTATGGATTACAATCCTTTTACTCTTGAATTTTGTTGCAAAAGAAAATAATATTTCAAAATATCAGGTACAATCACTTCATGAACATCAACTGTCAGCTGTTGAGCAAGCCTTGCCGGTAGACAGGGGAAAAAGGTGGGGTTTCTAATCGTTTCGATTAATTTTAATGGCATATAGTCGGTTATTGTATACTGTGCCCACATTTAAAAATTAGGTAAACCTTTCAGCCGTGTTATAACTTCAGGCACCTATTTTCCACAGACTGGTTCCTGTAGTCCAGAGACTAATCCATGTATCCGAGGAGTATCTGGATATCATAAAATTCCTGAAAGTGGAAGGATCGTGGCTGCGTGCTGAGCTAAGTTTTAGAGTGCCTAATTTCCCTGACGTTGATCTTGAGTATGCGTTTTGTTTTAAAACGTTTTTAGAGATAAGTAGTGGTCTTAGCAAGGTACGAAAGGCGCAATCGCACAGGTCCCTCAAACTTGTTGTGGTGGTGAAAATTTTGGAGTGTTTAAAACAGATTATAATTAAAGCAGACTTTTTAAAAACTAAATTTGATTTTTTAAATAACCTATATTTTCTATGAATAAATCACAGATTTTCGTCAATGACACGGAAATTAGATTTTGGGGTCCACTATCCTAATTTCGCACCTGCCCCCCCCCCTAAAACCACCGCTGCAGAGATACACGGTATGTAATGACACAATATGGTAGTAATTATATTACTGAATCCTTACAATGCTCATCTTCTTGAGTTTTTGCCGATGGTCTCTTGGAAGGTGAGCCAACGAATCTTGAAATTTAATGATCCCTTCACTGTTGATTCTCTGCTTACATTTTGTAAGTGCCTCTTTCTGGCCTCTAATGTAACGCAGACCACAACTTTATTATTGTAGTATTATCGTTCAATTATTTAAGAACTAGTTTGTCATGCGCAAGGTTCAGGCACAAAGAGCTCAAGTAAATATTGTTGCTATGGGCTTTACGAAATTTTCTATGAAAGAGAATAACAAGTCTTGGATTCTGATAACTTTTACTGTAGCAGCTCTGTCAGTACCAGACTGGTTCACCTTTTCAACAATCTGAAAGGTAAACTTGTATATGGTCTAACGGTACCATTTATGTACTGGATAATGGCTGAGCGTAACGTGTAGAGAGCATTAATATAAGAAAAGAACAGAAAGCATGATCGGTTTATTTAGTGAGAGTTGTAGTTGTTAGTTTTAAATGAAGTCAGAATTCCTTAAGCACTGTTAAATTATATTATTTGATACATTTGTGAATTCATTATTGAATTATTTTTTAATGCCTCATATCGCGGTGATAATTTATTCCTTGGTCATCCACAGTTCTTCAGCCTAGATTTTATATGATGTATTTATCTCTTTTGAGCGGAGCACCATGTTTCCAAGGTTTTGATTGCCTAGTCAGAAATTTATTTCTTAGATGATATCGTCAGCCAGAGTAGGGCAGAAAGAACATTGATTTAATAAAATATTACTTCACAATTTATGGCAATTTAAGTTAGTACCTTGATATCATATATTAAAACATTGCCATTTTTGGATTTCTTAAGAATAAAGTTCATGCAAACAAGGTTAAATGAAAGAAAGGGTTATCCGAGCGAGTGCTAGTTCTTAAGGCACTATGAAACAAGCAGCAGAAAATACGGTACATTACAGACATTACAGATGTCGATAATATATGTAATTTGTTTTTCTTCATAAATGTATATTGACAAGTGATATAGGCGTTTAAACTCGAACTGAAGAATAGTTAGTCTAAACGATGATGGGTTAGGTTTGGAAAATCGCAGTTGCAGCATACAGAAAAATTTTAGAAAGACGTGTTCTATCTAGAAATTGTAAAAGATAAGAACTTTATGTTCCTTCCAAGTCGCTTTTTCCGCTAGGATGGAACAATTAAAACGTGAATTGAAACAGAGATGTTGAAATCCTGCAAGAAAACGAATATCTGTTTGTGAAATAATAGTTAAATGTCAGTTTTAAAATAAGACTGTAGCAGTAAGTATTGTGTTGCTCGGCAGGTATATTAGAAAAATTGCCACATATATCCTCATGTTTTCTACTCATCAACGATCAATCTAAGAGTCATACTCATCGACTTCATTGTTTCAGCAACCCACGGCCGATTTTCGATTGATTTCAAAGCAACCCTAGCATGTGGATTAAGGATCTCCGTCCGTTCGTCCGACCGTCAACACTCAGATTAAGGTTGCACTGCGACCATTTTCTTAAATACTATTGGAGTACTATAATATGTCCTGCTTGTGTCATAATGATTACTACAAGACGCCTACACTCAGATATGCAGCTGCGTACGAAAATTTTGACAAGAAAAAGATAATTTTATTTCAAACCAATTATTTTAATGATTTGTTAGTATTGTAAGCAACCTTGATATGAAAAATATATTACTTCATGATTTTATTACTACTGCTAACATTGAATATACGCGACGAGGGCAATTCCTTCGCCGTTCTTTACTTAGTAAGAAGAAAAATGGTCTAGCATGCGCCTGACAACTATTGTTAAAAAAATATGTCACTGTGATATATATTTCATGATCCGTGTATTGAGCAAATATTTTGGTTTAGGTCAGTTCTCTAGGATAAAGTTTGCATTTAGATAATTTCCTCAGATACAATTACCCGTAGAACCACATAAATTAGTATGTAGATGCGTGATGGGGCGTGCTACGCTGTTGATAGAAAATTAGGTCTTTGTTAACTATATTTTGTGGTCCGGTGATTTTGGTTAGCCTCAGCGTTTGCTTCATTTTCTTAGGCACAATTTCTCTTTGGAGTTATTTACTGTACAGCTATAACATTATGTGTACTACACAAATCTGTGCAAACTAGGTAACTGTGACAAATTGACGGCGTGCAAACCGCACCAACCTCTTTCACTACGGTTCGTTGCTAGGGAATGACCTCCGCGGTGTAGTTTACCCAGTGTGGATAGATAGAAAGAAGAATGCAGATCACTGAACAAGTATATTGAAGAAATAAACACTACGAGCCTCCGTTCAATAAACAAATATAAAATTTAATCAGTTTATCAACAGAATTTAAAATGAAAAGAAATCAATGACTTGGTTACAAAAGAAGGAAAATGGTACTAACATATACTCAAATAAAAAGACAATACAAATTTCTTTAAATGTAAAATTACTTTCAACGTTAAATTACTTTCTTCATTGCCAATGAGATGTGACCTTTGAGTGCAACGATGAGAGACTTCATCACCTAATTTATGCGGACATCAAGACTTCCGTTCGTCCCTGCTCTGCCGATCTTTGTCTAGCTGTTTCGTCTTGGACTCTTGTCCGTCGAACTTTGACTTAACAATCGTCTCTGGACTTAGATTTCTGCGTAGAATTTGTTCTGGTCCTGTGATTGTTCAGGGATTTCTCATGTGAATCCAGGAAAGCTGTTTCCTTCAATAAATAAAATGTCTCGCAATAGACAATAGGTCACATTCTCAGGTATATTTATATTTTTACACTAATTCGGCTCAGAAAACAAAAGGCATAAATTCTGCCGCAGTAACTCGTTGCTCACTAACTGTTATGTTTACATAAACGGTCAATGCTTGTCCTGACCTTAATTCGGGTCACGCTAGGGAAGGTCAATTAAATTCAACTCAGCCGTATGAACCCGAATGTTACCCCCCCTTGACTTCTCGCTCTACCAATTAAATATTACAAACTAGCACATAGATATACACTTAAGTGATCAATTAAATATTACAAACTAGTATATGGATATAAATTTAATATTATATCATACTAGACAGAGTTAATCCATAAAACTATGAAACATTACCTATCATTCCTTAAGCTTAATTCATCTAAATTCCTAATCACTCCTATGTATTAAAGATTCAATTACATGCAATCTTTTCAACTAATCTAATGAAATTTTAATTACATTCAATCTTACCAATTCTTCAAATGAATTGATAATTAGAAAATCAAAGAATAAAATGTCATGACTAGCATTTCACTAAAATCCTGCAAAATGAAATCATTTCATATCAAGAATACATTTGCAAAATAGATCAACAAATGAAATAACATATTAAATATCGGAAAACTAAGATTGCGTACCTTTTGCCGTTTCTTTATTCGTTTCCACGAACCTCACGTATAGTCCGTCTCTTAACTGAGACAACTATCTGGCCCCTTACACTATAATGAAAACATACTTTTTACGAATTCAAAATGTAGAGTTTGCCTACTCGCTGAGAAAAAATCTCCCGCTTTACTACCAAATCACGAGATAACGTCTTACACGCTCTTCCCGGAATCGTTTAACTTTCCTCGCGAAAGATTAAAGACTAAAGAATTTTCCTAAAGTAAAACCTTTAATTTCTTACAGAGTTACGCCTATAAATCCATATTAACCAATCGGAATAGACTGTTTCCTAAACCTGTTCCGTAGAAATTTTGGATTGACAAGACAACTAAACAACTAATCATGCCGTAATTTAACATTACTTTGAACAATCATCTATAGCCATCTCCTGCCTTTAACCGGTCGATTTTGGGGAAGGGTCTTATGTCATTCTCTTGTACCATAGCATCTGACTCGGTCATGTTACGTCGGCTAGAACGAATTCCCTTTTGACGTTCAGAGATGAAATGAAAATAATCATCTAACTATCTCTAGCCCTTTCTACTTTAATTAAGTTGACTTTGTTCCCATCCCTTACCAAAGCTTCTAAGAGTTTTTAAAATTCGACACATCACAGTAACATTGACCTATATTTCATGAAGCATATTTTTTCTTTCAGCTTAGGATTGTTTTTATACTATTACTTGTTGAATGACTAAGATTGCATTTAGACAAGTCATTCCGTGGTTCAAGGTGACGAATTAATTATTTGTGCAATACAATCGCAGATTTATGACCAGAACAATGAATTAATCGTTCTGCAATCCAGCCATAGATTTGTGACCAGAGATAAATCCCGTTGCCCTTCCCTTTATGACGGATGTGTAGGTAATGCTGGGTCATTTGACCTTATTCCTTACATTTGTACAATTCAACCACTGAATCAACAAAAAGGCAACGGAAAGGATACATCCCAACAAAAACATTACTTGCTAATTACTCGTGTTTATAGTCATTTGTTTTTAAGAGCTCGGTTTCTTGTAAAATAGTTTTTTGTTTATATAGTGGCACCTTCTTTATTTGGTTATAGGTAGATAATTATGATCTGGTTTTAACTGGATTCTTGGTATAATTAGTAAACTTTCGTTAGTATTAGCCACTACATTGCCTTTGAGCCAACGATCCGATAAATCAACCAGTTTATGATCGGTTTGGGCTCAGCTTTGATGTCCCTCACTCGTACATTTAAGTCGAGCTTGAATACATCCCGTATATAACCAAATCGCACAATTCTTTAATTTCATAAATGTCTTTCTCTACTTGTTTAAAACTAGTGCAGAAGTATTCACTATTGTCGAATCTTTAAGTGATGCGTAACTACTTCTACTTCGACAACCTTAACAACTATTGGTACGCCTGTACAGGTTTACTCATAAGACGAAGACCATTGGATATCCGCGCACATCATAACAAGAGAATTTAGCGCCAAAATGTATCAGAAGCTTAAGGTAAATTGAGACATCAAAAGTGCTAATATTTTAGCGAAGGCTACTTTGAGAACGCGAAGCTTGTTAAGCGAGTTGGAAATGTGATTGAGCAATCGGTCAAGTAAGATTTAAGTGGGCGAAAAGTGAAAACAATACTCCTTCAACCGGAATGTCGAACCGATGAAACTGAATAACACCTATTTCATATGTCTGGGTACGTTTAAGTTTATTTTAGCGATTATTAATTTTACTATAAAAATTATTACAAACATCACGAATAATATTACTGGACGTATTTTCGCTTTATCCTGACATGTATGTGATCATTTTACTCCCTTTATCTTGAAAGTTTGTTTTTCTTTTCTTTTTAAATATACAGTCATGGCTTATTTAAAAATGATCCTGTACATTATTTAATCAATTACTCTTTGAAATATTTCAGATTTCTAGCTGACTCTTGTATATTTGTTCAAATCTATCCAGGCGATAAAATCAGGCAACGAAAGTGTGCTTTTATCTGACACCTATGTTTTGCCTGTTGCTAATGTCCAGTGACTCCGCATCGATTGTATGCTTTGTTTTTCTTTCCACTAAATAAAATTCTTCGGCGTTTGGAATCTTGCAATTGGTGAACTAAGTGACAAATGGGAGTGAAAGTTACTTCGACTCAAACACTTACCTTTCACTAGACAGCTTGTTTTGCAAATAATAAAAGTTGTTAGATATTGAGTCAAGGCACTGTATATTTTGCGCTAGTACACACTTCAGTGGACACTTTGCAAAGCTGCAAGACACAAGTGTGAAATAAGGACACTCATTGAAACTTCATCGTATATTCTCAGAATCGTGTGAAGAAGATTGTCATCTAGGATGTACTGCGTATATTGTCTTCGGATCTTGTTGTTGGACTTGGACAACAGAAGCGTAGGGACACAGTGACTACATAGCTGAGAGTCAAGTACTTTATGAATAATTAACAAGTCCTTTGAGGTAAAAACTAGGAAAACTGGGAAGATAACTCTTGTTATGGCTTTCATGACACCTGTTTTGTTTTCTTCAAAAAAAGAGAGAAAACTTTATAAACTGTATTTTGCCGCTGAATCTAAAGGAGTTATGTGCATAATTCCAGGATAAACCAACTCTTGAAATGAACTAATGTCCATTTCGGCTTCGTTAATACCAAGTACTGCGTAGATGTCCATTCTGTTAAGTTAATGATAGGTAAGATGCTTGTTATAAAAGTATATAAAAAGATTTTCAGTTGGAGAAGAATCACTACAAATATATATATATATATATATATATATATATATATATATATATATATATATATATATATATATATATATATATATATATATATATATATATAAGAATAGGTCTTTATCCAACCCTGGGTTTGCGCAGTATGTGCAGTGACAACAACGTGGAGACGCGCGTTTCTTTGAGAATTTGCCCCGAAACTTGACAAGGCTGGATATTATCATTAGTATTTATGACTGTATCAGTTTACATACTACAATGCAGCTGAGATATATTTTTCAGTGTATTACGGCAGCTTTAATGGTGATCATCTGAATTCAATGTCATTGCCTTATCTGATGCCAAAACAAACACTATAGGTGGTTTGTGAAGAACGGGGTAACAATGCTATTCCACTCTAAAACAAAAATGCATCCGCACATTAACCTCAGACTGGACAACAAGAAAATGGAAGAAAGAAAAGAGAAACATCTAAAACTTCTAAACCGATAATAGATTCATTTACATGTCCACAAGAATATTTCCAGTTTTATATTTTTACCTGAGATATTCATCAGTGATAGAGTATTAGTTAAAAAACAAACAAACATTACAATGCGAAATGAAGCTCCAAACAAAGAGGCAACTAAAATCATATGTGTGTGTCTGGTGTATTTGGAAATTCTCAGGGTTTTAATAGTTTACATCTGAGTCGAATGAAACTAACCTGCATACTGTCTTTGAAAGAAAACTTAATGGAGATATATAAATAACTTTTAGTTTAAATACATTTATTTTTGATAAAATTAGGGAATGTCACTCCGAAAATTCAGATACAACGGACATTTGAACGCGATGATGTTATTAAAGTCTCTAAGGGATACATTTCTCTACTAGACTAATTCAGCTGTTTTAGCAAACACTACAAGGTTGCCTTTGACGACAATAAGTACTAGTACATGCGTATAAATTATGTAAAACTCTTTTAGCACCATAATTTTAAAGAATGAATTTCTCTATAAAACTAAGTTGCGTATAAAAGGTCTTTAACGTTTTAAATGATACATATGGCACGCAGTTTAAGATGCAAAGGTATGATGAATTACAATGAAAACTATTTTAATTGGGTGTTTTTGTTTTGTTTCATGGAACCTAGCCCGTTGTTAGCAACCTCTAACTGAAAATCTGCATATCACACTTCTTGCGCTTGTATATCTCTGTAAACATCAACAGAAAATTGCAGCTTCTTATTGTATTGCTGAGAAGAGGTGTGTGTGTGTGCGTGCGTGCGCGATATTGAATGTCATGGACAAAAGTGCTATAGACCTTAATTGCACAACAGGGACGGCACGAAGTTCCAAAATAAACGTATTAGAGATGTTTGTTTCTATCTACAAACACTCTAGGAGAGTAACAAGCATGACCTAGGGTTCAACCACCACTTCACCCTAAGAGGTCAACAAGCTTGACCTCAGGTTCAACCACCTTTTTAGTCAAAATCATCAACAGGAACTTGTGACCCCCATGTTTAGACAATTGGAAAGTTTGCAAAACTTGAGATGAGGTTCATTACCCTTATGTTGGCATTTTCAGCAAATCATTAGTTAATCGACAGACGGACAGACCAACTAGGTATTAATACGATAGCACTAGGAAGACATATTATTCCACAAAGCATCTTTTGATTGGTCAGTTTCTTATCATCCTCTATGAGACACTTGAGAATGCCGCTAATTTAGAATAAACATTATGTGGAGATCCTTGAGAACTGGATTTGGTTTGATAGTTTCACCATTTCCCACTCAAATTGAATTTCCATTCCATTTTTTTTTTTTTTGTTGGTTTAGCACAAGTCTGAAAATCTCCTAATTATCTTTGACTAGTTATAATATATATATATATATATATATATATATATATATATATATATATATATAAATATATATATATATATATATATATATATATATATATATATATATATATATATATATATACACACATTGATATTAGAATAGGGAAAATATTACCCAAGGGTTTTTTGCAACTATCTGCAACAATTTTCGATCAGCATGAAACTTTTTAAATGAAAGTCAACACATGTATCGCATAGAACAACAGTCGATGAAATGTACTGAGTTCAGCAGGAGCCTTTTAGTGTTAACAGTATAATTTGCCAGATCCGAGATAATGACACCATTAGATTATTGTTTATTTACTTCTACTGGTCATAGACCAGAAGAGCTTATGGAATAGCCTGTTTTCCTTCGTCCGTCGTCCGGTAGCACAAAAGTTATCGCAACTCTACCTAAGCTGTTTGGCTGATTGCCAGGAAGCTTTATCAACACTTTCATTTTAATGCCTAGTTGTTGCTAAATGAAAATAGTGATGTTTGTAATACCAATATGGCCGTCACAGCGGTCGTCTTGACAATGGATAATTATATTAACATAGGCTTTTCACTGAAAAGAAAAATCCTAAAATGTCTGGTTGGTTCTAAATGAAAATGCGCGCGCTCGTGTGTGTATGTTATTGCTACTCCTGAATGAAAAGTCATATCTTGAAAATATTGTTATCTGTACTCCTCGCAAATGGATGTCTATGTCGACCAGTAAACGTCTTATGACATCTACTAGCTGATCCTAAATGAAAATAATAATACTACTCTCCTTTAATAGATAACTACTGTGACATTTGTTCTTCACCAAAAGACTTCTAATGATGTTTTTTTACCCATGAGCTATTTTCAAAATCTTGTTATCGATGAAGGATACAGAAATGGTTTCATCACTATACATGTAATTTTTAAGAAATAGTCTTATCTTAAATTCCTAGAAAAATCTTTTTGCCTAGTAAAGTGTGAGTCCCCTAGAGGGACTTTTGGTTGTTGGGGATTTTGTTGACTCTACTACCTGTTAGGATGGTAGTGATAGTCCTGCTATTATTATATTCATTTATGGTCAGCTAACCTGAGTGAACGAAGAGATTTCTTTCAGAGTGCGGGGCATTTGTCTGAGATACACCAGCATAACTGCGGTCAATATGTGAAGATGAAATATAACAAAAACACTAGCCAAAGCATGCCATATAGTGTGTAGGGCAAATTAATAATCTTTATTTGCGAGAATTCCGGAGGAAACAAAATGAGAAAGACTTTCAACTAGAAGGTTTATATTTAAATTTCGGTACAATTATTACAATTATTATATAAAACAAACGCCGGTTGATCTATGAAACCCTTGGCTATATAGCCATGATACCATATATGTTTAATAAGATCTTATAATATGCGGGGCTTTTGTGTGAACTTGGGCGTTCAGTGGCCTGACCCTACATTTGGAGTCAAATTAGTAAATTTGTTAATGAATAGCGGTACAAATTTTACTAAATGTCAAACGAAACACCTTCTCGATCATATCAAACACCCTCACCTTCTCGAAAACTCATTGAAATGACCATGTACAAAATTTATATATAACGAAATTTTTTAAAAAATAAATAAGATTTATAAGAAAATTTATAAATAAATTATCATTTTAAAAACCAGTATATACAATTAATAAATAACAGCAACATTTGCATAAACAATGCCACTGTTTAACTTTTAACACATGTTGTATACCCATTCATATACACACGCTAAAGGTACACGGACACTTTTTAGGGTGGTCAACAAGGTCACATGACATCTATCAAGGTAACCGCGTACTTAGATCTGTGTACTTGTCGTTTAGTCCAGTAGGTTTCCTTGAATGGTGTATTATTATTATTATTATTATTATTATTATTATTATTATTATTATTATTATTATTATTATTATTATTATTAACAAAAATATATCTGCTATGAATTGTATATTCATTTCATATATCAGTTATAGACAAACTAGTCGAAGTTTTAGTGTTTTTTTAAATTGCTATTTATTTGTAGATTTAGAGCTAAATATTCCATAAAACAAAATATACGGTAGAAGTAAACTTCATATTAATAACATTGAAATTAGAATTAACCTCATATTTGACCAAACCGTGAGTCATTTTTAAGTCCATTAAAAAGATCGCCAAATTAGAATTGCCAAGTTCTTGTAACCTAAAGTTGACAAGGCAGGCCATTGTGTCAGCTAAGTTTTCTAAAAAAAGTAGCTAACGTGCTTAATAGGATTTATATTACAACATTTTCTCAAAAGATAACGGACTTGTTTTCCTGAATTAGAAATCCATGCTGTTGTAATCTTGAAATTAAGTCTCTTAAAAAGGAACTAGGGGGCCCCGAGTGGCCGAGTGGTCTAAAGCGCTGTCCGTTACGGATCACTGCCATCTCACCTCTGTCTGCGTGTGTTCGAGTCTAGGATTCGGCTAATGTAGATATGTGAGAAAGCTTGCCAGTAGCTTCTCGTGGGTCGGTGGTTCTTTCCGGTGATTTTCCGGTTTCTTCCTCCACCATTAATACTGGCCGCCATGAATAGCCTATCGTGTGCTGAAAAATGGCGTTAAGCCCAACAACAAACAACAAATAAAAAGGAACTATGGCAAGACGAACAACTGGACCTAACGTTTCTATATTATTGTATGGCTTCCTTCTCGTTTCGAAAATTCTGGCGTCAGTACAATTAATAACGTTTCAGCAGTCTAAAAATATGTAAGAATATTGTATTTGAGGGTACGGAAAGGACACATTCATTTCAAAGCTCTATTGACCAGCCTCGTGTGGGTTTTACTCAGCACGACAGAACCGTTCTGCAGACCAATGGAAATCTCATCAAGCCAGAGATTCGTTACCACTTCGGAGATGCCGTATAACAGAACAGGAACCTGTCAAGCGTTGGATTTATATTTTTCAAAATTGCAAAAGGCCCCTGACTTTCCATCAAAGGACACCAAAGTAAAAGTCTGTATTTCTGTTTACTCAAAGTGTTCATTATAACCAATAAAGAGTTTGCGAGAATTAAACGATGATGGTTAAATTTCAAGTTGACAAGTGACAATATGTTTGTGTGTACGTATCTTTCACGGTGGGAAGGGGTCCAGAAATATGAGCAAACACCCTCCCTGGTCAGGCTCTGTCTAATTAAACTCCCCAGAAGTGATCATAAATTGGCTACGACTACATGAGCTAAATTTTGAGATAGTTTTAGTCAAAACTTTGTCATGAAAATGACCTTTTGATATCTACGTCAAGTATATACATTCTTAGACAAATTTCCTTAGGTATATAGTTCAACTGGGTTCAACAGGTTTATCTTCCCAGATTTCTGGAGAGATACCAAACCAACTTAAAAACGATAATTACAGATCTTAACTTCACAAGAGCTTGATTTATCTGAGTCTAGTTCCCCAAGGTGCTTATGGGTATTATTTTCTTTGGATGTTTCTGAAAGAGTTTTAATGGATACAATGGGTGAGCTAGTTAAAACATAATTTGGCACCAGTTTTACGCACCATATCTTGCAAAAGGATCCTTCGGTTGCTTGCAAAAATGTAACCCTTTGAACAAGATTTCCCGCTTCTGCTTTGGTCTGCTTAAAGATATACTTCTAACTCAAATGAAAATTAAATTCTTGCTCAGAATAATAAAGGTCTCGTGCTGTTAAAGTTTGCAATTATTGTTTATATGGTGAAGTACTTGTTCAGAAATCTGAAATACGTGCACCTGTGTTGTCCTGCTGAACCAGACTATGATATACTTAAAAAGTTGCAACCTAAAGTGACATGCTTTAACAGCTTTGACCTTTTTATTTTACAGAACATATTTTACAAGTGCTCTTAAGACCGCTGATTCTAATAATGGAGAAACTAGTTAGTTTTCCAAGAGTTATCAGTCAACGCTCACAAGTACAAGAAAATTCCTTTTATTCCAGTCAACGCGAACACCTTATCTTGTTGAAAGATTTCCGAATATACTGCAGTGTTCTTTTGTTGTTGTTGTTGATAGCAATTATAGTCGTATGTGCTTTGCTTGACGACTTTTGGAGTCAGTGTTCTCAAATGTTATTGGCATTTATAGTAAATTGATCCGTGTATCATTGTCGCTGCAGATATGGTTTACTATCACGATTTGTTGTGAATGACTCGCAGACATGAAAATGAATTGAATTGTCCGTCACATTACTTATCTATTCTGTTTTCTGAGTTAACACGAGACATAAATTAGGATGAACTGTAAGTTTAATAATTTCTGTTCATTCGCTTCTCATAATTTACATAATGAAATCAATCCGAGTGTGCATCTGCTTCAAATTGTTTCTCTTGATTTATATACTCGGCTTTTACATATAACTTAAGTTGATCATGAAGAAACGAACCTGTATTAAGGGGAGCAGAACAACCCCAACCCAACCCAACCCCAACTACCCCAAAAATACCAGCCAATAAGAACAACAAAATAAAGTATAAAACTAAATCAACAATTGCATCGTAAAAACGCAAGGATCTACGTATTGGCAAGGTGCCTAAAAATCATTAGTTTGTATATTGTCTGCACGAACACGACATTAGTTATTTTAATGGCTATTTTAATAGCATCATAAGCCTTTTTCATTTTCCTCCTGATAATTTACGGTGCTTCTAATAAAGTATTCTTGATCATTCCAAAATTTGGAAAATTAAAGTAGAAATTAAACAGCGTTTGTCAAAGTGTTTGCACAAGGAGGCGGGGAAATTAATATTGTCTAAATACAAACTTTTAATGGCAAAAGATGATCGTATAAATTTAAGAAAATTCTCTATCATTTAAAGTCCAACACAAGTTAATGAAGAAAATGATTATTTTATCACCGTGGGTACAGGAACACAAGACTTTGAACTGCTGTTGACAAAAAGTAAAATGAAAATGAAAAAAGTAGAATTTAAACAGCTTTGACATTTTACCTGACGTATAGTATAGTTAGTCTGAAAAGATTCGAATGGGACCATGAAAATTCATCTTAAAATACACAAAACCAGCAAAAAGCAGTGTGTCTATCAAAATATGTTTATATTACTGATATAACAATGGACTTAACAATACGGACCAGTTAAGAACATGTTAAGATAAAATTATGTCAGTACTTACAATGAGTTCTGGGACAAGTAATATCCTGTCAGATCAGTATAGAGAGGCCTGTCAGTCATTGAGTAATATCCTGTCAGATCAGTATAGACAGGCCTGTCCGTCATCGAGTAATATCCTGTCAGATCAGTATAGAGAGGCCTGTCAGTCATTGAGTAATATCCTGTCAGATCAGTATAGAGAGGCCTGTCAGTCATCGAGTAATATCCTGTCAGATCAGTATAGAGAGGCCTGTCAGTCATCGAGTAATATTCTGTCAGATCAGTATAGAGAGGCCTGTCAGTCATCGAGTAATATCCGGTCAGATCAGTATAGACAGGCCTGTCCGTCATCGAGTAATATCCTGTCAGATCAGTATAGACATGCCTCTCAGTTATCGATTAATATCCTTTCAGATAAGAATAAACCGGCTTTTGAGACGCCAAGAAATACCGTCATATGAGTTTAGACAGACCATTCAGACGTCAAGAAATATTCGGGCAGATCAGTAGAGACAAGTCTTTTCAGTCGTCAAGTAACATCCTGTTAGATCAGTATAGACAGGCCTTTGAGAGGTCAAGTAATAATATGTCAGATAAGTATAGACAGACCTTTGAGACATCAAGTAATATCCTGTCAGCTCAATATAGAGACCTTTCAGACATTAAGCAATATCCTGTGAGATCATTATAGCCAAGCCTTTCAGATTTCAAGAAGTATTTTGTCAGCTCAGACGATCCTTTCTGATGTCAAGTAGTATTTTTGTCAGCTCATTATAGACGGTAATTTCAGACTTCAAGTTGTATTTGTCACCTCAGTACAGAAGGGTCCTTTCAGACAACAAAAGAATACTAAGCTTATTATTGTGTTACATGAATCTGAAATACTTTTGTCCTCTCTAATTTAAATTCATCTCAGAGTTTGATCAGCCGAACACATTTTACTGGTTATGTTCATCACCTTGAATTGGTTACTCATCATGGTGCATTTGTATTTGATTCTAAAACAATACTCTCGGTTTTCAAATTAGTTCAGATAGATAAAATAATACTAGAAAGTATGTGTTTTGCGTGTCATACTTCAAACAAAGATGGCATGTTTTCAAACGGGCAAAGTTGTCAAGAAAATGGAAAATTAAACATGGAATAATTTGGTTGAAAGAAATACAAAAGCACCGAGAGAGAGAGAGAGAGAGAGAGAGAGAGAGAGAGAGAGAGAGAGAGAGAGAGAGAGAGAGAGAGAGAGAGAGAGAGAGAGAGAGAGAGAGAGAGAGAGAGAGAGAGAGAGAGAGAGGGGGGGGTCAAAGGACGCGAGACAAATTTATTACCGTGTTTCCCATCGAATCCTAATTGAAGATTTTAAGTTTTGTTCACGCATTATAAATCATCAACAAAAAGGTGAAACGTAATATAAAAAGATATAAAAAGACACGTCTTTGCTTCGTCAGAACATTATCCATAAGCTTAAGATAATCACTTTAACAAGAAGAGCAAGTCATTACAACCTCACATTACTTCCTTTATATATTAAATTTTTACGAAGAGTTAATTGGAAGTTGAAAAACCTTTTGCATTGCATACATACTTGTGATCTTGTCAAGCTGAAACAAAAAAGAAAATTTGTATGTTATTTTAGTGAATAAAGAATATAGTTAAAGTAACCAACTTCACTTTGAATTTCCCACTTGCGATGCACAGAGTGCCTATCCGATCGCTGGATAAATTTTAGTATATCTTGTTTTATAACTCTTACGCACGAGTATCGCCATCAATTTAATTGCTAACATTCAAACTAAATTTTCTACAAATCAGCATTTAAGTGTTACTTATCACCCCCACCCCCATTCACACTGCCTCCATTAAAACAAACCTATAGAGTGTGTGCTTCTTTTAAGATCATGCATTTCGTTTTACGCTGCTATTTTACAAGATTCGAAAATGTGGACACGAGATCGTCGATAGAAATAGATTATTGCCAGGCCCATTGTTCTATTCGCAGCGTACGTGCCGGATACGATTCTTTTTTTGGGGGGGAGGGGGTCAACCTTATTTGGATAAATCAGAGAAAGACAGCCCAATAATGAATTACTCTTTTAATTCAATATTAACAAACTGCACACGAATACCCATATCTGATTAAAGGGATGACAAGGGTTGGGGTGCAACCGGGGATCTATCCATGGGGCACGGGCCTGTAAGGAGATCGGGCCGAACAATACTTTCTAATTTTATAAAAGAAAAATTTAGTCTGGACAAAAACTGGGACGGGCCCAAGTATTTCTATTCCCAGGGATCGTGATATCTCTATAAAACCCTGTCTGATTAATAAAATCTACTGCAGATTACGACTATTACTATTTACTATAACCAACTTCAGTGATATAATAAAAATTTCAGTAACAAATAAAACCATGTATGAGATATTTTATGTTCCCATGAATAAAATAATTATTGTGCGAATCGCTCCTACACTGGGTATTTTCAAGTTGTAAGGTTTCTGAAATGCTACCTAGTTCCTAACGCATGATATTAATGTTCCACAATGATACGTTATATTTAAGACAATTTTCACACAAATTCATTGAAGGACTTCTTTGTTCTCATTAGAAATTTAATTATAGCAGCAGTGTTTCAGTACTATTTCTTCCTCTATACCATGAAATTTGGTTTCATTAAGCTGTAGTGATAGCATACTTATATCACTGCACAAAGAAAAAGCACGGACGCTAAACAGCACGCTTAGCTAAACACATAAAGCATAGCTTTCAGGTGGCCAAATTACTGAAGAAAAAAAACACATTTTGATCTGCTTAAATCCTTTTACTATAATGAACCCATCTCTGTTCATATGCACAACAAAGGTCCAAGGGTCATATACCATGTTCAAATCAGCAACCCTGCTACCCGCAGTTTAAGAAAAGGGAAACTATTAGACCAGTCTGAGATCAAAGAGGCACACTTACAACAGAGCAAAGAATTCGGTGTTTATTGCCCGAATCGCGATTTTTAATCGCTGCAGAATTTTCAGGCTCTCTATCTGTTATTTGAAAGCTCAGAAAGCTGTAAAAACGACGGGGGGCGTACATCATGGCTCCCCCAAGCCTAATCGCAGTTTTATGTCAAATTGATCGTTGGAAGCATTGCTGATAAACATGGAGTAAACCGTGATGGAATACAAGATTCTTTATTAAAGAAGTTTGCATTGCTGTGAGCTATCTAGTGTCAAGTTCTAAAAATTAGTTTTAAAAAATTCTACGAATTTAAACAAATCACGAAACTAACGTCATGATAAGATATCAGGAAAAAAGGGAGTGTATTTATATCCTCAAATTCAGTATATAGTATACTCGGTTGAATAAGAACTCATAAAATAAGAGGAACATTATGTCAACTTTGTTTGACTGAATAAGGGCTTTGAACATTCATGTAGAATATTTGCAAAACGTGCAGATCACAAAAGGCGATCTCGAAGTGCCGAAAACGAAAAATTGAAAGATTAACTAATTCCATTGATTGCATAGATTAAACTTGGCTTCTGCGAAATTTAACACTAATAACATGCAATTGAAATCAGCTGAAGGATGTCCCACCATAGTGACGTACCTTTAATATTAATGGAATATTACGATAAATTTATACAGTTTCAAGTGCACTTTAAACTCTATTGTTATGTCAACATATAAGCATTTTGTTTCAAAAGTTTTGAATTGCTGTAAAAGATGTCATTGCCGTGTAGTTTTTGTTCCAGTGTTTATAGCAGACAACACTGTATTGAGTTAGTGTTTTAAATGTAACACAGTTTTAACTTTTTTAAATTTAAATCTGGTCTGATTCAGTGACATTGAAAGCGATCGCCACAACTACAGTAGTAGGGGTTGGCTCAAAAGTTATTTTATATACCACTGGTTTAGTTGTGGATTTTAAAAAATTCTCAGATAAATTATTTTGTTTTATTATTTCATTAGTAAGAGAAAACAACGATATTGTAATCGGTAATGACCACTTTAAATAGTCGAGCCTATATATTACGATTTGAGTGAACGAGCAGCTTTCAGTTTTCCTCCTACATCTAATATCTCAAGAATTTAATATACAATGCATGCATATTAGGCAACCGACATCCTTCCTGTACCAAAAGTCTGTTATTGCTATTCCTCCTAAATTACTTGGAGGAACGTCTTGAAACTTTACACAAACATTTATACTTAAGTTAGTTCTAAATGAAAACGGTGCTGCTCATACATCCAGCATGGTCACCACTGTAGTCATTCTGAAAATATTATCGCTACTGTTCCTGAATTGACGGTCATATAAACATAAGTTTTTCATTAAAAGATTTCTTATAACGTCTAGTTGGTTCCGAATGAAAATGGTGCCGATTTGAAATCGAGTAGTGCCGCTATGGCGGCCATCTTGAAAATCTCGCTACTTCTCCTTACTGGATGTCACATCATCTTGAGGTTTCCACTAAGACATTTTTATATCTAGGTGATTCTAAATAGAGATGGTACTGATCTGACTGACATTCAGTATTTCCGCCACAGTGGCCATCTTTCAAATCTTATCGCTATTCCTCTTGAATAGATTGTCATTAACTTGGGCATTTCACTGCTAGACGTCTCACGCTGTCTAGACGGTTCTAAATGAAAACTGCGCTTACCTGATGTCCAATATAGCTGCCAGAGCGACCATCTTGAAATCGCAGGACCTCCTGAATAGATGGTCGAATCAACAATAGGTTATCACTGAAAGACTTGGTATCAAATAAAACGTTGAATTTTCTTACAGCCAATATGATATCTACGTCAGATTTTGAAATAGGGTTATCGCAATTCTTATTGACTGGATTGGGTATCAGTATGGGATTTTAACTAAAGGACTTCTTATGACGGCTAACTGGTCCATATGAAGAATGATGTCAATATGGCATTCATAGGAATCATTTTCGCCCATTAGATCGTTAAGTACCTTCGAGGGGCTATTGTTTAAAAGTTGTGACTGCAATTGCGACTCGAAACGTTTCAAAGCAAATTGGACCACTTCATAGAACTGGGATTCACTGTTGTAAAATAAAGCTTACTGCAGATGGATTGACAAATTTCTCATATGGAACTACCACAGAGTTGGAACGATCCAATTGCAAAATAAACATAAGTATCGAACACACAAGTCGATTTGGCAAAGGGTGTAAACACTTTATTACCTTTCCGTCTGCATTTTTGTCTCAATATTTACAATGTTTCATCAAGAGTCTTTACAACATTCTGGGAAACTATCATTTAAAACAGTGCTATATGTCTCTCATCGACATCATTGGACTCATTGCAACACAAGGAATATATTTTTTCAAAAAAAAAAACAAGCAAATGCATTTAAGCAATTATGAAGAAAGTGTGCTTTTAATTTTCAATGTTATTCTTGCAACTGGAGTAATGAAAGCCATTGGAAAAAAAAGTTTGGTTTCAATAACTATATACCGCACTTTGAAGTTTTGTTAGATATTGATAGCATGGAAATTAAGAAGCCCATTTCCTGATATTTACACAGGATTTAGCACACACAACAGATGTGCATACTAATGCACCTGACATATGCAAGTGGAGAAACACAAGGACAGCCTAACTCAAATTTACTTTAACGGCAACTGGTCACTTGTTATTCGAAATTCGGAAAAACTGAAAAGCAATAAAAGGAAACTCACTCAATAGGATTTCATACCTAAACAGAGTGAAGAAAAGCAATAAAACCAAATATAGAAATAAAATAACCAGAGAAAAAGAGAAAAAGCGAAAAAATAATAGAAATCCGTTTTTAAGGGAAAGTACCTAATACGTCAATAAAAGGAAAGGACGTGCTTTTACATACAATAGAATGTGGATACTAGGAGAGGACAGCAAAGTTCCCCCCTAGTTAATATGCTGAGATGGAGCTCTAGGGGCTGGGAGCTACAAATATATTTCTCCTCTGACACCGATTACACTCTCAAAAGTATATTAGTTATTTAGTATGAGAGATACCATATTTGCATCAAAAGAAATAGTTTCGAAGTAGAGTCAACACTAGAGATTCTAATAATGACGTTTATACAGTCTCTATACATGTGTTAGTTAAAATGGTTATCGAAGCGCTAAGAGCTAGGAAAGTGGAAAGCAGACCTAGATTAGGAACAGTCTCGTTTCTCTCCGATGCGAGTAGAAAAGCTTCGACTGTTTGAAAGAGACTCAGATGTAATAGTTGTGATACTTTTCATACTGGTAATATTTTGGCGGACGAATGTCTGGCTAAAAGTCGTAAGAATATATTTACAAAAACTGTAAGTGTTGAAAATGACACCCGAAAACGTTTCAGCAATCTATGAAATAAGTGTGCTTTTAATTTTCAAGGTTATTCTTGCAACTGTAGTAATGAAAGCGATTTTTAAAAAATCGTCTGGTTTCAATAACCTGAAATAATTTGAAAGTGTTATCCTATTGGTGAACCACAAGGTCAAAAGGAAAGTGACTTCTTGTTGGTGTACATCAGATCAAGGGCACCAACATAATTTTTTACGAGGTGGGGTGGAGTGGACGAACTTGTAGTGGAAATAAGTTTTACGGATGTAGGCCAGAACATGTTTAGTGGTGAAACCTTTTGCCCAACACGTAGGACTGGAGATTTGTTTTTAATCCGATTGTTAATCTTTGACAACGTTATTTGTGCAAGATAGCTTTTGTTTGTCTCTGAGTGCAAAATCATTCTCAATCTCAGGTTCTTCGTTTTATATTCTTTGTACCAGCAAGGGTCCTAATTCAACAAAATTTTCAAAATTTTTCATAAAATTAGTTTTTCATTATCTTGCCTATAACAATTATGACTTATAACAGTATCGGTAACTTTCAATGGAACCAGTTGCAGGTTGGTAACAAACATAAAAGAAAGTATAAAAATTTTACACCTGTGAATTTTCTTTGAATCTTAAAAGATACCTGTCCGATGTTAGTAAAACCATTATATATTGCAAACGACACAGAAAAATATTTTTAAAATTTCACTGTGAGAAAGAGGACTTCAGAGGTATAAAGTTACTCTTTGACCGGTGACATTTGCAAAACCTACTTAGCTTTTGTGTAGAAATCTCATAAGTAATGATTATCAAGACATGTATAGTTACTATCTCAATAAAAGCCACCGAACCCGCAAGTCTTTTTCTTGCAAAATTGCTTTCTTTCACACACACACACACACACACACACACACACACAGAATTTGTTACATTATTTATATTCTTTTGACATTTTACAATGACACAGAAGGATCTAACATTTAAAATATAAATATACACATGTGCATGATCTTTATTTGATAGATGGGAAACAAATCATTCCAAATTATATATTAATAGGCGTTGGATTGTGCTCGCTCACGTCAAAAAAGTAAACATGAGAACAAGGGCGTAGTCTGGAGATACGTTTAACGAGTTTCACACACAGCCTCTCATCCTTAGAACACGATCTTAATGTGCAATTTTAACTTTAAAATAAATATATAGATGATTATGTTTAGAAAGGTTTCGAGGAAAGTAAACAAACCTGGATTTTTTGTTACAGTTTTCCTTCATCACTTTTAGGTGTCTCCGTCATATGAGATCAGCACAGAGTTTCTCTGTGCATTTATCTAGCTGTATTCTTTTGCATTTGCATCGGCAAATATTAATATTTGCTTTTTCACAGGGTTTTGTTTAGTTAGACATTTAATTTATTTTCTTGTAAATAAGCTCTCTCTCTCTCTCTCTCTCTCTCTCTCTCTCTCTCTCTCTCTCTCTCTCTCTCTCTCTCTCTCTCTCTCTCTCTCTCTCTCTCTCTCTCTCTCTCTCTCTCTCTCTCTCTCTCTCTCTCTCTCTCTCTCTCCAGATATACATGGTCCCTGGATCCATTAAATCGACGAAGTTTCTTTTTTAATGATACCTATTTTTGCGCATATTCTCAAACACAAAATTCGGAAGAAGTCTCAAACGCATATACAATGATAGTTTTGAAAATTACAGGAAGTTCACACATCAGTGGTAAATATATGTATGCAATGGATTGCTTAAAAAACAGACTGATCACCAGATGTCACTGGTAAGGCGCCATAGCCTTCATAGACCATTTAACCCCGGAGTCTCCATTTCAGCTGAAATTTAAATTCGTCTTTTGGTTAAATTTTACATATAAATGTGTGTTGAATTAAAACCTAATGTGCTATATACGTTCTCTAGTTCGCTACATAGTTTTGTCGCGAATTACTTGGAAAGTCAGGTAAAGCAAGAATGATGGTTGGAGCAATATTTTTACAAAAACAAACTTGGTGGCAGTGGCATTTTGTAGACAAGCAAGAGTGCCATCTGAGAAGAAGCTTGCCCATAGATATATTTTCACAGAAAAAGTTATCAATATGCAAATATTTGTACTTCTTTGAAGAGCAGAACATAGGGGAAAAATTCTGCTCTCCACCCCCACCCATTGAACACCAACTCCATACCCGCACCGCAGTTGTTGTCGTTGCTTGGCGGCTGCTACGCCACTCTTGGATAAGCAATATGTACCAGTGTTGTAGTCACTTACCAGCAAGTCCATTTCTTCCAGCGCCTGTTAATTTCGCGACTGCTAGAATTCTAGCCAGTCACAACAGGACTTTTCAGACTGTAAAAACTATATGCAAAGCATCGGTCTTATTTAAATCAGATCGATAACTAGAAACTGTTAAACTTTTATCCTGGATGAAAAGAAGAAGAAAAAATACTAAATTTAAAACCTGAAACATCTAGGCACACTCTCATTCATCAACGGGCAAGATATACACTTTTGTGTTCAAGTCATCTTGAACAACTACAAATCGTTTAAATACTTGAGTTTTTCAGCAAAGCTATATTGTTCATTTGCCTTAATTATCATCATTTCATAAGACTTCTTATTTTTACAACCTGTAGCACCATCACCAACATCAAGAGTTCTATCACTAAGTGACCAAAATATTCATCCTCCTAGCTCTCATCCATTAGGATTATTCGGAATTCTGGGACTTTGTTACAAACCATCTGCCATCATCATATATATGATAGAAGTCAATGTGTTAAATAGTACGGGAAACCAACCATGTTTACATTAACCATGCTTGCATGTAAGAAAGCAAGCAGGCACGACAATAGAAAGACTCGCATAGTCTACACATTTTCTTCTTATAGGGGAGGGGGAATTATATTAATGCCTATATTTCTTAATTAGAAAAATATGACAATTATTTTACCCTTTCAGATGCAAAATGGGCTATACGGGTGTCCGATGTGAGATGATTAACCAGGAATACATCCTTCTGGCATTACTGTCAGGAGATATCCTCGGTTAAAATGTAAATACATTTTACACAACATAATTAAACGGTAAGTGTTTCTCTCACACACACACACACATGCACGCACACACACACAGAGGTACAGTGGTCCGTAAAAGAATAGTGATGAGTTAGCGATAATTGTGATATCTTGAGGACCATTGTGTGTATGTGTACATGTCTGGAATTCCATGTGACGAAGCAAATTTATAACGGAAGTATATCACAGGAGCATAGCTTGAATGTATAAAATATCTGTAGAAAGAAAATCTTTATTCAGGCAAAATAAAATTTTATTGTCGAGTTTTGATGGAATACGTTAAAAGTTTGTTAGCATTTGAAATAAAGTGTGTGTGTGTGTGTGTGTGTGTGTCTTCCAGTTTGATTATACCGGTATCCCTAGAAAAATGCTTACCACGCAATCATAATATTAACAGAAACCTTTTTGTGATAATGTATATCCCTTTATTCATCCACGCTTGGTGCTAAGAATTGAAAGGTTAGTGTTAGGACTGTTCGGCCTGGTGTCAGGATAATGTGACTGAGTGGGACATCATGTTATATATATATATATATATATATATATATATATATATATATATATATATATATATATATATATATATATATATATATATATATATATATATATGCGGCATGATGCCCCAGTGCTAGACATCACTATAATCTGCCCCACTGAAGACATTGTAGCGAACAAATTGTTAAAGCTACGTAATAAATCCAAATCACACACACACACAAAACACATTTTATTTATATTAAAAAATGTAAATTGTCACACATAATAAATATGTACTGAAGTGGATCTTGATATTGAAATGGGTGTTTGTTC
Source organism: Potamilus streckersoni (assembly GCA_016746295.1). Lineage (NCBI taxonomy): Eukaryota > Metazoa > Mollusca > Bivalvia > Unionida > Unionidae > Potamilus > Potamilus streckersoni. The sequence goes on along the minus strand of JAEAOA010001748.1, from coordinate 1,415,112 downwards.
AACGGTCGTAGATATTTCTTGTTGCGAAAACACATGATGAAAACTCTTTTCTTACAACATAATTAATAACAAAAACCTCCTTAATTATGCAGAGTAACTGAATCCTAATTTGTATATCTAATTGTAAAGATGTTAAGGTCCTATACCTGGACATTATTTCAATTACCATGTCATGATTTAGTGCTGAAATCTTACATCTGCTAGGTTGAAGGTAATATTTTTCTGTTTGTTTGTTGTTTATTTAAATCATAGACATATTGTCTAACAGCTGGCTTCCTTTACGTTGATTTTGTAGTATTTCTAAACGGTTTTCTGATTAGTAATTAAAGAAATATAAAATACAGCTAAAGTTTACGTGGTCATATCGCATATATATATATATATATATATATATATATATATATATATATATATATATATAGACACACACGCACACAATTTTCATTTCTTTTTATTTCAGACATGTAAGCATCATCTTTGTTTACAACAGTACTACAGTACTTGTTCTCCAGTTTTTTCGACCTGATCATACGAATGTACCTCTGTCAACTACCATGTTGTCTTTCGTTACTCGTCGTATTAAGAAGGAAGAAATAAATAAGTCTCACTGTTAAGAAAATCGCACACGTGCTGCAAGTGCCGTATCCCAGACTTTCTGAAAATTGCCAGCCCGATTGTTCAGGGAACAAACTTCTTTCGTGACCAAAGCCTAAAGCTCGGTACGTTTAACGCTTATGGGAAAGAATGAAAAATTCAATCGCTTCACGAGAGCGGGAAGTTTATGAATTGAGAGCAAGCTCCTAATGCTGGGAACAAGTCACGCGATGCACTGCCAGTTACAGTGAACTACATTGTTAGTATCTAGACTGCATAGAGGAATGTGAATAAGTTCTAAACTTCTCGGAGCCAATCATATTTATGTTGTTTATTTATGCGCAGATGTAATTGAAGGCATCTTATTTTCTGTAGTGGTGTATAATTCGTGTTGGTTTTTTAGTATTGAAAAGTGTTATAAGGACTACCCTTAAATTTTCATCCATGTAAAGACAAAACGTGTAAACCTCTCACCCGCTGTACAGTTTTATCATTTGCCAATTGATGAGATTCAACAATTTTTGCATATTCATGCCCAAACGAAAAGTTAATTACAGTGGATCTGCACTGTTCCATACATAGACCGGCTTTTGCAAATAATGCCGTTGTAGACAACTATCTTGTCCTAGAATAAAAATATTTTGTGTGCTTTCTGCTGACGTCAGAGGAAAACACGTGACGAATGGATGGTAGAATTGGGCATCTCGAATGTAGGCAAGGACATTGTTTTGCTCCGGAAAAATGCGATGCTGAAGAAAAAAAAAAACCCACAACAAAACGAAAAGGATAGCTTTCTGGAGCAGTTGTAGATAGTTTACAATTTAGCTTCAAACATAGATGTTATTTTCCACTTACTGACTGGCATAGAGTTATTATTTAAAAATCATTATAATTTCCAAATAAATTATTGCATTTCCTTTCTTTGATACCACTGCAGACTTAGAAGAGACCCAATTTAGACCTACATTCTAGCATGCATAGTTACACACATACATAGCTATTTATTTGTTTGGTGAGGATCATTATGATTATATTTTAAACACTTTATTTTCTTTGGCAAAGGTAAGGTAATATTTTCATATTAATGAATTCATTTGATAGTTAATGACTGGTGTAAATGATTTGATTTTTATCTAATTAATCAGATCAGTTGAGTGTTAAAGCAATTACTTATGTAGATAAGTGTTTTGATTATTATTTTGATTTTTATCTAATGAAGCAGTTCAGCTGATAGTGTAAGATCAATGATGTAAATGTTTAATTAATCATATTAGCTGACATCAGCGACTGGTGCAAATGATTCATTTAGCATCTAATTAATTAGTAGATCCCGCTTCTTTCTTTTGATTTTAATGCAGCCAGCAGACGGATAATTTTTTAAGGAAAATCGAAGATCATTAGATTAAGAATATATTTGATTCATTTTTATTTTTAATTATAATTCAAATTCAATTTAACGCCGACCATAACCGGTTATTTTTCTTAGACGTTTGATATTTTTTCTTGTTTATTAATGTTTCATGTTTAAATATAAAGAAGATGTGCATATTTGTCTCACTTTGCCTACAGGATGAAAGAAATTGTGATTGTATGAGCCAAACGATATTTACTTTTATGATATATTAACTAAAATGTAAATGTTTAATTTAATTAATTTCTTTCCTTCTCTCATGCAATATATTCATTGTAATAATGATGATAACAAACACTGCAAGATGGTGGTGGTGCTGCTACTTATGATGATAGTAAAGGTTGTGCTATTTTTCGTGAAAGCGACGGCAACGACGATGATGATTTTCCGTTGTAATTCATATGCTATTCTGCCATTTTATTATTCAGAACTAAAAAACGGTCTCTGTTTTAATTTATCAGGCAATACACGACAAAGAGTCAGTCTCAGCGTTTATTACCACCCCTCTATTTTACCTGAATACATGTCCATTGTAGATTGCAATGTAGATCTTACTATGTCTGTCTGATCACCCGCCTCTCTCTCTCTCTCTCTCTCTCTCTCTCTCTCTCTCTCTTTATATATATATATATATATATATATATATATATATATATATATATATATATATATATATATATATATATATATATATATATATATATATATATATATAATATTAATAATATTTTGAATTACTAGCCATATACGAATATGTAGATTCAAATATATTTAACACATACAAACATACACACACACACACACAAATGTGTCTGTGTGTTAAAAAGTGTTTGAAACTACATATCAGTATATTTGATAACTGAAGTTGTCGGATGGTTCAGTTCTGACAAACCTTGAACGCACATCACATTTTCAACCGGCATTCGCACATATCCCTCAACAATTCAGCTATAATGGTCTTATGCTTTAATGCATAACGGCACAGAAACATAAAAACAAATGGACGATGCATTTTCTTCAACGTCCATTTCACTTACTTCTGCTTAAAGCCACCTATATTAATTCACTATAGGATCCATCTGTGTACAGGGCCTATATCTCGATTTTTTTTATCCTCGTACCAATTTAATGGAATATGGACAACGCCAATAATGCATTATGGACCACGAATATATCATGATGTGTTTGTCCATTACAGCCATAGAAATAATTGAGCTTTATTTTTTGCGGATAAATAGTGCATTGATGGACAATGCAAAGTGTTTACGACGTCATCCGTTTTTAATAGAATTATATTGATGAAGATTGGATTTTCATATATTGTTTCTACTACAATATATTAACTGAAATTCCCTAAGGTACCTTGCCCTTGTGTGGTATTTCAAGTTATCAAATGGCATGAAACGGAGGTTAGGGTTGGGCAGAAAAATTAATTGATTCGCACGCCCAATTTGCTGAGTTTATTTTCATAAACAATGTCAAGAGAAATTATATTTCCGTCCTGATTGAGAGCAATTTAAATTATTTAGTGTTAATTTCGCTTCATTGACGCCGCCGGAAAATTCAGTGTAATTCGACTTACACTAATATTGTTACCACGCCCATACCTACATACATACATACATACATACATACATACATACATACATACATACATACATACATACATACATACATACATACATACATACATACATACATACATACATACATACATACATACATACATACATACTTGCATGCATGCATGCATGCATACATACATACATACATACATACATACATACATACATACATACATATATACATACATACATACATACATACATACATACATACATACATACATACATACATACATACATACAGACATACAGAGAGAGAGAGGGGGGAGAGAGACGGAACGTTATCAACATTATCACTAGTCTCTTCTTAAGAGGCAATCAGTAATTTCCTTTATAGAAAATGAGCAATGTCGCTGAGTACAATACAAATATATAAAAGGCTAAATTATAGCCGATTTCCGTTTGTGTCTGATTCACGGTGCACAAAAGATTTATTTTAAGGTGGCTTCATCGGAATTTTTCCAAAGGCACGAGATTACAATCATATTTGCATTTCATGAGATTAATTCGCTGGGTGTATACTTTTTTGTAATAAAGACACTTAATATACATGGAAATCCAAACATACGAATCAAGACACTGACCAGCAGAAACAGTGTGTTAAAACCCGTAACGATTTGAATGCTATTATCGCATATTTTATTTATTTATTTAGAAAGGAACGAAAGCGGAAACTCAGCATACATTGTAAAAGACCTTCGATATTAAAAAAATCGGTACAATGTTAGATCATATGGTTATGATTATTGCTATAGGCGTAAGATTATATGTTAGCTTAAATAATGACATCTTATTCCAAATGGAAGTATAACAAAATGTATCCGCAAGCAATGCATAGCCACTATTCAGACTATATAAATGCTACATCATTCGCTTCATTAACTTTGCCTGAATCTTGGAAAGTGCCGGAAATTATTTCAGCAGTAGGTAGAGAGCGAATGAACCGTTAGTTGACTCTTGGTCCAAAGATAGACTTTTTAATCGCGTTAAGACCAGATGGAAATTTAACATGAGTGTTATTTCGGGACATAAGGCATATTTAGCATGGCAAATGCACTGCGGCACACTCAAGGATATGTCGCGATAAATGCCTTAGTTATAGTTCTAAAATGGCACTGTAGCGGCAAGAGAAAGCACGGTACCCTATGCGACCAAATTCTTAGGTATGATACTATATTTAGCCTGTATTTGTAGAGTCTGGAAAGTACAATGGTTTTTCAATTATATAGTATAGACGTTTAAGAAGCCTGACCTGGCCTAAAACTTTATCGAGAGCAAACACTGAGCTCTCGCTATATTCACTTTCAATGCATACTATTAATCATATCATTAGTGCATGATATTATGCTTGAACGCTCCAACACTTTTCTCACCATTTACCTAGCATGCAATAGTTCATCGGTAATAGACTGTCATTGTTTGGAACTATAGGATTAAAATGAAACGTTAAAAATGTCCATAGGTTTCAGATAACAGCTATCCAAAGCCAACTCATGTATATCCATAATCCCCAATTTACTGTCCATCGTTTATAATACAAGAAATTTATATTTTTAAAAACAAAAGCAAACACTCCTAAAGTTCATGTCTTTCTTTCATGTTACAATAAATTCATATTTCAAAACAAAGCTCTTTTTCTTTTGCATGAAAACAAAGTTTGCCTTTAAAAATCACACTAATTATCTAACAACAATATCCGGGTTTTTTTTTTTAAAAAAAGAGTTAATGCTTTTTCTTTCTTTCATTGTGCAACAAATTGATATTATTTATATTTTACATAAACAACGGTACTGTTTAGTTTATTTTATAGTACAATATATTTAAATTTATAAACAAAATCTACTCCTTGATGACGAAATAAATCGACATTTTAAAAATCATGTTTTTTCTCTCATGGTAAACACATTCACATTTTTAAAGTTAAAAAATTAAAGTTTTCTTTAATTCTAGAAACAAAATCTACATTAAGGGAAACATAAAGATTCATATTTTCATGGTTCAACCAATCACATTTATAAGAAAAAAAAAGAAAAATAAAATAAAGTTCATATTATTCTTTCATGATCCTAAAATGTTAACGTGTTTGTTACATTTCAGAAACAAATTTTTATGTATACTCTTTCAAGGTAGAGGAAATTCAAGTTCCCAACAAAAATGTAAATTTTCTCTTCCATTAGATAAACCTTTCTAAATGCAAAGGTAATTCTCCGTTTGCATGACGCGACAAAATTCATAGTGCAATAGATTCGCATTTCAAAACTCAAAGTTAGCATTTATTTCATTTTGCATCAAAGTCACGGTACAAAAAAAACCTTATTCATGTTTAGTCTTTATGTTACAATGAATCCACATTTCAAAACTGATGTAATATTTTCTCTGTTAAGGTACAATAAATTCATATTTAAAAAGCTATTGTTTTCTTTCACTGTACAATAAATTCAAATTTAGCTCCAAAACAGTTATTTACTGTTCTTTAATTATGTAACAAATTTACATTTAAAAAGAAAACAAATCGCGTTCGTCTTCGTGATACAACATATTCACATGAAAACATAGTCTAAGTTATCCTTTTTTATGGTACAGAATGTTCCGCTTATTAATTTGATTTCCCTAATACACTTCATTCACTTCAAGTCATTTGAAAGTTCTCATGAAATTTTGCAGCAATTAAATCAACTTAACATTCACATTAAAGTGCTGTTATAAAAACGTTACTGCTTGTTAGATAATAGAATAATTCATTTCCGCACACTGGCACCGATAGTAGATTTCGTCTTTAAATTAAATTCAGTGCTACATATAGAAGGACAGATTACACAGGACACGGTTCAGTGCTCTCCATTTGCATAAAGCTCACGATATTCATCTTTAATTAAACAGTGCTAAATAATAAAAGAAAGATGTTATGGTGGAGTAAGAAAAAAAGAAAAAATTGATTGAGTGGTCCAAACCTCGCCATTTCGATGCTGTGATCATTAACTCATTTCGCCTTATCACTAAATACAGTATACAAGGATAGGATGCAAAAATTGAGTAATAAAGTAAATTGTTTCATTCATATTTTGTCTATTTGGAAGAGTTCAGATGGTCACGAGGAATTACATGTTGGATGGTAAATATGGTGTGCTGCATAGAGCACATACCGGTGCTACATAGTAAATAACTGGGTTTTGGTCACTCCGAATAGCGGGATGGATAGCAAATGAAAGGTGCACGACAGTACATAACCAAGTTCTGGGTAGAAGATAAGATGGTTTTGGTCACTCCAAATGGCGTGATAGGTTTTGGTCACTCCAAATGGCGTGATGGGTGTTGATCACTCCAAATGGTGTGATGGGTGTTCATCGATCCAAATGGCGTGATGGGTTTTGGTCACTCCAAATGGCGTGATGGGTGTTGAGCACTCCAAATGGCGTGATGGGTAAATGGCGTGATGGGTGATGATCACTCCAAATGGAGTGATGGGTGTTGATCACTTCAAATGGTGTGATGGGTTTTGGTCACTCCAAATGGCGTGATGGGTGTTGAGCACTCCAAATGGCGTGATGGGTAAATGGCGTGATGGGTGATGATCACTCCAAATGGAGTGATGGGTATTGATCACTCCAAATGGAGTGATGGGTGTTGATCACTCCAAATGGCGTGATGGGTTTTGGTCACTCCAAATGGCTTGATGGATGGTATAGTGTGTTGTTGAATAGCATAAGTAATTTCACTCAAAAGGTTGTATTGATGGCATGGTGTGGGTGTTGCATAGTAGATGACTGGTTGTTAATAAGCCAAAGTGTATGTTTAACTTATGAATAGTTTGAATATTAATTGTTCCCTTGTCGTCATATAGACCACACACAAAAACATTAAACCGGTTGACATTTAACATAACGGTTTCCAGGCCTATATAAAAACGTGTTGCTTGTATACTAATTACTGTTTTATTTTTTATTGTTTTTTTCTTACAATATTTTCGGCTGCAAATACGAATGTATAAACACACCAATATATGTTGTTCATATATATGCTACTTTTGTTTAATTCGTGTCCTGGGGAAAAAAACCTAAGTTATTGGAAGTAACGGGGCTGGAAAGTAAATGATGAATAACTAAAAGAAGAACCCGGCCATTCTGCATGTCTAGTCCATCACAGAGTAAACACTTCAGTCTTTGTTTTGCGGACGGAAGTAGAAAGAGACAGACATATAGAGTCGCAATGTCTAACTTTAGCCAAGACATTCTCATAAAAAAGAGCTTTGATAATGTATTACTCTTTAGAGGAATCTAGCAAATTTACTCTAGTTCTCCAAGCCAGAGTTAACTACTTTAACGAATTTTCTTCTTTTCCTTTAAATGATAAACTTCCGCTCTTTTGTCTGGCTACTTTGCCAGTAAGAAATACGAAATGGCAACAAAAGCTAAAGAAAGCGTAGAGAAACAATGCCAGTGTGGGAATTAAAAAACGAAAGGCATTAGGGAAAGAAAAATGACATTGACACATGTTTTTAAATCTAATTATGATTCTCATTCACCTAACTATACCCCAAAAAGGAAGTGTCTAAATATTTGTTTTTATAAATATGGATACGATAATAGACACTCAATCACACGTACACATGTTTTACAATGCAGAGATTTATTGTTCGTTCATTTGGCAATCGTTTGACTAGCATATTTTTTTCCAAGAGATCTGGGCAGGCTTTGAATACGAATGATGGCTTTTATAAAATAAAAAGAAAGAATCATAGACCTGACATCATCAGCTGTATCTGCCTTACACCTTTCCTACCACTAAGTTCCTGCAGTCATAATTGCCCTATCGATAGTAATTGAATTATCACGCCAATTCATTAGCATAACAAGGATAATCACGACTGTTCATTAGCATAACAAGGATAATCACGACTGTTCATTAGCATAACAAGGATAATCACGACCGTTCATTAGCATAACAAGGATAATCACGACCGTTCATTAGCATAGCAAGGATAATCACGACTGTTCATTAGCATAACAAGGATAATCACGACCGTTCATTAGCATAACAAGGATAAATCACGACTGTTCATTAGCAAAGTACATTTACAATCAATGCATTTTTTGCTGACCCCATGTGAACTAGTATTACTTTTTAGAACCAGTGACCTAGTGGTTAGAGCGTCTGCCTCGATCGTGAATTCGATCCCCGCATGGGTCATACCAAAGACTTTAAAAAATGGTACTTACAACTGCCTCGCTTGGTGCTCAGCATCAAGAAGTTAGTGTCAAGACTGGTCTGCCTGGAGTCAGGACAATGTGACTAGGTGGGGGACATCATGCTACAAATCTGTGGCATGATGCCCCAGTGATAGATATCACTATAAACTGCTACATGCGATATGAAGAAAAAATGTTAAAATATCGTTAGTATATACGGCACATCTGATGATAAGAATGGCTACTATAGTGTTTCGTTATGACAATATTAAATAATGCTTGCTGTATATTGAGTGGTACAGTCGGAAAGGTGTTGGACGTGGCCCTTGATTTCTGGCAAGCATTTAAAGCACGTTTTGCTCACACTTTAACAGTCGGCGGTCCATCGATATCGACACGTGACTGAATTTGAGTGAGATACGGCTAAATGCACTAAATTAATATCTGCTTATAATAAGGGTTAACAACGAATGTCAGGCCCTGGCAGTGTAGTTGTAACTGTCAGTTTACAAAGGCTATGCGCACGTTTGCTCAAAACAAACTCAATATCGGTGTCGTAATTGGACATGTTCCGTTGTAACGTTAAGTTCGTACTGAACGACTTTTCATTTTGAAGTGAATATTACGCTATAACGATTGACGTTGTAACGGTCAAACTTAATAAAATAACGAATGGCCATTATCTCCTGGGGTGGGCCAGGTCTTAGGGCGTGTATAGGTCTGGTAATTTGGGAATAGATTCGGAAAAAAGTGCTGCAGGGACGCGCAGTATATTATTTATGATTTACGTATTTTAATTCCCCCTTGCACTTGAGCTACAGATAAAGTTCCTCTCGAAAATAATACAAATACCAATCTTAGTGAGTTTGAATTGAATTGCTGAGTTGTTTTAAGGAGACGGGATTGATGTTGAAAGAGATTATTGCAAATTTCTGATTTTCTCTGCCTTTAATTTTATTTTTGTAATGACCCACAATAACTAAGGTTATAGTTATTAAAATCTTTCCTCTCTTTACTAGCTAAAATTATTCAAGAGGACTAAGCTAGGGCGCCTTCAACACGGGTATTTTTTTTCTGCATTGTAAAATCTATAGGAGACATATATTAATTAAAATAATCTAACTCGCAAATCAAAGTAAAACCCTCTAACATCCGTGCACATTGTGCATGAAAACTCAATCATCTCTCAGCTGATCTCTCGGCACATGATGCACTTAAAGATCCAGATCAACAACTTTCGTAGTAGTTTATGTTCTATAAAAACATGTATACGGTAGTTATATATCATGTGTGTGTATGTGTGTGTGTGTGTGTGTGTGTGTGATTTAAATTTTTAATGTAGCTTTTAACAAGTTTTCAGTCATATCGCTACGATGTCTGCAGTGTGACAGTTTATAGTGATGTCTAGCACTGGGGCATCATGCTGCAGACATGTGGCATAATGTCCCACCCAGTCACATTATCCTGACACCAGGCCAACCAGTCATAACACTAACCTCTTAATGCTGAGCGCCAAGCGAGGCAGCTGTTAGTACCATTTTTTAAAGTCTTTTGGCATGACTCGGCCGGGGATCGAACCAGCGAGATCATATTGTCGAATTGCATATGTCATTCAGATCGATCCCAAGATTTATTGGCTTTCAAAATAATAAAATTACGAAATTAAAAAGTATGGTGGGGGGACCGTCATCTTACATTGACAAGCAATTATTTCAAGTTTTGATGAAACTAGTGAAATGTTGACTATATACGGACAATATGACTTCCATGTTAGAAATTGTCGCGACCTAACAAGGACAAAATTTATACGGACAATGGAACTTCCGTGTTAAAAAGTGCCATTTGGAATGTAATGGGACAATGTATTGGGGATAACTACGGAAAATAGGAATTGAAGAAGGGTGACGTAACGGTACTGGACACTGGGTAAACAATGGCAAAGCTATTGATTGAGAGAATTTGAGTCGCCTTTGTAATGACTTATGCTTCTGCGACTAGTTTATGCTCGAAGTCGATCTATTTAGTTGTATGGGGTTGTAGGAATGGTGCCACTAGAGATCCGCTTTTATGTGCTATGGTCGATCTATTTAATTTGAGCGGCAGAGGAAAAGGAGGTAAGGGTCCCATCAAGGGTTTGCAATCGATAAACAGAAACGGTTGCCGCCTACGCCACAAAACACCAGACCTTACTATTAGTCAAATTCAGTTCAGTTGTATTAATGGAAAGTCCTAACTCCAATAATGTGTTAGCCACTTGTACAATTAGCCAAATATAATAAGTTTCTAAATTTTGTTGTTAATTATTGTATTGCCTAGTTGGAATGAATTGTACAAAATGTGCATAAGTTTTTCTAAAATGAACCAATCAGTTTAAGTCAAGTGATTTAAAAAAAATTTTATCACGCATGATTCATAATAGTCCGATAGCTTTGATTTGTGGAACCAAAGGTTCAAATTAGACATAACTGATAGAGATTTTATCGAAAGACGTTTTTCAAAAACCAAAACAAAGAGGAAAATCTCATACATTCAAGTAATATAGAAAGTTGGCTCTCGTCTTCCTCTCACCGACTTCTTTGTGGTTGTTAAGCTTCTCAATAAGCAGGACACTTCGTTCGAACGGCTGATCCATTTTCGTCCCCTGTGCTGCTTTGGACTCATGTCTGTGGACTTCCTTATATCAGTACTAAGGAACACCAATGGCCGCTTCATAAATCTTCGCTATGTCCTTTCGCTGTCCATTGTTAAAGCTTTTAGTAAAGGTGGCTTCAGGCAGGCGCGCATAAGACAGTTCGACAGTCCTACATTGTACGCCCACGATTTATTATCGCTGCTTTGTTTGTTGTTTCGTGGTCCTAATCATGTAGTTTCTTTGTCTTTTTGTCCTACCATATTCCCGCTGGTGCTTTTCCTCCGACGAACCTGCCTTTACGTGTATGCTGAATCAATATAACAAATGAAATGAATGGCGCGATTGTGTGTCCATGGATTAAAGGTACCTATGCAATGAATGCTTCGCGACCACATATAGCCCTTGGTTCCAGGCTGGGCTTTAGTAATGGCGCGATTTCAAGGAGAAGATATAGTCGCATATGCATGGAGTGCTTCGCGTCTGGTTCGGGCCCTGGCCTGGACAAGTAGCCTCTAGAGTGACCTATAACTGCTGCATTTCCCAAACATTACCAATCATTCAACAATATTGATGTCTGACCGCGGGAAAGGGTCAGGGCGGGAGGCGGAACAAAACGCCACCGAAAGGCCTTCAGGCGATATCTGGCGAACTATTAGGCTTCTTACGTCGATGTTTCAGTTCTCCACGGTGATGTGCTTCCTCGATCTCGTGGTGTCTATAACCGCAATGGACGTCTTCAAAACGCCAAGGCCGCGTGTGTGGTCAAATTTTGTTCAGATATACAAGTGGACCGTCTTATGTCAATGTTGTGTTAGCCACCTGTGCATCAAATGTAGAAGTTATAAATTTGGAAAAATAGTTTTAATGTATCAGTTGGAATTTTGTGTACAGAGTGTACATTTATTGTCCAAATAAATTAGTAATCAGGGTGGTGCAATGTCTACCACGTCTTTGAGTAGGTAGGTATGTTTATAGGTAATATTATTTTGACGGCGGGTCTGAAGGGTGATGGTAGGATAAGGGCCACCCAAGGTCGTATGCCAAATGACCTTAAGTTCTCGCGAATGGCGTTGTTGTTGTTCTTGTTCTTGTTGTTGATGCGAATGGCGTGATTGACTTTGGATTATAGTCGCTTATTGCCTGGTGGCATTCGTGCTACTGTTTGTGGCCCTGGGCTGGACGTATGTCCCTTTAAGAGGGCGCTTGGCCCTGGGCTGGGCCTTCTGGAACTTTGAAGAGGAAAGACGCAACCCACGGAGCCGCCGGGGAAGAACAAAGAAGAAGAAAGAAAACCTTGATTAGGATTACTATGCTTTTACAACTATTAATAAATATTTCCTAATCACATTCTTTATATTGTTGTTATTGTTAATTTTATCCTAAGTTTATTGTTATGATTATTGTAACTGTTGTATAGTAGTAGCAATTATTACTTGATTTATTTAATGTTATAGATTGTTGCTAGATTAATTTGTTCTATTACTGATATTTATTTATTATTATTGTTCTTTTTTTTTGTGTAAGCCTTATAGATTTCAATTTTGATTGGCTGGTTTGTGTCTGCATTTCAATCCTTTCCTAACCCATTATTGTTTTCCAATTAAAGTGTGCACCAAAAATTCGGCCAATCAGCTGCGACCTTATATAAAATGCTTATTTAAAGAGAGGTTCCGTTTTTGTAACGCGCTTCTATATTTATCCTGGTATGTCAGACGGGTTATGTATAGTAAGACAAAGAAATGTTATTTTGATCATGTATACGAAGGTTTTTGGGGCAAAATAAGGTTTATCCCACTTTACAAGGATTTTTTTAAAAATTATATGTATATCGCCTTTTAGTTTGTTCTGTTTTAACAATAAAGCGTTTAATGTTGTTCTTTGTACCAGTGGGAGTGTATTTGCTTTTTTTAATGAATTTGATATTAACTGGGAAAGTAATGGGATAATTGAATTTATAGGCGAGTGATTTTTCAATAGTCGATTAATCTTACTTTTAATCTGTTCTATCTAACTTAAGTTTACGTTATCCTTACATCCTTTTACATTGTTAGTCCGTCTGAAGAGAATTACTCCTAATATTATCCAAATTCAGTTCCGAGTTGCGTTCTTTTCCTTTGACCATCGTTGCTTCCTCCCCCCCCCTTGTCCTCCTTCCACTTCCTGCTTCTCGCCGGGAGCCCCAAGAAACACGTCATTTCCCTTCAAAGGCTAGTAGAGAAATGTTGAATTGTCAAGTCATCGTTTTAAGTCGTTTACTGCTCTAAGGCTTATACGACTGCTTACAGTCCCAGGCATGGACTGCAGTCCCTCTAAGAGGGCACTTAGCCTTAGAGCTAGGACTTTTACCTGACCCCTAGTGGTCGGAGACCCCAAAAAAGACCTTATGCAGTATTCACAACCGAACGAAAAGGTAGATAAGCAAATAGCTTTCCCGCTCGGGCCTCGACTCCCGCCCATCTATGTCCCCAATGTCTAAGTCCAACCAACTTTATCTCAGTTAGGTGGACTGGTTTGTCAAATTTTACCTGTTTTTCCTACGGGTGTCCCTATGCCAATGATGTGTTAGCCACCTATTTAATTAACCAAATGTTCCTGAGTTGTGAATTTTGAATATAGTTTGATATGTTTGAATTTCGCGTACTTAGCGTACTTATATAGTTCTAAAATAAAAATCAATCACTAGGTGTTTGTCACATATTTTTGATATTTATCACCGCTTAGACTATGTTTGGATTTTAATTTTGAACGCCTTGCCAAAGGATCTAGTTTGACCTTGGGTCTTCCAGGCCAAAGTGAAAACATAGGTTGTAGGCTTTTTTTTTTGAACAGTTGGCCGCGCGGCCTGGTCTGTTCATCGCTAATTGTTTGTCCGTTCCAGGGGAGGGGATTATGGGACAGCAGGGAAAGGAGGTTTGTCCTGGAGTGTACCTTAGCTTTGATTCGGTACCAACACCTATTAGGTGTTGGGGGGACGGATGGGGGTTTGTGGGATGTCAGGTAATGCTTCCTAACTATCCCTTGTTTGATTGTAGGCAATTCTGAATTGTATATTCTTTTCATATTGGCAATCAAAGTTATATAATCTTTTCATTATAGCAATTTTACTTTTGTTATTGCCTAGGTTACAGGTTGTTGATTTAACCTAAAGTGTGAAGTCTATTTATGCCTTGGAGTCAGCTTGCCTCTTGTATTGAAGATACTTGATGATGATCTTGTATATGTAGAAGAAAAAAATTCTATAGTAGTAGCCATTTGGTGCTGATGAATTGTTCATGTAGATGATTTGTTGTAGGCATCTTCTTTTGATGTTGTTTTTCTGTCTTCTTTATTCTTGAAGTCTTGAATCCTTTCTCCTATCTTCTTGTATTGTTGACTTTGATTAATCTTGGATGATTCGAGTATGTAAGTTTGTTGTCACGTCGATTTTGATTGGTAGGTAGGTAGGTAACGGGTTTTAAGTCGCTTACTGCCCTAAGGCTTATACGACTGCTTGCAGTCCCGGGCATATACTGCAGTCCCTTTAAGAGGGCTCTTGGCCTTGGTGCTAGGCCTTTTACATAACCCCTAGAGGTCAGAGACCCCAAAAAAGACTTTATGAAGCGTATTGTAACAGAGCGTACCGGCTTTCCGCCTCAACTCCCGCCTACCAAAGTCCACCTAACTTTATCTCAGTTCGATTTTGATTGGATGATACAACCGAAATGTTACAATTTATTTGTGTGTGAGCTGGCCTATAAACGCCTTCGTTGCTCTGGTTTGTAGGATAGTGTGCATGTGTGTATATGTGTATGTGTGTGTTTTAAGTTTGTATTTATGGACGGTAATAAAGTGACTGACTGGCTGACTGACTCAAGGATTATAATCGCCTTTGCACTGTGCTTTGCGACAAATTATAAACCCCAACTGGGCCATTGGTCCCAGGCTTGGCTCTTAGCCCCTGGTTGGGCTATACAGTGGCATTCATACATGTCTGTGGACGAGACAAGGCCAAAAGGAGCACGGAGGATACCGGCACAAAAACGGCATAGCATGACCCCAAGGGCAACAGACAGGTTTGCGACTCAGCGACCCGGCCCAACACCCGGGCCCGTTTTTCAGTCAAATTTAGTCCAATTTTGCTAGCGGACATCCTTATAACAATAATGTTTGGGTCACCTGTGTAAATAACCAAGCAATGGATGTTTTGAAATTTGCTTAATTTATCAAGTTTGAATTTAGTGTACATGGTGTACCTTTGCGTTTGCCGAAAACTTTTCCAATCGTGTGGGGCATTTTCCATCCTGATTGTGTTTTGTTTCTATGAGTTATGCTTCAGACTTAGGGGCCAAAGGATCAGTTTTGTTTTCGAGGCGGATTTCTTATGCCAATCAGAAGGTTTATAGTTATTGAACGGTTTATTAACGGGGTGGTGGCTCCCTATCTCAGCTCCCACATTTCCATTTCTTCAGGTGGTCCTTGGTGGGAAATCTTTTAGGTTAGGATTGGCTTGCTTCTATTAAATTCCCACCCTTGTGTTTGCTAATGTTTTTCCCTACCACCCGTTTCAGTTTGCTTTTCCTGTTTGTCTTGTGGGTGGACTTTAGAGTAGGGAGTTTTGTATTAGGAGAAAGAGCTTCCTGATTGCATTTCCTTTGATTCGTGATATCACAGGCAGTGTTCCTTGTGACGTCACTATTTGACCATTTCGAGTGGCGACTACAATAGCTCCTTCTTGCGAGGAGGATTTATACCTCGATTAGGTTGTTTCTCGGTTGTCCGGTACGCTTTGCTTTGGCTTTAGGTTGTCTGGTACGCTTTGTGGTAATAATGTGAATTTGTAGGATAAAGTGAACATGAGTGTTTCTTTTAGGTCTGCACGTTCCATATTTATTTTGGATGTGGTTTGAGTATTGTTAGTTTTTGAAACAAACACGTGGGCAGCCCAAGTATACTCTGAATAGCGGCACTAACCCACGACATTAAACACAAATTATATATTAGAAATACTTAATTGTACAACCCATACACGAATGTTCAGTTAAGTTATCAAAAAAAAAATAATTATTATTATTTTAAAAATATGTCATGATATAAACAACCGAAAGATAGACTGAACAGTGTTACTACTCACACATAGCAACCTTACCTACATAATAGATATATCTAGACATACAACCCGTATTTAAATATCCAGGTAAGGTTAAAGAAAATTAATTTAATTCAAAATATGTATGTATATATGTATGTGTGTATGTATGTGGGTGTGTATGTGTATATATGAAAATTGGGCAGTAGAGTAGTAATACTCTTCTAGATTTTTGGAGTAGCCATGAAAAGGGCCGTTTTATTAGATAAGACTTTTGGCAGTCTCTTAACGCATGTGAATTTTCCCCCGTCTTGCTGCAGGCTTTCCCATGGGATACGGCCTGCTTCTTCAGAAGGAGAAAGAGAACTCCTTAGTGTCTACATAGCAGTTTAGATAGCCTCTTTATGGCTCCTGTAGTTGTTGTTGCTGTTGCTGCTATTGATATTACTGCTTCTGAAGTCTATACTTCTAAGTCCACACTTCTTGCTCATTTTTTTTTATTTCTTCTCTGTAGACCTCCTCTATCATGGATTGTGCCACTTTCAACATTCTGACATTTTCTATCTCTTAAGGCTTTGTCATGAGGCTTTGCGTTACACGATGTAAATGGACGTCAGATTCATTCATGGCGGCTAATTTTGGAAGATATATGCACGAGTGGACGAGTCAACAATGGATGGCCAGACTGGAGTCCTCCTCGCCTTATATGTCTAAAGAGCGGACGCGAAATCATTCTTGCAAATTTTGGTAGAAATGCTATAGGTCATCTACTCTAGAGGGATATAGAGAAGTCAAAGAGCATATATGGTGATAAAATATTTTAAAAACAAGCCACAGACATCACTTTTGTTAACATTTTTATTAAAACAACTAGGAAATAAATAATATAACATCAACACATTTTCAAATAAATTTTTAACAAGGTTGACAACGCTGTGAATTCAAGGTAGACTTCCACTGATGGAAGTCATTTGTCTATTGATGTTCCTAGCTAGACACAAGATATATCCATAGTAGTCATAAGACCATCTACCTACTTTTACATTTTGTATAGAAGATTTACGATCAAAATCAGTCACCAAATATTCTAAGGATAGTCCAAGACTGTGTTGATGAAGAAAATGCACATAATTGTTCTTGATAATATATACGAATCAAAATACTAAGTACAGACATCGTGGGGAAAGTAGACAGCTACCCTGTGGATTCCTGACAGATGAATGTCGTCCGTGTCGATGACATAAACTTGATGGTGTTTAGGTTTGTGATGAGGAAGTTCATTTTTAGCACGCACGACAGGATTCCTAGAAGAGGTGTACGAACTGTTTTCCAAAAGTTCTCAGGAATGTATTTTTTCTCTTGTTCCACTGGTAATGATAAGGCATCAATTCAATCCTACATTTTCCTTAAACATATTTTTCAAGTAAACGACCATTCGCTTCGTTTCCGTTCTATCTGCCAAGAGATATTCGATGCAACATATCTCCAGAGTAGTCAGTGGAGGGGAAGAATGATCACGCAAGTATTTATACCACTGATGAAACACTGCTTCTTCTGTGATGAGACCCAAGCGTCCTCCAGATACGTGTCCAATTTTTCTTATTGGCTTATCATTAAGCATGTATCGTGTTGAATTTGACTGGGATGATAGTTTTGACATACATAGCAATCTTTCGTTGTCAATCCTGTAATTGTTTCTGCTAGATGTTTGGTAAAACAGGAGACTAAATGTTGTTTTTGTTCTGGCCATCTGGACATCACCATGATCTCTTCGTCTTTGTCTTTTGTTTCTGCTTCAAAAAATACTTCCATTTAATTTCCAAAGAGTCTCCACTCTTCAAGGAAGGATTGGTCTACCATAAATTTAAATAGTCTAGAATGACTTCTCTTAAACTGTTTTTATATCATGTTGTTGAATTTGACATGCAGGATGACACGTACGATCGCAAGTAAGTTTTCTCGGCAAACTTAGGTTCGAAAGATCTGGTACACAAGGTTTTTTTTCCATCGAGACTGGCTTCCATCTTGGATACTCTGTAGTGTTTAAACTCGAAAGAATTGGCAGTGACGGCTCCGTTGAGGCTTCATTGCCGACGATACCAACGATTAAACGTTTGAATAACTGTTCTTCGAACAAAAAGATGATCTTCGATCTAGAATCGAAGGTGAAGGTTTTCATTCCCACGCGTCGTATCGAATACTTGGTGTCGTTCTGCTCAAAGTGTGCTCACGGTGTGGCTTATATCGTTTCCAACTTTAATTAACACTTCCACGCATCGCATGAGAAGTCTGGCTTCTTGGATGATGGTTTTTATTTACTCGTTGGCATTGGCCATCAAATGGAAAACGGTACTACTGAAATTCAGTCTCATGCAGATATCGACCCCGTTCAGCAAATACTTTCCTTGCAAAAACATGTCCAAATGCAAACTATCGATCAGATCTAAACTATGTCTTTGTTAGAGTTTCTTTCGATGGTCGTTAAAGCCCGCATTGTGAGCATCATCAGCTGCTGTCAGGACTGTGTCGTTAGACCTGTCATTGCCTGCTGTGTCAGGTTTTCATGATAAGCAAGATGAGTGTTCTTGACATCTTTTCCGTACGTCAATAAATTTTCGAGGTAGACTCAATAAGGGTGCGTACCTATGCTGCTGGCTGATGACTAGTTTGTTCATCAAGTACAAATCCACTTCGCTGAACAAGTAATGCAAAATTTTTTTTACCTGATTTAATCTGGCCTCGGCTCCCGGACCGGTGTCCTCCGTTTTGATTACTTTGACTTTCAGGCACAAGCAACTGCTATTGAGATCGATGTATTATTCGGGCTGTCCATTGATTTCAAATTGGGTGGTGGTTGAGATTGTCAAAGAGGAGATGGTAGAAATTTTACCAATCGGGATTCTTGCATCGTCATCATAGTGTGTGGCATGACAAACATATCCAGTTCCGTTCTGTAACATTCGCAAGAATCTCGGTCCATTCCATCCTGTTTTGTTTGTAAATGAACAAAAACGTTTAATTGTCAGGAGATTCTTGTTTTCTTGGTTTTTCTAGCCGCGTGCGCGTGTGTGTGTGAAGTCCTCTGGATGGATGTCTTCATTGTCTCTTTCTGCCTTGTCCTTGCTGTGGTGTCATGTAGGCAGGAATACCTAACTGGGCGCGTCTACAGCATTTATAGGAACTCCTGGTTAACCCAAAATGACTTTTCATGTTTGAAGCAAGACATGTTTACCTGCTCCCAAAAAGGTTTATTTAGGTTTTCTTTGTCGATGATGACATTTTGGAGAAATTTTTTGCCTTGCGTTAAATCAGCTTCTTTTAAGTTGTGCAATCCTCGTGTCACCATCAGCTTCGTCGGAGCCACCATCGAATGCCGATTCCAGCATACCTTCTAAACCATGTCCTCGCTGTTGTGCGACTCCTCGGTACACAAAATACACGACTCAGTCGTTAGATAATCGTTTTCGAAATTTTAGTTTTACTGTGACTTTTCCTTAGGAGAATGGAAAATTTTGTCCCAAATCTCCTTTTATGCCAGTGTTGACACTGTCAAAAATACCATTTACTGACAGGCAAATAGTGCGGATGTTCAAATTCATGGTGATATTGATAGGTGTTTCCATCTTCCTTGTCACTGGTCGTGGGAGAATGCGCTTTGCAAAGAATGACTCGCAGTATCGGAGCGAATTTTTGTCCCACCATATGGAACTCCACTATCTCAGAGTATACAAACATCAAATTTAATCCTTGGTTCATTTATACAGGGTAAAGAAAACAACATATTTAATTTAGAAACAATCGCGTCCACAGGATGTTGACCACGAAAAAAGCCTGTATGAATTTTCATCACTTAGATGTATCACGGAGTATAGTGGGGACACTGGTCGTTTCATAGAGGAATCTACAGTTTCGTTTCCATTCTAGTATTGTTGCACTTGCTCGTTCAAAACATCAACCTCAAAAGTGTCTGATTTTATGTGATGTTTATGATTTGTGTAGGGAGAATCATTTCGACTAAAGTCACTTCTAAATAGGCTCAGTGATCCAGTTGGATAGCCTGAAGTAATTTGGCCGTGAAACATCACAAAGTATTGTGGAGAAACACATCCGTGGAACTATGACTTGATACAGTTAAGTAAAATTGGTTTTTCATAATTCCAGAGTTCTGCTGTCCAAGGGATCATTCGAGTCCAAAAGAGGACTGGTGTTATTTGGTGCTGACTGTTGGGAGCGTAGACTGACGATGGTCGCAAGACTTTCGTTGTTACTGTTAGAATATTTATGTGTTACGACCCTGTAGTTAAATTACATGTGTAAGGATTTTAAGTTTTCTATTTTAATTTTATTTTATTTTTGTATCATTAAATATAAGTATTGTTATGATAATGATTATGTTAGCAAGATCTAATAATTTGTTAGAAACATTGTGTTTACTTAAAATGTGACTCGTAAGAATGGTTTTTTCATGAAGGATCTCTCGTTGCAAGTAAACTATCTGGATAAACTCTGTAAATGATTGGCTGTGAAAAAAAGGAGAAGAAAATCAGCGAAAGTAAGGAAATTAAAAAGGAGAGTGTAAAGAAAAGTAGAAGCTAATGAAATTTGAAAGTGATGTAGTTTTGAAATTGGACTGTAAATTTTTACAGAGAATATACCTGAAAGAAAAACGTGTCTCGTGGTTTTGATTTTTATAATCATAATAAGAACCTACACTCACGCGCTGACACACGTACATCATGGGAAAAATGATGAGTTTTATTTTTGATTTTGTCAAGCAAGGAGTAATCTCTTTTCGAGAGAGATGGGTGGCCCTAAAACGGGCCATTCGGTGTTTGGGGTGTTGATTTTTTAAAAAAAACAAAAACTCAGGAACGCGAGATAATGCGCTATAACTGACATATCCTTAGCCACGGCCAAGACGTACTTTAGGACCTGCGACTGTCGATGATTTGGTACTTTCAGCTTTTATTGATAAGGCTCTTTAAACAACACTGCCATGTAAATGCTTCCTCATGTGGATTTCATTAGTAAAATGGGTCATTCTCCCTGTTAAGACATCGAACCTTTGGAGCTTACGGTTCCTGTACCAATTAGCATAGCCTCAGATGCCGATCTTTTGTCTGCTGCGTTTTTTAATCTATTAAAGAAGCAATTGTTGGCTCCAGCTGCATTTCCGAAATTGTTGCAGGCTTTATCCTTGACATCGAAACATTTTCAATCGATATCTTTGGTACTCTCTGATCAGATGTTTCACCTCCCTATTGATATTGCCTTGGAGACATCAAAGGTTATTTGTGTACAACATAAGCCTTTTGCGGACCACCCTCTTGAAGCAGGGAGGTTATTTGAAGGACAAATACCTTCAATGATCTCACAAGATTTGAGGGATCAGTAACACCGGTCTCAGGATGCATTATCGGGCCTTGCTAAGCCAGCAAAGAAACGCCCCATTCAAGAAGGTTCATCTCTAGCAAGTTTTAAGCAGTCGAACCAACATAACTATCAGACCTAGTTTAAAACTCATTTATGCCCGTCTCCCTTAGGACATGGTGGACGGAGTTGATAAGGAAGAAAGAATAACTACTTCTTCTCAATCTCCAATCAGGGAGGAAAATGACACACTCATCCGTCTAGTCCCCTTTCTTGTCAGCTTTCTAGTATGTGCCATATTGAATCTTTTGCCAAAGGCTTAGGTGGATCTCACGAACGTTGCGTGCCTCCTTTCCATTATATTAAAGGGTTCGCCTCCTGGATCTTTGGTTCCAACTGTCACAGCTTGTATCTGCGGTACGACGTCTACACCACTCTAAGGATATGAGAAGCACAGAGGCTACCAAACATCCAATGTCCTAGAGTTTACTCCCTAATCTTCCTATTTTCAAAAATAGGGAAACGTTTTGATTCATTATCCATCTTTCCATACTGAAAAGTTTTTCTTTCTTTTTTCTGAAAGAGCTTTTCAAGACAGAGATATCAGCTTCAGTTAGGAGTGTCATCAAGTCATACGGTCTCCAAAGATCTCCAGGATTTCCCAGCTGACAAAAGAAACTGCTATAGTTTTGCAGGCAAGGGAGATCTTTGAATTTTGGTATATTCCTTAGGATCTAGTGTCCGCTCTAAGAGACTTAACCAGTGTGATTGATATAATAGCGTCTCATTGATGGTCTTCGTGAATCATGATAATAATGCTGAAAATAATACTAAAAATTATACCAGACTTAGAGCATGATTTGAAAATGTTATATGAATTAACCAGCTTTGTTTACCTTTCTCATTCCAATAGCAGATGGATGACATTCAGTATCTTAAAACATGCGATTTTCTGCAGTTTTAATTTGGGCTACAATGTCCGTAATTATAAAGCAATCAGCGCCAATTGTTCTCCAGGTCATGACAAAGATGATTTTTCATATCTCGAGTCTGCGTTGTTACATTACAACAGTACTATAGTACAGTAAGCTAAATGGCTGAATATGAATTATCTCACGGCGATGTTTTTTATTGACGAAAGTCGCTGCCAATCAAATTATTTACCTATTATAACACAGGGAAGATTTTGAGTAATTTATTAAACGGAGTATCAAAGCATTTCCGAAATTTCAATAGGGAGAAAGAGCTGCAAAAATGTTTTCTTTCAAGACCTATAAAAACTGCATACATATTTTCGTACAATTCAATGAAAAGTGTAAAGATGATATGGTTTGTTGGTTCCGGGCTGGGTGGTGTGAAACTAATTTTTGT
Source organism: Potamilus streckersoni (assembly GCA_016746295.1). NCBI lineage: Eukaryota > Metazoa > Mollusca > Bivalvia > Unionida > Unionidae > Potamilus > Potamilus streckersoni. The sequence continues at coordinate 1,391,858 of JAEAOA010001748.1, read as the reverse complement.
GGTTAGAAACTAAAGTGATAGTTTTATTTTGTCTTGTATGAAACTTGTACCCGATTTAATCTGAGAATAGAGCTGTGATCTCGGTCAAAAGTTTACGTAAGCAACTTGTTTTATAGATAACTTCTACTGGAGATGAAAAAGATTATCGCTAAGTGTAGCAGTAATCGCGATTTCAAAGATAAATAGTTCATTTCAGATTCAGAATCTGGACACGATATACTTTCATTGTGATTACACCACACTGCTGCAAAGTAATGTTTATATAGACCTAGTCGTGTCAAAAATAACGCATAATTATATAAAACTTGTAATTATGAATTCATTGTAGAGATAATCAATCAATCAATCAACCAACCCCTTGGTGGGTAGTCATTGTCTTGTCTCAAGCAATAGGGGTAGATCTGGGATATAAAATGAAATATACATTTCTGAGTAACCGCTGTACTTTAACAAAAGAGAAGGAATTTGATTAAGTTTATTTGTACTAACACTCCTTTATATAATTAATTTTAGACCATGTAGAAACAATCTTGATACCCAAGAACAAATTCCTTCCCAGAAAAATGTTTTAGTTTTTAGCTTGGTAAAACATTTAATTGATTTAACTTAGTTATAAATTATGGAAATATTAATTTATTTTACAACGCGGAAATGGTTATTAATAATTTCTTTTAAAGAATTTCATTCGTGTGAAATCATCGAATAATTTATAACATTTTGGTTAATTTTTGACGGAGTTTAAAAACAGTACTTTAATCTTTTGAGCTGAGCTAGTTGTGTAAAAAACTGAAATGGATTTAAGCAGTCCTGAACAACTCATCCAGTAGTTCCTAAGAAAAGCTACAAAGGTCTGAATTGGCCATAAACAACATTTTATAATAAAGACAGTATCACAATTCTCCATGTATTTTGGTAATAATAATAATAATAATAATAATAATAATAATAATAATAATAATAATAATAATAATAATAATAGTCCCATCATTATCATTTTTCCTACAATGAAGAGATGGAATATTCATATTTTCTGCTCATGAGTCTTTTTTTTTTACCTGATGAACTGATAATAAAGTTTTATAAATCTTGAGTTTTAAAATCTGACACCTCACTTGGTATCTTATTAATGGGTTGAAAGCAAAATATACTAAATCGAAGACTTTTGTCTGGTATTCCCTTTATGTAGGCCACCAGCCACTTTTAACTGCCTCCTTGTGTCCTGGTTTCTATAGCCCCTATGTCTTCTCAAATGAGTACACTGTACAAAAAATAAAAATTTAATGTATCAAATGTTCAAATGCAGCACAAAACAACATAAATAACTAGTGATCACAAATACATAAATGTGTGACTCAATCAACACTTATATGTGCATAACAAGCTATAGAAAAATGTGTTAACTCTTTCCCTGTACGTGGCCTGTGCATGTCATATTCATCGGCATTAAACATGTTGAATTATATACTCGTCTGACAGTCACGTTTAGGGACGATCATGACATGTACGAGACCTCTACTGAATGACATCTTGTAAAGTATGCATTTGCTCGCTTATCTTACCTGATCAGCTTGTAATGTTATTCAAATTTGTATTTTTCTTAATTTGATTCATACTCTTGTTTTGCTGGAATTGCCTTCTCCCACACTAACGGAAATGCAGACCACAATGAGAATAGTTCTTTGATTTGCAATTAAATTTAATATACATTTTATTAATTGATCTATATCATATTTATTTAGAATTACTTTTCGTTGGCTTTTGTCTGAAAGTTGAGATGAAAAGCAAATCTAAACAAGCATATAAGCCATTTTAAAGTATGCATTTAGGAATGTTTTGTAATTCTCTGTTTTATTATCAGCACCGGGCACAATTGTATTTTTAACACGAAAAGTTTCATAATTATCGGGTTACAGGTATTCGTCTTGTATGACTGTCAGACAAGGAACCTGGCTGACGGGCAGAAGACCAATATGGTGCCCTCATTACCTGGCATCATGAAGTTTCCTGCGTGCATTGTACACAATACCAAATGTATACGAACAAATGTAACTCTCCTTGCATCTTGATTAGTCCTCATGCAACAATATAATTACACTGCAATAGCTTAATTCTATTCCAATGCCGTGATCTAATGCGCGTAAAACACAGCATTCAATTGCTTATTTTAGCTCATACAAATACATTTTCCGTAAACAATTCGCCCATGAATTTTGAATATGACAGTTTTTTTTAAGATGATAGTATTTAACTTTAAACTCATTAAGTACTATACACAATATCTGACTATATAACACTCACTCACCCCTTAGGCCAATTCGTACGACCAATTGCCCTTAATTGGTTGAGTTAGGCGCACCAAAATGTTCCTGTATTAACTGTAGAAATATAAGGCAACAAATCTGAACACCATAGAATGAGTAAAGAAATTAGAAAGGAATATGATCAAGAAAAACGTTAAAAAAATCTGAGTCGATTTATTTTCGCCTAAGCGTTCTATATTTGAAGAAAAAAATTATTTTTTAAAGGGACTCCAAAACGGACGATACATTAAACAATATTGTACAATTATTTTATGTTAGTTTTACAAACCGTTCTTACGACTTGGATAGACAGCCAAAGAGATGTGGTGAAATGGTTCATGAAAACCAGACCCTCCAGGAAACTGTTGTAAATTGCACATGCTGGCATCTGGACACCATCCAGGAATACGAGGTTACGATTTGCATGTTACCATTTAACTATTCACGCACTTTCGATTCTGTAATTCGTACCTGAATACGTATAGTATGTCTAGGGCGCGCGCATGTGAGATTTGGATTTTTAACGTAGTTTTAACAATTTCTCAGCTACGATGTTTACAGTGTGGCAGTTTAAAGTGATGTCTTGTACTTCAGTATCATGCCGCAGACATGTAGCATGATGTCGCAACCAGTCACATTATTCTGACACCAGGCCTATAAGTCATAACAATAACCTCTTAATACTTGACGCCTATCGAGGATGCTGTTAGTAAAATTATTAGAAGTCTTTGGTATGGCTCGACTGGGGATCGAACCCTCGACCCCCGCATCCGAGGCGGGCGCTCTAACCATTAGGCCATCGGAGCAGTCTATCTTGAATGTCATTGATGAAATGGTAGACCCTTGAATATCACTGATAGAGTGGTGGACCCTTGAATGTCGTTGATAGAGATTTTTCACTCTATTATTATATAATAATTTGCTAGCGTAATTTTAACTGAGAGACGAATTCAGATTCCGCATCAATTGAAAATCCATTTGAAATTCAGCTATTTCGAAAAACACACGAAGAATGCAATCTTGTACACTGAATGTAATCCATGACAATTTAAAATCGAAATATATCATGTAAGGGAAAGGGAACTGTATATTGAGAACAACTGAGAGGAGATGATGTATTGAAGAGTACAGGCACAAGTATGCCAGAAAATCCCAAATGTTTGAATGTAGAAGAAGACTATGCGGATAATGTCAACAAGGAGGAAGAAGATAAGGGCCATGTTTAAGAAGATCATCATGATGATCTTATAGATGATGGTAATAATGCTGCTGATGAAAATAGACGATTATTATGAAGATGACGAAGACAACGATGGTGACTATGATGATTTAAAAGAACAAAAGGAATGTTACTGCTACTACGATGACTATGAGGATGAGCAAGGAGGCAAAGGTTGAAGAAGATTTAAAACAATCTTATTTTGTTTGCAGTGGGTTAGTGGCTTTGCTTTTTAATCTAAAAATACTGTTAAGTTAGGAATTAATAAAGAGAATGAAATAAATATTTACCTGAACCTGTGTTACGAATTATATGTGAATGTGCATAAAGGTGCGAGCAAAGAAAACTTTTATTACGGTTGCCTGGGTATAGGATTGACTTATATGGGTCATTTAAATGTTTCGTGCCAGAAGAAATATTTTGCAAGGATAAACAAGATAATAGATGAAAGCACACACAAACCACATATTTGCTGTAAAACATATTTCAAAGCCAAAGAATAAATGGAAACGTGTGTTAAAAAATTATTAATTGGGTGTTATTCACTGAAATAAGATTCAACGTATTCAAAATAGAGTAAAACGTCAATTATCCGTTCTCTTCAAAAATATATTTTTTGCCAAGAATCGACTCATAAGAAGATGTATTTGTTTTGGATAATTGGTTTTACATATGAGTTATAAATTTTCACAAAATAAGTTTTGTATTCCAGGAATTCTTTCTTGTTCCGCGTAATGGAAAAGTGGCGTTTGAATAGTCGACGTTTTAAAGTAATTGAATTTTCTCTTCTGGAAGGAATTATCCTGGAATCACCAGTACAATAAAGCATCTAACTGTGAAATACTAAAATAAAAAGACATCAATGCTTTCCAGAGACTATTTAATGTGGATTACATTATATTGCAATTAAATTAGTTCAAGAATAGCACAAGCAAATTACCTATATTTATTTCACGCAGTACAAATATAAATCACAACGGTAATGTTAACAAACGGCTCACTTTGATTGTAAAAACATAAAAATCAATAAGTTCCATTCACATGTGTTATTACGCATATTTATTTATTTCTAAGATATTAAAGAACGCAAAATTACATGGAACCGATAAAAAGATACTTATGTATATGTTGAGAGTTACAAATAATAAAATTATTAGTAAATATGTTGACGAGATTCGTCCTTATCCATTGGTCAGATCGGTCAGTTGTCATCTCAGCAGAATTAAAATAATTCCTACTGAATAAGTTATGTCACATGAATAGGTATTTGGAAATATTAGATAGCATAGCAAGATCTGTAACATATAGTCGTGATAAACTCTTGAGAGAATGAGTCAATCAGATTCTTTCCTACTTCGTTCTTATTCTTATTTCTTGTGTTTCTGAGGTAATGTCAAGTATGCAGACGTGTTCATTTTGTATTTATGTATTAGTTGAGGGGAAAATCCAACTGCTTGGATTGTTTAGTGGAAATAGAAAGTACTGATTGGATTATAATTGTATTTTAGAACTATTGTGAAATATTTAGCGGACTTCTATACAACACCATCTTGGCAACGTCATGATTCTTGGCGGACCGGTACATTTGGAATCTGAAATTTATATGGAACTTTTCATTTTTTTGAACTCTAATGGAACTTTTTCATTTATAACTCTGATAATTACATTATTTGCTAAGTTTTACAAATCTTATTGGTTTTGCTACTTTCTATTACTTTGTTTATAACCATAGAACCGTATCACAACCGTAAGACGCTTTTCATATTTCAGCCAAATTTAATTATACAATAAAAGGTCGGAGCTATAGCTGTTTCAGTTTCTTTATTCTCATTTACGTGACGGTCGCTAGGAACAATAAATCTGCCAGTCATTCTTTCGGTTTGCTGTCACTGTACTAATCTGTCTTACTGTATATTTTTGTTTTTCTTCACCCCTCCCCCTACACTACGCAATCAAGAAAATGGAGATCATGTTAGAGTAAGAAGGAAAAAAAGGAATAACAAAAGGAAAAAGACCCTTCTCCACGAAAAATAGTTTAATTTTGGTTTCTGAGAAACATTGTTGACATTGCAAACATGCTCGTAATTCAATTTATCTTTTAGCATGAATAAGCCATACCTATTTCAAACTTTAATTCTTATACAAGCAATATTATTTCTCCTATACTGTTATTTCTTAATACCAAACTTTTAGGAACTTTGTACAGAGACATCTTAACACATTTACCAGTAGCGTGTGGATGCAAACTATTCGAATGACACATTAAAATAAATTAGCATGATTTAGAACAAGTTCCTTAGCTTACGAATTTTTTAATCCATTTGCATATAATAATTATTTTAAATTTTTTTTTATAAAGTTGTAATCAACAAGTCGCCCACCTACCAATAAAATTCTTTTTCCTAATATTAATGTCAATTACGTTCTGTAAAATAAGCAATGGCGCACAACATATTTTATAATTGAAAAGTTTATTTTATGTTTATATTTTGTAAATAAACATATGCTTCCCTTATCCAGACTGTATGATCCAATTGGGGCAGTTTTTATGTTTATAATATTTTGCATATAAACGCTTTTCAATGATGTTCATTTTTTTTTAAAAAATAAAATTTATTTGGATTTTACATAAGTTATATCCATCCACGTATCGTGTGTACTCTATTAGAAAATTGGCTTCTATGAAATCAATTATTTTGCAAAACAAGTGTATGCATACATCAGTGGTACCACTGAAAGTATATTATACACATTTTGTCCAGCTTGCGCAAAAAAATTGCAAGTTTATAACACAATGAGTTTTGTACATACAATGAAAACTGCATAGGTGTCTGAGACCCATAAGCGATAACCGGACAAAAAAAGCTGTTTCGTCTGGTCATGTATCACCGATAAAGTAATGATTAATTGACAGTTGTTATGGTGCCCTCGACAGCTGGAAGTTGGCGCTAGGTGGTGTCTCAGATTGAGGAAAATGGGGTATCGAATATAAAAGCTGATATCACATTGGTGATCATTTAATCTGGTTAAGATATGGGTTCAAACCCAAAACAGCAAAGATATCAATCGAACAAAATAGGCTACTATTTATCACAATTATCTTGCTACAGCGCTGCTTTCTTCAATTAAATCCTAGATCGAACTAGTATTAAAATTACTGATATGTTTCTTTGGACCAATTTTGATAAAAGAAAGAAACAAAGCGTCAGCGGGACATAATTGATTAAGCTGTTTGTCAAGATCAATTGCATATTCTTAAATATATTATTCAACTTCTTGTACTCACCTATCTATTTAAACAGCTGGAAATGCAACTATGTGTAACGTGTTGGGTCAATAATTTCTATTCTTCTGCATGCACGCTTCAGACAATTCCCTTTCTCTCAGATCGTAACAATCCTCTTTTCCTTTGTTCACAATCATCTATGCAGAGCACTTTCTGTTATCAGCGTGGCATACAAGAAATCAATTACAAAGAATGCGATCCAACGTTATGTACAACCTGTGTGAAATACATAAACTGCAACAGAAAGAACGTGTTTGTTGCTGTAAATGTTTCTGCAATTCATTCAGAAATGATGCGTTTGAATACATATTTTTGTGATGGGAACATGGGAAATCTCACAGCCAGAATATGTCTGCAATAGTTTTGAAGAAACTTTAATAATAAAGCAAGGATTTGAGATGGTGATCATCAATGTTACTTTACTTTCAATTGCCACGCATTGTAGAATAGAATTAGTAGAATAGAATTACTGAATCCAGAAACGAAACGCTGGAATAATTGTTAAATGTAGTAAAATGCATAAAGCCGAGAGTTGATGAATTCTGGAATCCAAGCCGGTCTGCTGATGCATAAATGGATTATTTATGATATGAATCATATATGTAAACACTTACGCAATCCATTCTCTTCGCCCTCTTTGATCTTGATGTAGTGTTGATTTGCTGGTAAATTATTATTTAGTTTCAATACGTATCTCATATTTACTTGCTCAGATTTGCAGGGTTTTATCGTTTCCGGACTGTTTTGATGACAACATTGAATTTTACATTAAATAATTAAATAATAATCAGAATCCAAGGATCAAAATAAGATCGCGAAAGGTTCTGCATGAAAAGACTAGTATTTTAACTAACATGGGTAATATGGAGGCGTTCAATACAGTTCTTTAGTCTGTGTATTCGTATTGCACACATAATTTCCGTATCGTATACACAGGATGAAACTAATGTTATCAACTTGTAATTTTAAATAATAGCCTGCTTATACAATAACTCTTTATTGCCATAGATTGTAAACTACAATGTTATTTCGAAAATGACTACACAGTTTTTAACTATCAAAATTCAGTCGTATTTGGAAAAGTAATGGGATAGGTTGTACGATCTATTTGGATTCAGTTCACAATTATTACTTCCGGGTCATGACAGTTATCCTAGTCTATTTTTGAGCATTTTTCCTCTCTAATTTTGATCATGATACACGTGTTATTATTAGGATCCCACTTGTTAAGTAGCGGTGGATTGCTTTGGTTTAGTTATCGTTATTTATGAGATGATCGACCACAGTAATATTGACCTGATTGAGTAATTAATAAAATAGAATATGAAATTAATGAATGGAATAACATAGATCTGATCTAACAATTGAACTCCTTTGCTCAGCATGTCTGCATAAGCAGGATGCTTTCGGTCCTTTTAAAGTCAACGTTGATGACAGGTGAGAGTGGCCGTATTCACTTTCCGCTTCTCTCTATCTCTCCAGCCTCTTTATAGTCTTCACGTGTAACTTGGTTGTCCTCTCTCTTTCCTCACTGTGTGGTGTACATATGAAGCTATTTTCCCCCTTTAAATAAATAGCTAGCAACATAAATATATTTATCAAGTTCATTTAACTTCTCTGATCGAACAGTAATCTCTATTCTTGTTTCGTCAGATATCGTCTTATTTTAGTAATTCTAGAGAAACTAAGACTAATATGGGTAGTTCTCAGTCTGACTGCTGATCCTCATGACCCTATTACTATAAAATTAATATCTTTCTCTAGAAGCTAGTCGCATTCTTAACTGGACTATGGCATAACTTAGATACGATAAACCGTACAACTCACCTGTGGCCTATAACTCCCTATTTGAGCTAAGTCGGTTGGAAGGCGTATGATTCTCAGTTGAAAAGAATTTTTAACTTAATTACGTAAATGAATTAATGGACTTTTCACGTCTAGTCTTAACTACATTACTTGCTAACTAGCAATTTATTGGCATAACATTTCTTGACGTAGTAAAAAAAATTTAGCCTACATATCATTTAGGGCAAATAATGATTCCTATTACATACAAACAAGCGAATTCGAACAAATTCATATCAAGGAAATATTTTATGACAGTCTTACAATACGTGAGTAATGACATATTCAAAACAAATGAATGCAAACAATTAACTAACTCCGAACTCATCAAAGGAAAAATGATATATGAATTTACAACAGATACAACAAGTAATTACAAACTTCAGACAATACCGTGTGCTTTCCGAGACTCGCTTTTCCTATGCAGCCGAATCTCTATATACCCTTGAGACACCCGTGCCTTGGGCAATCATTACATGTTATTTCCAGAGTCAAATTCTTGGCTTAGAAATATATACTAACTAGTGTAGCGAGGGAAAAATTAGTAAAACATTAAATTTCGTCTAGAAAACACTCACCTCTCAATTAGCTTAACCAATCAGGATCAACTTTATCTCTTTGAAAAAAAAAACTTGAATGAGTCGTTCGAAGTTAGAATAATTATCTCCGTAACTATTTCAAGATAAACTCATTTTATGACATTTATTTCAAATGGCCCAAAATTGTCCATGGATTGACTCCATTTTGTCGATGATCTGCTACTTAAACCCAAATCATCGAAGCCTTTCTATTTGTCTGACCGTCATCCCAACATATTCTGCTTAAAACTCAATCGTTCCCAGGCTAGCGATTTATTGCGGTTATAGTCCATACGTCAGTGTTAATTGGTACGTGCCCCTCATGTATATTGCAGCAATCTTCCCTCAAAATCGGTTGAATGTGGTGGGTTTTTCGCGACAGTACAGTTGGTAACAAGACATTGATACTGGTCTAGTAGTATAATCTCTGACCCATTGTAAGATACTTAGATGTAACGTACGATTAGGAATTAGATACACTGGAAAATTCAATACTGACAAACAAATGTAAGGACTATAAAGTAAACATAATTGAGAGAGTGAGTCGAACTGGTTAAACGGGTAGAATTCGCCTCACAAGCTTAAGTGAGAAATGCCCTAAATAGCAATGAGGAGTGTATGGGCATATTAGAGTACCTACCGCCGAGACATTAGTGTTGATTGAGGCTGACAAGACGTTGTTGGAACCGATTGTTTGATGATGATTTCTCGGATGAAGCTGGTATGCAAAGTGACACTAGACAAGAGACCAGGTAGTTTGTAACTGAAAATTTAGATTGAAAAAAAAATAAGCAAACTCCAAACGCAATAACAAAGACTCCGGAAGTCATGCTCAAATTTAAGAAATGTCCTCTTGTTGAGAAAAAAATTATCTACATTATCCTTGTTTAAGTGGTGTAAAGGACTAAATTTTTAGGTCGATCTTTGTTTGTTAGAATTAATTATAATAGAACACACCTAGTCGTATGCATGTACCATTAACGAGATTTATGGGGAAATGGCCACATTGTACAAGCCATAAAGTACAGATTAGTTCGGGTACGGTCAGAAGTTATTAGTTTTTTAAATTAAGGGCTTAGTTTATTTAAACTTAACGAACGGGTTTAAGTATGGTTTTGCGTGGAATAGATAGTAGGAGAAAGCACAGTCATAACCATTTGCTGACAGAAATAATGCAGTGTTTAATGCCAGAAAGGCGGGAAGTATTGTAAATCTGATTGATCACGCTGGGAAGGGAGCCTAGTTTAGAAGGAAAACCTTGAGTTTAAATGTACTGGAGGGATTTTAAAATTCAGTCTGCATTTCTCTACGAGAGGGAAAAAGGGAGTAAGATCAAAAGACTGGGGATTATAATAAGTAAAATTCTCGTCCATCAAAATTCTATGCAAGGGATAGACGTTTGTCTAAAGGATTTGACAGACACCAAAAGCTTTGAAAAACGAGGTGAAATAGTCTGGAAAAGACGTTTCAACCAAAACTGTGGGAAGAAAAAGGGCAGTTCAAAACAAAAGGAGAGACAACTAGACTTGTTAAAATGAAAGAAAGTGGAACGGAAGATGTACTAAAACAATGGAACCGAAGTATAGTCTAAGAGGACCGGTGGAATGGAATCAGTCACCAGGTTATACATTGATGCCAGGCAGAGTTATTCGATATACTCGGACTCGTACATGATGATCTTGATTCTATCTTAAACAGAATCGCTTATCTCATAATGTCGTTGAATTGTTGAAATTCCTTAATTAGTTAATACGTAAAGAAAGAAGTGTATCTTTCGAACTGTAACTTTCATATTATTTACTTGTATTATTTACTTGTGGAAATTTGTTTTGTTTGAAATTTTATTACATTTTGTCTTTATTTGAAATGGGGGATCGACTTATTTGTTCTATATATTAGCTCAGCTTACATGTTTATGCCATCCATAAATTCCTACTTTGTAGTAGCTTTATTCGATACCGGGCAAATTACATCGTTAAATGCCACTCCTAGATACGAAGCCGAAACCTGTAAACCCGCCACAAATAAGTTGATGAGGAGTTTACCAAAAGTGGACACTTATCTTTTGTCTACCTGGTCACTATAATGAAAATGAGATGGTTCATAATATGACTCAGATACTCTTAATTGTTTTAACAGAGCTAAAGACAGATATATACGTGGCAATTTACCGCATCTGATCTTCAACTGACATTGAATGAAGTCGCAATGTGCTTAATTATTGACTCAACATTAAATAAAATGGTTTATGAAATCAAAGAACAGAAGATTCTTTCAAAACATTGCCTCTGGAATATTTTTGAAAATATGTTGGGTTTTTTCAATAGGTTTTTATGGAGCAAGTATCAATGAAAGAACTTTCAAATTGTCTATTATTATTACTAAGGACTAAAATTCACTAAGCAAATCTGAAGACATAATGTGGAAACATCTGCAACATAAAGGCGGATTTGTCGAAGAGAGCTGAAGCTCCATGAACTCTCACTGAAATTTAGAAGAATTACATCTTGTTATAATGTTGGTCTTACTTTTTCATCACAGGAGCACAAACATAAAATTGTATTTCTTTTAACACTTTAAATTCTTGCCATTTTCCAACTTGAAAATAAAATAAAAAACATACATGCTTGCATATACATACATACATACATACATACATACATACATACATACATACATACATACATACATACATACATACATACATACATACATACATACATACATACATACATACATACGTACGTACGTACGTATGTACGTACGTACGTACGTACGTACGTGCGTGCGTGCGTGCGTACGTACGTGCGTGCGTGCGTGCGTGCGTGCGTGCGTGCATGCATGCATGCATGCATACATGCATACATACATACATACATACATACATACATACATACATACATACATACATACATACATACATACATACATACATACATACATACATACATACATACATACATACATACATACATACATACATAGCATTAAATCTTAGTCTACGATTTGCATTGGAATAATTTATATTTTGCTACAAACTTTCTGGAGTAACAAATGCAGTGCTATTAACAGGACATAGCGATATTAATAGTACAGTACATTGGGATATTAACAGTATTCAGTATTCAGTGGTATTTACAGGGCATAGCAATACTATGATTAAAAAAACGAATGTACTGAGTACCCTGTAGCGACCGATAGAGGGTACATTTTGTTAGCTCATAGATGGGGGATTTCGTTATGGACAGGTTGTTGTTGTTATTGTAGGGTTTAACGCCATTTTCAGCACAATATATGCTATACATGGCGCCCATTATAAATAGTGGAGGAAGAAATCGGGGAAACCCCGGAAAGAACCACTGACTCACGAGAAGCTACTGGCAGAGATTTTCTAATAGGGATTAAATGAAAAATTAATGTTTCCGTCACAAACATATTGAATTAACGATGATATATCCAATACTAGGTCGATTTTTTAAACTCCCACTGTAAACAATTTCAACAGTGCTGTATATATATATGTAAGTGCGGACTACTGTTTTGATTGGTCAGTATCATGCATGACGTAAAAAGTTTGGAGCTGCGTACATCGTAGATAAAATAGACTCATATGTGAATTTTCCTATTTATTTTGTTGAATATTGAAGTATGAAAATAAGGTATTTTACGATGGTACAGATTGTATTATGTGAAACAAGAGATTTGTTTCTTTCTTTAGTGAATATGACAGGTATGTTTCTCTTACATATGAGGACTGATTTTTATCAGTATAGAGTCAGCGGCAATTTTGTTTACAGACGCTACAATAAAACTACTGAATTTCATCTTTTCTTCATTTGCACTCTGTAAAGATTAGATGTCAACTGGGGTCGTCTCGAAATGCCATATCAGATTGTTAATGTAGTTGATGAACAAATTGTTCCTCGTTTTTGGATGGAAATTATTTTATAAACTAATGAAGGAATTTTTTAGTAAGAAATTTATAAGTAAACCTCTGGAGTTTTTCGGTGTGAAAATAACGCAGTTCTAGGCAAATATGGCAACCTACAGAATAAATTTTTGCTTAATTTATTATTTTGAAATTCGAACTACTCATTCCCTTTATAAGTTATTATACACAGTACTTTTCTTATTTTCATCCACGATTTTAATTTTTCAATTCCTCGTTATCGGTAGAAATTGTCCAGAATCTAGATTGCTTTGTTTGCTTCTGAATAGTAGTAGCCTTTTATATATTTCCACAGCAGAATAACAGTAATACAGTCTGTACTTCAATACAGCAGTAATATAATCTGTACTGCATAATATCAGATTCCACTGTATTGCTGAATATCAGTTTTTCATTTTCATCAGACAAGTAGAAAATTTCATCTTATCGTATATTCAAGGAATATATTTATTGCCGCGAACTATAAGAACTAATGAAACCAAAGTTTTAATTTTTACTTGGGTAATTTTGATTCCTGTGAATGGCCTAAACCCGGGATATTTTAGGAATCATACTGGGACATTCATGCAGCATTTGAGTTTTCAAATAATTTCCAATACTGTCATCTGAATAGTTCGTGACCAATTAAAATTTTCCAGTATGCATTGCAAATATTTCGTTGTGTTTCTGAGATTCACTGCATAGTGAAACGAACAGTTCTTAGATTACGGTAGTTTGGGCAAAAATACAGCATAGCATTTACTGCGTGCACGACAGTTGAAACGTTGAATAACATATATGGCGTTAAAATATGTTGCTAAAAAGCATCAATTATTCCTGCTTGGAGAAATGCTGAACATCATATGTCGCGTTAAAATACATTAGGTCGCTGCACATCATCTATTATTTCATATGATAGGTGAAATGCATTAGAAAGAACGTTTTAGACCTGTTATCTGTGAAATTTGGAGTTTCCTTTGTATATCCAAAATTTCGTAACGAGAAAGAGTCCAGGTTCATGACCTACGACAATTCTGTTAATGCTTTATGCACTATTTGCTGAAGTGTCAGTTTAAAATTGATTTTACCGCCAAGTTAACCACTTTCATGAATAAATACCATCTTTTCTAAATAATTAAATGAAGTTAGATGGATTTGATTATATGGAAATTATGAACTTATGATTGGAACCTTCGAGTAAAGAGTACACATCGATAATGTAAAATTAACTTGAATGAGTTTAATTTTGTACTAACGCTACAGTACATAGTGGAATTCAGTGTATGATCGCTATTGTACATAACGGAATTCAGTGTTCTAACAATATTTACGTATTGGATTTTGGTGTACTAACGCTACTGTAGGTAATAGATTTTAGTGTACTAACGCTACTGTATGTAATGGATTTTAGTGTACTAACGCTACTGTAGGTAATGGATTTTAGTGTACTAATGCTACTGTAGGTAATGGATTTTAGTGTACTAATGCTACTGTGTATGTAATTGATTTTAGTGTACTAACGCTACTGTAGGTAATGGATTTTAGTGTACTAACACTACTTCATCACATGGTAGGTGTAGTTTTCCAATAGTATGCGCATTTTCATATTTTTGATATTACCACATGTTAAAATATCACTTTATGTGATTCTGATTGGCCCAAATAAGCCCATGAAGCTATTGTGCAGTATTCTCTTAACTGATTGGTTTTGATCCTGGGAAAACTTTTTTTAACACAGCCTTTTGGAAGTTTTTGCTTTCAATGAACATTTTTCCCGTCATTTTTCGCAGTAACTCGCTAAAGGGAATTTGGAAAAATGGTATCATCTGATTCAATATGGTTAATTGATGTTTAGAGTAAAATGGCTAAAACCACAGGACAAAACAATAACAAACAAAAGTAAAACTACGGGTATTGATTGCGTGGGGTTGGGATTGAAGGAGGTAGTATATATGTAGCATGAAATCCACCCTATATACAAGCGTGGTTACGATCTTAACTTACAAAAGTAAATAAATTCACCTCTGGTCACAGAAGAATGTGGACATAATCCGGTCTCCAAACTGATAGAAGTTCATCCAACAGCTGTATATTTACGCAGTCCATATCTGATGCAATTCCGAATCATATTCTATAGTCAAAAGTTCCAAATCAAACACTGCATATATCCGGTCACAAGATTATGTAAACATGGATCGTTAACTATACGGGTAGAACATCATATTACGCGACTCACAAACATTGGACATTCAATGTTGAAAAATGATTTTGTCTGTGTAAAATGTTCAGTTTATTTTTAAAGGACGCTTGTTCTTTGATTTACATTTTGTAAGAAAAGTATTATCTACTTCTGAACTGCAATACTTGTTCAGCTTTGGTAGGGACTATTTTTTAAGCACAACAAACATGTAAGGGTGCAAATTTCTGTCGATCTACGAAAAGCACATTAATTTTGGCAGGTGAACGATTAATTACATTCATGGGGACCGTGGCGTGTCAAATCACCATAATGCAAGGATTTGTAACATCTGTGTCATGAGAGGAGTATTTCTTAATTAAGCCTGCGTTTATTTAATCGTCAGACAGACTGGAAGGATAGGGTTTAATTTTCGATCATGTATCGGAATTGTCAGATTTGAAATTTTCCAGAATTAGTTATTTGGGAATCTGAGGTCACGCAGACAACAAATTTGGCGTCTAGTTAAGGCGGGATAGATATTTAATCAGGACTGGTTACGTTAGATAAGGGGCATGGTTCCCACGAAAATTCTTGGCTGTTAGAATGTCCCATCGGTACACTTTAGTCAGTCTACTCTTTTCTGCAAAAGAAAACAAATGTTGGAGACTCCGAGTTTAAATTTAGAAGAAATGCACTCGTAAAATAATTATCCAAAGAATCGGATGCATGGAAAATCATCTGACAATTTGGGCGGTAGGAGCGAGCGAAGCTTGAAGTACAAGGTGAAATAGTTCCACAGGACATATTTACGTACCTACCTATGGAATCATCTACATATCACGTACATACATATCCACTTACCCATGCAAAGTTCGAGGGCCGAAAGAGAAGAGACAATAGAGGGAAAAGTGGTGTGATGTGATTATGATTTTTAACGTAGCTTTAACAATTTTTCAGTCATATAGCTACGCTATGTCTGCAGTGTGGCAGTTTATAGTGATGTCTAGCACTGGGGCATCATACCGCAAACATGTAGCATGATGTCCCACCCAGTCACATTATCCTGTCGAGTCTAGGACATCTTCCTCAAGACATTTCCTCCAGACTTTACCCCCGACATATCCTCCTGGACATTCCCCCACCCCCTGGACTCCCTCCATCAAATAGGACTCCCCCCAGTAATTCCTCCTTTGATCTTAAAACTTAATTCATTTAATATGACATCTTGCCAATAAAATATAAAATCTTATATTAAGATTATGTTAAAAGAAAAAGGTTATTTGAAATATATCTCAGTAGTGTTAAACAAAGTTAACATTTTCACATATTAAAAAATGTGTTGTTTAAATGTTAATATTGTAAGCAATTGCTCTTAAGTATTCTATGTTGTCACGATTGTCGAAGTCAGCGACTATGTTTGCAATTCTCGAAGAACAGTCTTACTTCTTCTTTGGTTATTACACCATAATCCGCTTATGTCAACATCGGGCCTGAGCACTGTACTGAAACAACTCCAATTAATTGAATGATGGCTCATACATCTGGTGTTTATCTTAAATATACAAAAAATGCACTATAAATAAAGGTTAGACTCAAGCCTCATCAACATACTTCAAAGAAAACTCCTGTTCTACATTCATTAAAAGCACTAGCAATTGATTGACAAATAGACAATGCCCATTTTTATTATAACTAACAGCTTAAAAATGGGTGGGAATTTATGTTCACAGTTCAAATGTGGTGACAAGCTACCCTTAAGATCCATGATTGTGTGTGTGTGTGTGTGTGAGAGAGAGAGAGAGAGAGAGAGAGAGAGAGAGAGAGAGAGAGAGAGAGAGAGAGAGAGAGAGAGAGAGAAAGAGAGAGAGAGAGAGAGAGAGAGAGAGAGGGTCAGGAAAGTGGATATTTTACATTTATTAATGCATTTATGTAAGAGTCATTAATGGTGATGCGGGGTGCGAGTATACATCAAGCTAAATGTTACTATATATAAATAAAGTTGTATAAAGATAATGGGGGAAATGACTGGTGGAAAAGTCCTATTTGATGGGGAAGCGGAGGGAGGGTAAATGTTAGTTGGGGGGAATGTCGGGGGGAGGGGTCAGGGGATGGGGGTCAAAGGGTCAGGGGGTGGGCTGGGGAGAAATGTCCAGAGGGGAAATGTCATGATACCTATCCTGACACCAAGCCGACCAGTCGTAACACTAACCTCTTAATGCTGAGCGTCAAGCAAGGCAGTTGTTAGAACCATTTTTTGTAAGTCTTTGGTATGACTCGACCAGGGATCGAACCCACGACCTCTCAAATCCGAGGTGGACACTCTAGCCACTAGGCCACCGGCGTGGTTGAAAAAAGTGGAAAGAACCAAGAAGAACAGTCACAGTGAAGATGGAGAACAGTCACAATGAAGATGAATTGAACCGGAAATAATCAGCTTATGAAGTTTTACTTGGCAATGACTTCGATTGTGCTCTCGATTATGTGATGAACTAATTCTATCATTTAAAACAGATCGATATTTATATAAGTATAATGGTGTTAGAAATTCGGTGAATGATTTATTTAAAAATAAAAGTGTATCTTCCTAATGTAATGCATTATCACAATTGTTTATGTAATTGACTAATTTCTTGCCTTTTTATGTACGGGGGCTCGTGTCATTCAGTTTTATATATCTGCAATAGCACCGAAGGCGATCAACCTCTAGATAACGATAACTCACCCCACCCCACCCCAAAAAACGGGGGGGGGATTTCGTGGCAAAATAAAAGGTGCAACGTCTTTTGGAATGAACGAAATCATTCGTTCTTCTTTCCATCTAAATAATTTCCACTGGGGAAAAAAACATAAGAATCTCAAATGGGTAATGATTTAATATTAAATTTATGAAACTTGTTGAATAATGTCCAGCTATTGCGAGTCGAGGCTCTATGCTCTAAAAAATCTGGACATTATTAAACTCGTTTCATAAATCCAAAATTAAATCGTTACCCATTTGAGATCCTCTATGTACGTAATGCAATTAGGGGTATTAACACTATTGTAACATAATGGTTTTCAGTTTGCTAATGTTACTGTACGTAATGGATATCATTGTACTAATACTGTTATACGTAATGATTTCATTGTACTAACACTGTCATACGTCATGGATTTCAGTATATCAATACTACTGTACGCAATTAATTTCAGAGTACTAAGATACAATACTTAAAATTATTTAACTTTTTGTCATGATTATTTTCCAGAAGCAGATTTCTTGGCAACGCTTTAAAATGATAAACTGCATATATATTGAATCAAATAAGGGTTAAATCATAAATTGTTATTTATATTTGAGAATCTAAATTGCTGTGAAACAGGTATTGTGAATCTACATATTAATTAGCAGCATTTTGATTGATTCCTGACAGACTATTTAAATAATAATTCAATCATTTTGACTAACCTGATCGTGTAAACTACTAAAAAATAATTTTGTTTTGCCGTGTAAGATTTTTGAAATAAACTAATGGATTTTAAATATTAGCATTAAACTTCTTTTTCTCTCTGATTGAATATAAAATGTCGAAGGTTTGTCAAAGTGATTAGCGTTGTCTGACAATGACCAATAAATAATCTTCCGGAATATTGAATCGATGGCAATTTAGTCTTATGCACACTATAGAAATATTGCATTGATAGTTGTAAGGTTCATCGTCCTAATTAATTATGGATGTGAATTGAATTTTTGTGGTTGTAAATTAGCTGTAAACTGTGACGTGATAAAGTCTGTCATATGTAAACATTATGTCAATTTACTGAACTGTTTTGGCACTATTTTTCAAAGGTTTTAACTTTTTTGACATTTAATAAAATTTGGTGCTGAGTAACCATTCTTCACGTCTTAAACGAACCCTGATTAAAACGTGTTTCTGATCAAACATAGTAGACTACTGTTAATGGGGAAACTAGTCTTTAATTACGTTACTCTATGAAGATGTGATGACTTTTTACTAATGAAACAGAGATGTAATAAAAGTAACATCAATCTTGCGTACTATATACTATAGCCAGCTTATGACTTATAAAAAGACTTATTTAACTTGGTGTTTTAAAGTATTTCATAATTTCTAATCCATATTCTGCCAGGTTTTCTTCAGCGCCAAGAAAGAATGAATATCTGCGATTTACTTACTCCTTTTTGAAGGAAAGGGAGTTATCAGTGACTCAACATATATCGAACGAATAATAACCACTTGACTTCTTAGAGGTCTCTAATGGGCCGCTTGATGGTGATGTGGAGACCCCACCCTCTGTTGGATTGAACAATATATATATTAATGGTCGAAATGACAATAGTGATGAATGGGCGTACCATAAGTTATTAATGAGGTTATAGACTTGATCCAGCGAGTATAGTTCTAGCAAGAAGACCAGACCTATATGATCAAGGACGGTTGGTACGAGCTGAGAAGGAGCTATCTTGTGAGTAGGTCCGGTTATGGTTCCAGAGTATATTTTAGACACGAGGCGATTGGAATGAGTTTAAATAATCTGATCCGACTACTAGGTACGATATGTAGGGGCCTAAAGGATTAAGGATAAACGTTTTAGGTATCAGACTGTGCCCGGAGAGAAGGCGAGGTCCGTAATCTAGACCCTTTAGATCATTAACGACTGTCATCTGTCATGTGTTTAGTGGTGCAACGGAAGAGTTCTATGCACCGTGCTGGAGCATGCGAGCACAGGCGTAAGGTGTAACCCTTAGACAGACTGGCCTAGATGTTATTGCCATATTGCATCAGAGACAATTAAGATGAACGGTGTCGGATATATAATGGTGGTATCAGAAAACGAAAACAAAACAGACAATTCATCTCATCTCATATCATCTCTCTTCCTTTCCTTATTCCTGTCTTCAATTATTCATCGTTCATCCATTCATTCCTCTTTCTTTCTTCATTTGTCTTTTCTCTCATCCTTGTTTCATTTAAATTAATTATTCCTTTATTTCTATTATCATTCATTCCTTCATTCAGACATGTGTTTATTCCATCATGTCTTCTTAAATATGCATGTCACTACGTTATATCAAATTTCATTATATCATCGTAACATCGTAACAATTTATCACCAGAAAACAAAATAA
Source organism: Potamilus streckersoni (assembly GCA_016746295.1). Taxonomy (NCBI): domain Eukaryota; kingdom Metazoa; phylum Mollusca; class Bivalvia; order Unionida; family Unionidae; genus Potamilus; species Potamilus streckersoni. Next base: position 1,371,392 of record JAEAOA010001748.1, on the reverse strand, counting down.
ACATGAAAATCAAAGCTAACACAAAAACACTAGAATTAGTTCCTTGATTTCAGCAAAAATAAACTGGAACCTGTCTACCGTGAAAATGGACACACTTCTTCGGTCTCAAACATTTCGCACTATAATGAACCCCATATAGTCGAAACTTAACGCGCGTAGTGCGACAATCACCAAACTAAGTTTATGCCTAGTAATTAAAAAAAACCCCAAGAAAATATACAGGCAGATGTTATTTATCGTAAATACTTCATTCAAAATTGACTTGAAGTTTTGTCAAAATATACAAACATTTTGTTGCGTACGAGAGGAAACTTGGTCAGCTCTCGTTTTTCAGTAAAAATAATGAACGCCAGGAAGCAAAAGAATATCCTCAAGTCTTGAATAATGCCAATGATTCTTAGGGATTCTGGTCGGAGAGGTTTTAATGTAATTAGAGAAAACATTATCTACATTATCTAGATTATCTAGATTAATATTATGATTCTATGCTAATAAAAATGCAAATAGTACTGGAGGAAGATTCCCCTCTCTCTCTCTCTCTCTCTCTCTCTCTCTCTCTCTCTCTCTCTCTCTCTCTCTCTCTCTCTCTCTCTCTCTCTCTCTCTCTCTCTCTCTCTCTCTCTCTCTCTCTCTCTCTTTAATACATCACTGAACCAGACTGATTATGTTCTAATGTTATTATTTGTAATATTATTATTGTTGCTTTGCTTCGTATATGTAATAACTATAACATATGAAACTCTAACGTTGCGATAACTTATTGTCCGATCCTAGTATACATGTATTTCGTTTTAGATACAAAAATGTGCTAAAAACTCAATAAGAAAAAAATAAATCTCATATGCATTGTTATCATGTTACAGTGTAAGACCCGAGTTATGAACAAAGTTATTTCTTTCTTTTATAAATGAAAATAATGCCACGAAATTGTAGATACTGTCATGGATGAAATCTTGTCTTCCACAAACCTACGTTATTGAATTATATTGCATTTGTTCTAAAAATGGTCTGTATGTCCTATTCACTGCATGAGGGAAATATCATTACAAGAAGCTGAAACAACTCTTTGAGTTAAGAACTGGCAACAGTGCATACTGGCCAGAAAGACCAGAAAGTACTTACTTGTTCAATTGTCTCCAAGATATGCTACAAAGGTTTAATATTTTGGTATTCCATCTTTTTTTATTAAGTTAATAAATTTTGCCCAGAGAAAAGACATTAAAGATGTTTGCATTATCGTGGTCATATCTGTACTATTAGAATTCAGAAGCAAGTTAATGTTGATGCGATCATCTATTTAATATGAGATGCGATAACTAAATTTTAAAATGAATAGACTCGCGATCGACAGATAAGTTCCTTTGCGCATTAACGAGTAGAGATAACACCTGCATTTTGAAGGAATGCAGCTATAAAATAAATCTATATTTCTAGTCGTGTGAACATAAAGTCTTGCGTCATTCACATTTGCAATATACATAAATAATGAATTCCATTCTTCAGCCAGCATCCCCCTCCCACTCTGCTCAAGCAAATTTGAATTCCCCTGTTGAATGATTTGCTCTTGATCTCTAACACGCCAATTTTAACACAAACGTTCATTCGGAGAAAGATTGACCCCATTCTGCAAAAATACCCCACAATTTTACAAATCTCTGTTTTGGAGCAAAAAAAAATCCATTATCTTGACTAATATACACCAGGTCTTTTGTGTGGAATGTTCCTGAAAACAACCACATATATCCATGTGAAGGTGCACGATCTAAGGCACCATATTAAGCCAAATTCATGCTATATTTTCATGAATCAATAAAGCAACCACTTTGAGCAGGTATTTACCCATTTCACATACAATATCATGAATTTTACATGAATTATGTTCTCAAAACTATTATATTGTTTTCAGTAGGTAGAAAACGTTGTTCCTCGTTCAGTTAATCACCTCAAAGGGGATTGCAAAATGTTGAATTAAAAAAAAAACGCCAGGTTATAGTGTTTTTTTTTTTTTTTTTTTTTTAAGGAGCTGGCTCACTGTATGAATATGAACCAATATTTTAAATACAAAGCCGGCTCACCTGGTTCAAAATATGTTGACCATCCAAAACTAAAACAATGTTTAAAACACCATCAACAACAACAACCTCCAAAATAAATACTACAAAACCTCCACTAAGGAACTGGATCACCATCTTTGTTCAGTCAACCGGTCTAGAACCGTAGAATAAGGTTATATAACAATTAGAAGAGTTTATCCTTATTGAGGTACATTTTTTGTTTTTCTTAAAAATATACAAACAACAAGCAATCCTTTTTAAAAGAAAATTGTTGTTGTGGGTTGAAGGCCATTATTCATCACACGACTCTGCATAGCTCTCAGTATGGCTGGTGGAGGATGTGTGATTATGATTATGATTTTTAACGTAGCTTTAACAATTTTTCAGTCATATCGCTACAATGTCTGTAATGTGGCAGTTTATAGTGATGTCTAGCACTGGGGCATCATGCCGCAGACATATAGCATGATGTCTCACCGAGTCACATTATTCTGACACCAGGCCGACCAGTCCTAACACAAATCTCTTAATGCTGAGCGCTAAGCGAAGAAGCTGTTAATACCATTTTTTTAAGTCTATGGTATGACTCGACCGGGGATCGAACCTACGACCTCCCGCATCCGAGGCGGAATGCTCTAACCACTTGGCACCGGAGCGGTGAAAAAATAACCTCAGAAAACCCCGGTAAGAAAACCTGAGTAAATCCAGGGAAGAACGACATTATTAGTCTCATTTTCCAATATTTTAATATATTAGTTTTCAATAACTATTTAATATAGTGTATTTAAGCATCTTTAACATAGAAAATGATTAATAAAATTAAATGGGTTGAAATAGTTTATTTATTCTTCTGTCTAATTTTACACGATTCAAAAGTTTAATAAGAACACAAAATGATTTAGTCTTATCTAATTGTAAATTATAACAGCTGTAAAATAATTAGAATATATCCTAATGCGCAAAATTATTACCATTTTCACATTTTGTATTTTTAAAACTATTGTTTAGTTATGTACTAAGGTAAAATAAAAAAAATTAAAAAATAAATAAATTATAAAATCTTAAGTGCATTTTATCAGATTTTGTAAAACAAAAAATTAATATATATCTTTTTTTTCTTCATTGAAAAAATATTAATGTTTTATTTTTTTTTCCTGCATGGAATTACTGTTTGGACTACATATGTGTTCTATGTAGAAGCATATATTAGTTACCTATATTGACATAGCTTTGATTTATCAAATATGCTAAGTTAATCAAATATTTTGTTTCAGTACAAGAACTTGCTCAATTACCATATAGCAAAGACTTCATACCAAAGAATTATAAAATTGGTACTAATAGTTAACTCGCTAGGTGTTCAGCATTAATGGGTTAGTGTTAAGACTGGTCGGCCTGGTGTCAGAATAATGTGACTAGGTGTTACATCATGCTACATGTTTGCGGCATGATACACCCAGTGCTAGGCATCACTATGAACTGTCACACTTCAGACATCGTAGCGATTAGAGTGAAATAATGTTAAAGCTACGTTAAAAGTAGTCCTAAGCTAGAGACTGATGTTTAAATTACCCCCCCCCCATTAAGCTGCAGGAAATACTAGGAGTCACGGTACTAATTATGTTCCCATATTAAACCTAGGCAAACACAATGATATTACAAATTCGATAACTTACAATTTCTGAGTGCTCATGATCAGGATAGATGAAACCTGGATGTCAGCTTCTGTGTAGACAAACGGATATGAGCCGCGGCATTTTCTGGACTTGCATATGTTAGAAATATATGCTTTCAATTCCGCACAAAAGAGTCAGGTGCCAATATTTAGTACTGAGTGTTCTAAACTCAAGATTGTTAAAGGACTGAAATTCCATCAATAAAACAATGTCTCTATTTTTTTTTCACTTACAACTAGGATTAGTTCTCATAAGATTCTTTTTCCTAAACATAACTTACATTATTGACCAATCATGGCTATCCAAACCCATACATACTGTTTTATGTTCACCCATTTCCGGGCTGGTTGCCAGTTTTCCATACAATAAGTTCCGTGAGCCCAATATCCACCCTTGATTTTCTGAACAGCCCTAGGAAACACTTAAATATTGGAACTTTCTTTTAAAAGAAAATTTGAAAAATATTAAAATAAAGCTGTCTAATAAGAGTCATCTTTTTTAATATCACCATTTATCTCTCTTCAAATTAATGCTGTAATATATTACCAGCCTTGTCAAATTACATAAGTAATGAGTAAAAGGTGAAGGTGACCATCTATATGCACATGTATTATTACAGCAAAATATATTTAATACTGTAATTTATTACCAGCCTTGTCAAATTACATAAATAATGAGTAAAAAGTCAAGGTGACTATCTATATGTACATGCATTATTACAGCAAAAGATATTTAAATGACAAAAATAACCTAAAATGCATCCCAGAAGGCATAGAAGTTAAAACTAAAGTAAGCTAGACATAAGTCCATTAAAATCCAAATTACGAATTTTCAAAACATTCACTGAAAGAAATTATTGGGATGCAAAGTCATAAGAGGTCATATCTGAATATGTACTTAATATTCCACTGAAAGGCAGTCTGTGGTTTACAAAAGGTATTTTTTTTTCTTGTTATCTAAAAGTAGAACCATATGATTGCATTTATAGTAAAGTTAGTTGCACATGCGGATGTAGAGTCACTGTATTGATATAGCTGTCTATAGGAGTCACAGTACTAATTCAGTTCCCATAGTAAACCTATGCAAACGCCATGATATTAAAATTTCAATAACTTGAAATTTCTGAATGCTCACGATCAAACATATTTTATCAGCATAGATGGAACCTGAACTAAAATTCCATTAATAAACAATGTCTGTAATTTTTTTTATCACTTTCCAATCCGAACAAAAATGAATCCATCATGTAGTACATTGTTCATCTTTGACCTTTTAAACTGTTCGCTTTTCTCTTTTGTTTTCTACTTCAAATGGGTCTTTTGTGCAAGCCATGCATGGAACCAGGTCCTTCCCAGTGTCTTTCTAGCTGAGCCGGGTAGACAAATGGTAGCTACGTTTGTTTGTTTGACTATATCTCTTATTAAATATCCTTGGCTATTACTTCTTATGTTAATCAAACTATATCGTGTTAAAAGCCTATCATTGCATCTTATTTACACAATACCATCAGCTTCCCAGTGTATCTCTGACCGACCTGGATAGATTCATTCAGCGGCAACTTAGCAACTTATTATTTCAATTTTCAGTTTTTAAAAACCGTATTTTTATTTGATTATATTTGCCTTTTTGCGGTTAGATGAAGGTACTAAAGTGGGACTCAATTATATACGCAAAATATTTTAGGCAGATTCGTATACAATTTGTTTATAAATCGTACCGACTAAGCTATTTTGGACAGTTACAGTTAATATAATATCTAGTTTACATGAAGACTCATTTTGACTTCATGGTTGTTCACTAAGCTTCGAATAGTGCTGATTTAATATTTTAACTATATACTTTTGGAAACGAGTAATTTCATCACTGTGAGCCACCTTATTTTCAATTTTAAAAATAGTGGATGGTCATATCAGGGTGATATAGCTTTCAAAAAAGAACAACAAATGGTGGATGATGAGCTCAAATTTTTATATCAAAACAAATTGATGGTCATAGGGTGAGCCAGCTATTTAAAAACACATTAAATGAATGGTCAATCTTTTAAAAGTGGACACTGTGTTAGAAAGAGGTAATTGAGATTAATTCCTTGACAAGTACATGTTTAAAACAATTGTTGTCAAGCTGGGAGTGGGTGGGCCATGAAAAGTTTTAAAAACGCGTTTTGATGGGGTTGACTGAGCGAGGAATCGCGTTTTCTATATGCTCCTTCATGTCCACGTTAAGTCCATTTGGTAATGATCTACGACTGTTATTACCATTATTTTAGAACACTTGATGACATCTGCTAACTTAACCAATTTAGAGGCTATGTCTTGGGTATCATGTACAAGGGATAAAACAAAAGTATCCATAAAATCACATATTTTACAAAATCATGAATTACTTTTGCATAATACATGATGTTAGATCAACTAATTGCTGAAAAATGTTAGTTTTAAGTTCATCCATGTCGTCCGTAATCCCCATATATAGACTAAGCACCGTAAGGGATCTATTGGAAAATTTTATATGCAGATTATTTAGTGTAATCACCTAAGTGCACTATTTGTAGGAGACAAGATACAATTAATGGGAGAGTGACATTGGTTAATCCTAAGTGTTGTAAATATTGTTTTTTTTTTTTTCACAGTCACGAACTGTCACTGTGGGTACACGAGATATTATCTAATTTTATATCATTCTAACTCGTTGCTGTGTATGAAATTAAACCACATATATAAGATTGCATTAACTTTGAGATGTAGATCTCATTCTTGGCGAAATGAAGATGGGATCCAGAGCCAGAGCAAGTGACTAAACGCTATTTCGCACCCTGAATTCGGTATACAAAGAGCAATATCAAGCCACAAAATTATTGTAATGGGTTACTTTGTTTCAATCCTCAATTTTGGTGACAGCTGTGGCTCAATTGTGATTTTGAAATTGACGTATTTGGCAAGTCATCCAAACCGTAACAAGTGGCACGTTCTTGATGGTCCAATACGAGTTGTTACGGGAGATGCATCAATACAAGTTCTAAGTTGGGGGATTTGTTCACAATAGACCTATATGGCAAACTATCAAATGATCGTCAACATACGAATGTAGCCCTAAACCATATCTATCAAGTGATTTCATTGGTCGAAATTAAAGCGCATCCTCCGTGAATAATGCAGCTGCCAAATAAAGCGATAATGCTTCCACACGTAAATGTGTCCACAGTGTGTCATTAGTTCGTATGGAACTGAGTAGCTCTATAGATCTCTTGATTTCCATTAGCCATTGTCAACTCTTCAGCTGAGTCTCATGTAAACGAACAGCAGACGGAGAACATCAGCGTTAAACGTGTCCCAGACTCTGATACGAGTTCTCAGATCAGAGATCCGCTGAAATCCCACGATCTATTTGAAACACGAATTAGAACTTTCCATTATGCTTGCTTTGGCTTCAAGATAATAAAACTCGAAAGTGTTCATTCTTGGAAGTGAACTGGAGATTTTATATCAGTCAGTAGCAAACTGCTTTCCTTTTTAACGCCACATTTGATTGGCGGAGATTTAAAACTTAAATCTCTATTGGCTGATTTTCAAAATTGAAATCTCTATTGGCTGAGATTTAAAATTAAATCTAATGTATGAGATTGAAAACTTAAATCTGTATTGGATGAGATTTAAAACTTAAATCTATTTGCTGAAATTTACAATTAAATCTATTGGATGAGATTTAAAATTAAATGTCTATTGAATGAGATTGAAAACTTAAATCTCCATTGGATGAGATTTAAAATTAAATCTCTATTGGATGAGATTGGAAACTTAAATCTCTAAACCAAGTTCAGATATTCGAGATCTTCAAGCCCCAAAGACACGAAATGTCTGAGCACAAAATTGAAACTCGGACTCAAATCTCCAAAATTAAAAGTCATACTTTGAGTTGTTAGATCATGATGAAAACATGTACGTTGAAATATAGGCAATCAGAAAATACAGCCATAACAATTTTAACCTATCTCAGAGCAAAGCTATAGCAGGTCAACACTTGTAAAGTGTGAGCATGGGTTAATTTTTTCCCCATATAATATCGTGGCTATTTGTATAGACTATACTCGAACTGTCAGAACGCGTCGGCAATCCTACGTGGTAAATCAACAGTTTGAAAACGTAGAGTTAATGGTGCACATCCCAAATTTCGGCTACAAATCAGAATCGACGCTGTTCTGAAATTTTTAACAGACTGAACAGCGTAGACCCTGATCTGTACGAGCATTCTGAGACCAGTTATATGTGGTCTTCGGAGTTCGCTGGTGGATGGGTTACGCATTGGTAGTATCCCGTCTCTAGATTCAATCAAATATTCTCAAAACAACAGTAGAAAGGTACGTCTGAATTACGTATAATTTTCATTAAGACAATACTTACATTTTTTCTTAAACAATGCTGATTTGTTTGTCAAATACTTTGGATTTCATAAATAAATGCGTGTATAGAACTGACACGCTGATAAAGCACACTTTAAAATGAGTGATGGTAAAATATGTTTAACTGATATGCTGTTACCATGTACATGCATTCGTATTGCTGTTACAAGCCGTACTATAATAAAGGTTACTAATGCAAGTACAGTGTGATGCATTTGAGGTTAACAAGATATCACTTCATGCAAGGATTTTCTTTTCTTGAGTGGTACCATACTAGCCGGAATTTGTCAGGGCCCATTTCAATTGTTACCTCTAGCTTAAGTAGAAGAACCAAAATTGCAAAATATAAGTTCATATTATTGTGAAATCGCCATTTTTCGGTGTTATAAATTTTCTTGAAATGTTTGGATGCCGCAAATGAAAAGGATACTCACCGTTGTTAAATGGTTAAAGAAAAGCAGCGAAAATGTTTGTGATAAGCCGACCTTATTAAATGTAGAATGTGAAGAAAATACTTTATCTGCCAAAACTTATCATTTGTAGCTCTCTTATCAGAGATAATTTCTCATTTTTACGCAATTGATAATTTTCCTTACGCACAGGATCCTGCCACATGTGCAAGCTGTGAAAGCAGTACGAGTCAGTACTTTGGCTTTATTTAGCTCTTTCCGGTTGAGACAAATTGTTAGTTGTTTGAATCGAACTGTAAGATCTGGCACATTTATGTTCAGTTTTGAAATAATTTGGATATCAGTTGATTTTTAAAATGCATGTCTTCGCAGTATCTCGTAGTATCGTGGTTATTGCTTTCGACTAGTCCGAAACCAACTTGACTGCAACAGCAAGTCGGCAACACAATTTATTATCATTAGACCAGATTTAACTTTGTGACGTCACATCAATATGCATCATAAGGATTCCCGTTGACATGACTATTTTCAGGAATGTTTCATTAATCGATCATATCTTTAAAATAAAACAGAAGATTGGAATAAAGTTTTGATATAGGTTTCGTTTGATTAAATATATTTTTTTAAGTTACAAATTAAAATTAGAGCTCGGTTTTCTTGAGGGTGTTGAACTCTAGACCAGAAAGGTACGAATTCAGTTCCCAACAATGGATTAGCCCGGATCGAATACCGCCATGTCTCGTTGCGCAAGGTACTTTATACTAATGATCATTGTATGGAAACAATACGACCCATTCACAAATCAACAAATTTAAATGGGTTTTTTTCTCCGCAAAACAGCTGAAATAAATGTCAACGGAAAAATATATTTCGCAGTATACGAGGTATACTTGTGACAAGAGCTATTTATTTTATATTTGTGCGATGTTCTGTTTGTTAATAACCTTTGTGCATTTCTCACACCGTATGTTTACATTTTTGGTTTTTAATCATCCTCTTTAAAGAACTTTGAAAACTTAGCCTTATCCAACTCCGTTTTTTCGTCTCATCTTTTACACCTACTGACAAAACCTATATTAAGACCAAGTCTTAAATATGGTGTATAATTACAAGGGAAAAATATTAATAAACTCAGATGTCTAACAACGATGTGAATCTATTTTCCCCAATAAATAAGTCCAGCAGAGTTATTGCATTTACAAATTGTTTTCAGTTCAATCCACTCTCTGCAATTTTCTAATACCGTAAAGGTTTCATATGAGATCTCTATCAAATATTGTTAGTTGTTTGATTATGTAGTACAGTTAGAAGTTGCTTTCAGCAGATCTGTTGTGTCGGTAATTCTCAGATACCTTAAAGGTTCCATAAGAAATACGTATCAAATATTGATAGTTCGAATTATTCAGTACAGTAGCACTGGTGTCGTCGACTATTTGTAGTAGTTCAGATATAGCTTTTACGGTAGAATGGACTTCAATAATCCTAAATTTTATAGCATGTTTTGTTCCATTGTCTTTGCCTACTATTGTGGGTCTACATTTATACCAATATTACTTGTTATGGAATCTGTACGCGAGTGCACCAAAAAACGAAAATTTTAATATTTAGTATTAAAAGAAGTAAAATATTTAAGCCATTTAATTATAACTGTCAGCTTTTCTAAAATGCTGATTCATATTTCTATCTCGGAATTCTTCATAAATATAATGGAAATTTATTCTACAGCGATGAAACGTTTATGTAAACAAGTAAAAAGAAAACTGCTTTGCACGTACAGAAAATAAAATCAGTTTCTCATTTCCAATAAATTGTCAGCAAAATTTGTTTGATCAATTATTGTTAATAGTTTTGTCAAATTGATGTGAAACAAAGTAGTTTTGACAGCATGGAATTCTTTTAAATATTGCATTTTAAATTTGAGGAAGGTTTTGGTCGTTCGCGAAGCAACTTCCAATTTTTTATCTATCAAAAATTGGGCCATTCCCTATTTCGATTTCGATCAAAATTGAGCTATTTCTTTTGGAAAAAAACTTCAAAGAAAACAGTCAACCAAGCAAAACTTTGCAAAGACTTGACATGAAGCTGTAATATCTTCTAAACAAAATGGATACATTTGGTTAAAAAGTATCCCCTAAACAAAATGGATACATTTGGTCAAAAAGTATCTCCTGAACAAAATGGATACATTTGGTCAAAAAGTATCTCCTAAACAAAATGGATACATTTGGTCAAAAAGTATCTCCTAAACAAAATGGATACATTTGGTCAAAAAGTATCTCCTAAACAAAATGGATACATTTGGTCAAAAAGTATCTCCTGAACAAAATGGATACATTTGGTCAAAAAGTATCTCCTAAACAAAATGGATACATTTGGTCAAAAAGTATCTCCTGAACAAAATAGATACATTTGGTCAAAAAGTATTTGAAAGACTAAGGTCTTGGATACTTGGTACGAGCAAGAAAATTGTCTGTATAATCCAGTATGATATGTAAGGACGTTGATAGACGATTTAAAGATTAATTCATTATAACCTGGTTCTTCTAAAGGATTATATTATAATATATTTAAAACATGATTTTTATTTTAATATTGCATTCTATATTTGCCGGCTAAATATTTAAAAATAATTTCAGAATTTAGAACATATAATGAAAACTTACTCATTGAATAGGGCCGCTTGCAAAACATTACTCGAGATGAACGATTGAGTAATTTGTGTCAAAACCAACTTTGGATACTAATTCCAAAATGGGGGACTAATTCAACCTTTCAAAGCGAAGTTTTAGTTAAGAGCGTTCGATTAAAATAAATATAACATCCACGATTAGACCTAAAAATAACCTCAAATGCAGAGACTTGTTTCCTTGAAGGTGTTATAAGAAATTGCTCAACCTAAGAATTATTTTTTTTTAAAAGGTATCATCTTGTGCATCGATTTTAGGCAAACCTAACGTATTTGTACTGCGGTATACTAAATATCGTCGACTAAAATTTGGATCCAACTGAATTGCATTGACCTTGATCTGCCGTTGCATAATGCAGTGCAGGAGGACTGGTCAGTAGAAAAACGGCATATACCCTGATATGCTGGGTCTATTTTTTGCAGTCCTTAGACTTACAAGCGAGTTTTTTTTTATCACATTCTTTTGATATTATAAAAGCATAGTTCTTATTAGGAAACAAATATTCGCTATGGGGTGGGATGAGATGCGGTTATTCAGAATATATCCGCGAAATTATATATCATTTGTTGAATTGATATTTTGAATGAAATTTTAAATATTTGTTTTGTTAGTTACGGTGTATATGTTTTACCATGCTTCCCGTCACCTCATATGGCAAGTAAATAACTATCTTTTGCAATCTTGAAATATGATCAAGTTTGATTCATGCATGTTGTGAATACAAGTAAATCATGCATGATCTCGTTAACTGCAAGAAGTATGTTTTATTCTTAGCGACATAAAGTCGGAATCTACAGTAAGATCCCGTGATAAGAGGACATCCCCCTCCCTTGCTTTTTATGCAGAGGAAATATTGAGTCACAAAGATATATTTTGATTCAATGTGTTGCTTCTTGTCATCAACAATGGTGCTAATGTGAGCACCGGTGGCAATTGTGACTTCATAAACTTTGGGAATAAATATACCAAGCTGAGCTATCATAAGTCATCTCAACCTAACATGCTGCATTCTTTAATGGAGTCAATACGAGTTCCCTTTTGGAAATGCATTTAAATCACATATTATGTATCAAATGCAAATTGTAATTTGATCATTACGCACGATCGAGGTTTACATTACATCTGAGTGAGAACAAGACACACAACATGTAAGTGTGTCTTGCTGTGCCGCAAAGCACCAAAATACAACCAAGCCTTTAGTTGTCTACTGTGGCAGACTAGGTTGATACGACCATTAATGATACTCCTCAAGCTACAAACAATACCTATCCATACTTTCGGCTGAGTAATTTGCCGGAAGATATGTATCTATGTTGTTCAATCTACAATAGTTCTTGATTCGTAAGCTGAACTTCATATTTCCGGGTAAAAGCGTTTTCGTGGATCAAGTTACAGTAAAGCACTAGCTTGTATCTCTCAGCGAGAAATGATAAACGATCTTAACAGCATTGCACTCCGCACGTGATCACACAGATCAGTCTCGAAAATACCGACCGTACCTGAGTAAAATGAAGTTTGGTAACATTTAATTTACTGCAGAGATTACTGACTTTAGTCAGTTTGAACGATTCAACCCTGTTATCGCTGTTAATGTGTCAACATACAACAATGGCCTTTAGCCAATTCTTCTATCCACAGCTTCCACTCGTGAACGATTTCACGTTTATCTGCTGTCACATCACTGGCGCATACAAAGAAGGAGCACACGAGCATGCAAAATACAGCATTACCGAGGGAAAACAAAAAAAATCTTGTTGTGTTTCACAACAAGCGAGGGTACGATGATCATAAGGCATATAGTAGCAACAGCGTCGATTGAACCAATACCTATCATTCCCAACTACGTAGAAAAATGCATTACATTCTCGATGGGTCAGCTGCAGTTTCTCATTTCCAGCCTCGACAAAGACAAGAACCTTACCGTTCTTTGATCATTCGTCAAGATGGTATTGCTGACAAACTGTTGATGAACTGAAGATTTAAGGTTCAGCTTGCTCACTCGTTAAGCAATTTATCCGTGTGAGTAGATGAAGGAGACGTTTTCTGAAACTTAGATGCTACCGACTCAGGCCTTTTATTCGTCGCTGTCTAGCAAATGTATTTCTGCCAATGATGACACTTAAGCGACCAATGTCTGGTCTGCCTTTAGTTGACAAAGATATGGCGATTATCACGATTATATCTACGTACTGACTTGTTGCTGCTTGTGGATGTCTTCGAGATGTTTCATGATACAGCCTTATGTGTGTACAGGAACGAACCCACGCATTGTTTTAATCACCATAAATGAACAAAGATGCGTTGATGTCAAAAACCAGATCGAATTTAAACTATTAACTGACAAAAATCAACAGTTTAATATGTTATCCACACAAAATATATGTTGATATTTAGGGAGAATTGAAACGCATAAGTAACCAAAACAGATCTGAGTGAGTTGAGTAATTAGGCTTTTGTTGAAGTCGACTCAGGCGATCTTATGATTTTTAGAAAACTAGAAAACGTCTAACGTGGCTATCAACGATATTATTTTGAAGCCGTGGGAGGCGCCATGCCAGAAGAATTTACCTGAAGTCACTGAGAATTAGATACTGCTGGCTTTTCTCACAAATTACTTTGATGTTTTTGAGACTGCGACGAAACGATACGTGGCTGGTGAAGTTCCTTGTCAACACGAATAGTGACATTGAAAATGATTTGATGAATAGCATTTATTCATTCATTTTAACCCGATTTTAAGGCCGATAGGACGCTATGACAATGTTAGCAAATAATCATAGTGATGGTAGATTACTAACGCTTATCCTCGGAAATAGTACAGTGTTACGGTCTTTTATTTATGTAACATCAATAACGTTAGTATCTGAAGATAAAACATGCAGAGATTATTTCCACAGCAGCGATATGATGTTCATGGACAAGTCCTAGACAACAAAATGTGAGAGAGAGAGAGAGAGAGAGACAGAGACAGAGACAGAGACAGAGAGACAGACAGAGAGACAGAGAGACAGAGAGAACTGGAGTGGTGTTTAATAAAAACACATTTGCTCTTGTAACAGTTCTTGGAGAAAATCGAGAACCATTTGCTGCACAAAACAAGGTGGTATAAAGTTCTAGGTAAAATTAAAAACGTGCAAAGAATTGCCATAGATATACATTTACCTCGGGAACATGTTTTCTATTATTTTGGGCAGTTGGCTTTTGTACCATTGTTTGGCAGTTGCAAAAATGAAGAAAACTTATTGGGTGAAAGTGCATTTGAATGTTACACTCCGACGCGATGCATCTGGTACAATATCTGCCTGAGGAGTAGTTGTTCTTCGCATTGATAATACTTAAGAACTATTTTCTACCCTTAAAAGTAACGACAACGCTAGAAAAAAGTATTTTGGGAGATGAAACTGGGGCTTTCTTAAGCGAAGATCACTGCGCCGTTGCACTTCAGACATGTGTTATTGTTTTCTTTCCTTTTGTTATTGCCCAATTGTATTTATCATGGCACGCCAATTCAAACTACCTATACTGTTTCTACATGAAAACCTTTTATGCCTTGGATATATGTCAACACGACAATTTACAAAAATAATCAAATATTTCGCTCGCCAGAAATAGTTTTAAAACGCCCCATCCTCAAATCTCTTCGGATCATCTATTATGCGATTGGATTGTTTCTAGTATTTATCTAGAGATTGAGGACAAAAATAGTTCGATCATTGGCAACATCTCCGTCCTGTCTTCGTAAATAGCAGAAGTAATCCAAATGGCAACAATCGACAAACATTAGCTATATGATCCGATGACTCACTTCGAAGTTGCAAATGCTGGGCACTTATGCATTTACAGGAAGGTAAAATCGAGTTTAAGTCAGGGAGTGAATGGGGTGGGTATAGAAAGAGATTACCCAAATTCATTGCATAGATATCTCAACTCGATATTATCACATTATTAAACCATGGCCAAACAGAACAAACAATATCTGTGTGGGGGTCAATCTGGCGATACTTTATTATTGCTTTGGGTGCTATTCATGATCGCTTCCTAGCTTAATTGGTTCTAATTATCAACAGTCTTTTCCATGGCTCAGATAATTACTATCTCTATCGCTGACATTATTACCCAGGGGTTATGAAATTAGTTATATTTTCAAATTATATCAACATCATTCGAGAAGTCTTAAAACTTATCACTTGACATCTCTTCGCGGGCCTTCAATCTTTATACTATAAAACCTCTAGATATGTTAATGTCGGTAGATTGGGATTTTCACAAGATGATTTCATTCATCATGTCCATTTTTGTGTGATTTATTTGTACATTTATGAGAAATCTGTGTTGATTTAGGGTTATCTCGATGTTGTCTGTACATACAAATACGTTTATATCATAGTTGGATAAGGTGTATCAGTGTGTCACTAAGTATGTATCATTATCGCTTTCAGTGCGCCACTGATAGCACTGATGCGTTGCATTACATATTCCTCTTGTCTATTTAAAACAAAAAATTCATTTCCTCGATTACCCTCACAGAAAAGTTAAATAAACCAACATACCAAAACGTACCTTTGAAATAAAGTGCATCATTTATACCTATTTTAGTATCAGTCTCTTTGAATCCTGTTCAGATATAATCTGAAAGAAATCATCTAAATTATTTATTGGAATTAAAACATGCTCACTGACCTTTTGGACTAAAACACTGTTTTCGAGTCAATGAGGACTTATCCTAAATCTTTATGGAATATATATGTGGTACATCAAGACCATTGGCACATCAACTCAACAGCACATACAATTTTATTAGAATCAATTCGGAATATTTTATACTTTTGAATATTCTGATTGTGGCGTTTTTTTTATTTATTTATTTACACTTCTTCCATCTTTGTCTTGGGGTGTGTGTTCGCCGTTTGGTTATTGTTGTCTAGAGGTTTTCGGCAATGGTGTAATTTACCCGGGACGAGTAAATATCCATATAAATTGAGAAATGTCGGGTGGAATAGATAAGGGAAGGGACTGAGCAAGTATATAGAACATATAAAACGAACGCCGGTCACAAAAAGACAATTTAATCAAAAATATCTAGCAATACAGCTCAAAGCACAAAATAATAAAATACGATAGAAAGATCGTATATGAATATGTATATGTAGATTAAAGATACACTTTTTTGACTTAGCTTCTTCCACGAATTTCCGAATACAAGAAATAATGAGACCAATAGCAGTTCTGTTATGTGATAAAATTTCAATCATCATTTAGATCACATTGAATATACAGAAGTCAATGTTACAGTTTTCGTAACCTGATAGCCCGGTTTCAGTCCGAATTCCACCGTGACTGTTCCTTTGGACTTCCCTGCGCTGGTAAGTACAGGTCTCCTTCACTCTGACCTTCTTTCCAAATTGGCAGGTACCGTCTTGCAACTTTGTGTCCACTTTGGGTTCGTAAGACTTAATATGTTGAGCGTAGACTCCAGAGCTATCCAGGCCCTTCCAAAATAACAAAATGAACAACTTAAAATATTCCGTCCCATTATGCTGGGGGAATAAATCAATAACTCATTCCTCTCGTTAGGTCAGATAAATTCTATCCTAAATTCAGGCATTGTACGGCTATTTAGATTAATTGGACCCGACAGAACGTAAACAATCTCCTTCCACAAAAATTAATGATTAGTTCCAGGTTAATCGCAATTACACAAATGAATGAAATTCATTTATGCTGTGTTTATAACACATGTACTTAAATTTAAGTCAGAATTCTTTTGGATTATCGCATTTCAACTAAAATAATGCACAAAATTCTAAATATATAATTTCCACTAATAAACAAACAAGTCGTCAATGTTTGTATAAAGAAAAATATCGTTGTACGGACTCTGAAAAACGAAATCAGCATATGTAAATCATATAAAGAAATTAAATCTACGAGCTTCATAAACAAATTTATGGAGATACATTAGGATAAATCCTACATTCTTCATAGTAATATCAATGAATTACACAAGATTGTTGCAAATACCTTGTTTTTCCATCTTATTCTTTTCCCTGGATGAATTTTAACGAGCGATTCGCTCCTTAAGCCCCTCTGAGCCTTATCTTTGTATATTCTTTCCTCGCAGGACAAAGGGTAAACTGAATTTTAAACTTCTATTTGTACATTCAAACTGAATGAGTTTTCTGTCGGAAACCACGCTCATCCACAGTGTAATCAATCCGAATTTAAAACAATTATCCCGCTTCCTCAAGCATCAAAACACTGCATTATACCTATAAATAAATGGATACCAACACCTTCCTGGACGATGTTTCAAACTTTCAGTTTCCATTCCCCACAACTTGAATTCCAATCACGTAAGTTTAAACAAATTAAGCCCTTAATTATAAATCTAACTCCTGGCTTTGGCGAAACCGATCCGTACATTATGGCTCTCTAAATGCGGCCATTCCCCTAAAAATCTCGCCAATGGTACATGTATTTAAATGTGTTCTACCACAATTAACAATACAAACAAAGATCGACCTACACATTTGGTTCTTTTCACTTGTTTTATTTTTTTTTCCTTTCAAACATTTGCGTTTGACAGGATTAGGCCTGTAAGGATGTTCCTGCATATATAGAATCTAACAGTGGATTTTTTTGTTTTACGTATCGGCTCGTTCAAGTAATACAAATAAAGAGTGAAGACAAGCTTTGTAATTTAAAAAAAAAAATATTTTATTTTCCTAAAATATATGGATAAAAGTTGAATATATGAAACAAAACTTACGATTTACGAAAGAGATCCAAATTGTTTGTTTTAAAGGTATGGAAAAAGTCAAGTCCTGTGAACAGTTCAAAATTGACAGTCTGAATTTCAGTTCCGCTACAAGTTGCCAGACGAAGGTTAACACAAAAATCCCAGGATTTTCACAGTGAAGCACAATTTGTATTTTTTCGTTCCAATTTAGAAGAATTACGGAAAATGTTTTTGCCAAACCAGTAGTGTTGTTCTCCAGGGAAAATAATTATTTAGACAGTAGACGAAACACAATTATCTCCACTGACAAAACACCTGTCGTTCTACGAAGACACACGAACAGACTTCTTCTAGCACAAAAATACCTTTCTTAGGGTAATTGAAGCTATGAGACTCATTAAGATGTTAAAATCGGCTACGACTCTGACTGATCTTTCTTACAGATAACTAAGAATATAAACGAAGCTAATACATCGTTTCACACGCGCACGCAGGACATGTGTAATTTCGCAATGTATCTGGACATTAGGAAAGCCTGACCAAATATCATCCGATTATTTTCATAGCTACTAATGAATGTTTACTTGTGACAAATTTACTATCATACACAGATCGTCCTTACACGAGTCACATTTACAATTTAAGTAAACATTATGTTTCTATAAAAAATTAGACCCGTACTAACATCATAATGATAATAATAATAACTACATTTAATGATATAAAAATGAAATAAAAGATTTATACAGAACTCACTCCTTAATACATATAATTAAACTTCTGTGTAGTAACAGTTCTTCGTGTTGGAAAATCAGCAAACAAAGCTCGTTTTCATAAAATAGTTGTTTTGCTTCACTCCTTTCCTGTGGTTATAGATGTGAAATTTCTTGTTCATATTATTTAATATTTCTTCATTCCAAAGATTGGTAATACCAAAGTCACTACAGTAAGATTGAATGCCAATAAATGTGTGGGAAAGATACAACTAAAATTTACTGAAATGAATAACAGAGACATCTCTACCAAAATACTCTGTTATTTATATGACAAAGATGTTTATGTTTCTTCCTCCCAGAAGTGATAGTAGCATAATTTAAGTCACTTACATTCTTTTTAATTGTCTACGGACCATCATACTTAGCTGCAAGAGAATTTTAACTTATGTGCAATATATCTAGAGCACCTATCACTCGACTTCAAACTTCTTTCCGTTTTAATTTCAATTTTGACTGTGTAAAGTGAAAACCTGTTATTGATTTTATACAAGCCTCAGACAACTGATATTTGAAATCAGAGACATAGACAAAAAGATTAATCCTTGAATCTTCATTTCAAACTATATTCTCTTTTAATACTATCAATAGTTTTTAGTCAGTATAAAAAAAACTAGTTCAAAAGGACTAAAACCTAATAATACTTGATTTTTTTCCTAACAGCAAATGAAGACCCTCATCCCAAACGTTTTCTGTATCAAAGCTATATGACTGAATTATATACTTCAAAATCATATGAAATCCTTATAAAGCCCCTTGATGTTTAGGGTGATAGGCAAAACAATTAAATGTTGGATGCATAATTTATGCATCACTTGTTGGAAATTTACAGACATAAAATTAACCCTTGACCAAGTTGGACAGACTTAGGAAGGTCAAAAAGTGTAAAACCCTCATCAAATCTTTTACTACGGTTTGAGTTTATGGTGCCAACTAATGTTAATGTTTGAAAAATATAAAAATGGAAAATTATATAAAAACTCATTGAAAACACGTTCTTCCAAATTATTGGTAACCAAGAAATGCCAAAAGAAACAAAATGTGACAGGTAAATATGACAAAAATCTGTAAAATGTATATAAAATAAAAGATAAAAATGAAACATAAATTGTACGGTCAGCATTTCATATTTAATCTACAATCCCACAGAAAGACCATGATTTTCCTCATACGGTTGCTGCTATCAGGCCAAGCTATGTCTGCTACCGGAAGCAACAGTAAAATGTGGACAACTATACCTGCCTCCCTCTGAAAAGTCCTTTCTGGTGATTCATATAGGCAGATGGCATAAGTTGTACGGACAGAGCAGGACATCAGGTCAAGTGCAGTAGGAACTGATGGCCATTCACTGCATCCTGACTCGCCTCCAGACGTACCGACGTTTTCACACTATTGGACACAAACAAGGCCGGACGAAATTGATGGGATGACTCTGCCCAACTTTTCTCACTTAAATCCAACTCATTTGCAAGTCATGACATTATCCACCCACACCCACAATGCCTTGTAATGATGTAATGACAATGAGCGAGCTGCAAACAGCTGGTGTGAATACACTGTGGGCTGTATCTGCCTCAGTGAGCAGAGTTCTTCAAAGATCATACTCCTCACCTCTGTGGCAAGGAGGATGGCACTTGAAAACGTGCCCTAAACATTGCCTGCTTCACTTTAACCATGGCCAGCATGTTGCGGCAGATACCATTTTAGCGGTCGAAAATCTACCAAGAAACCAATGGTGGCTAAGCGCAATATGTCTGAAAAGTGCGCTCGCTAATGGACGATATATACTTGATCGACCAGATGATACAATGTTCCATTTGGTAAAGAAATGACCAGATTGAATCTATTGATAGTAGCCTTGAGTAAAACTGGAGTAGCTGAGGAAAGGCATATTACCAATGAAGGCCTTGTCTACACTTTCTGGAGTCCGAAGTAAAGAAGTTGAAGCGTGAAACTTGCGTTTGCCATCAAATCATGCTTTTCAGCAAGGTCTCAAATCTCCCAACAATATGAATGGACAGACTAATGTAAATGATACTCCCGTTGTCTGAAATAAGGACACAGATATCATCAGCGCATATACACCCACGATGAACAATCCAGGTGTGACGAAGGACAAATTTTTACGAAGACCCGGCGTGTCGTATAGCAGACAAGCCTATCATCCTCAATGACTTCTATGCTAGTGTTGGCACAGATCGCCATATATAACCAGTAGGCATCGGCAAAAATGGCGTTGGCAAATGCTACAACTGACTCCTCCCACTGAGATGACAAGAATGCGTTCCTCCGTCTTTGGACACTGGTATATACTCTGGTTTATGTCCACTCTACAGGAGGTATTCATGGATCAGGTATGTGTATCTGTGCAATACCACTTCATATGTGCAATTTGTTTTATCCAGGGCATGGCACTCTTCAATAGTAGATTTGATGTTCTAAAGCTTGTTTGTCTATTTTTTCACAAAATATGAAAAACAGGCAGACTTATAATTTATTTGAAGGCAGTATATGGAATCTCCCATTCGAAACTTGTCAACAGCAGGGTAGTTCTAGTTGCCAAAGCTGACACTTCATTACCTTTTGTTCCATTGTGACTAGGCAGCCAACATGGCAGAATACTTTGTCCATGGGTAAAAATGCAGAGAAGATTATATCTGACAGTTTCATTCACACAGAATCAATACATAGCCCCATTAACAGGATAGGAAAGTCAATAGATAGCCCCAACCTAGTTTTTTTTTATTTAGAGAGAGAGAGAGAGAGAGAGAGAGAGAGAGAGAGAGAGAGAGAGAGAGAGAGAGAGAGAGAGAGAGAGAGAGATAGAATGCTAACGTTTCATAAAGCTAACACAATGCGTTTATGCTTCGACTCAGAATGCTACTGCCAAAAACAAAAGAAGATAAAATAAAATGTTATCAAAATGTTCCTAACTTAACAAGATGTAATGTATGTTTGGTTTTTAAAACACTTTTGCGTTTCTTGGTTATTCAAGCTTCTTTGTAACATCCAAAAGTTTACAAACTATTTTTGCTGTGATGATGATGATGATGATGATGATGATGATGATGATGATACAATATTTTGTAGAATAATTTCATAGTACATTCTGACGGGGTAAAAGTGACAACCATTAAGTTTGATATGTGGATTAGACGCGCCATAAATTGTTGACTGCGAGGGATGAGATCCAATATAATCACTGCCCATGTCAGGGGCATGGATTTAATGTTTAATTAGAACTCGCTCGGTAATCGGTTAGGGACATATAGAAGGCAATGTTAACACAAGGTCAAAAGCAGTAAATGTCAAGAAATGAGACAAACCAGAGGAAACTTTTGGGAGGGTTCGAGGTGCATTTGAAACGTGTCATCAAATAATATTTTCCAGAATAGTTATTAATCAATGCGGACTAGAGAAGATTATTCTAACTTCTGTTGGAGTGATACAAGTTTTGCGGTTAGAGAAAGTAATCCTGATTGACTAAGCTGAACGAGAGAGAGAGAGAGAGAGAGAGAGAGAGAGAGAGAGTACGTGTGAGTGTGTGTGTGTGTGTCTGTTTCTAAACAGAATTCAGGCTTTCAAAGTAATCACTCTCGCGATATTAGTCAAATAGTTAAATTTTTTCTGCCAAGAGTGACAGCAGTCTGAGGGACTTCGATGAAACAAAATAAGTAATTTCCATGGCTAAATTGATCATCCGGTTTCTGGAACTTTGAGAAACACGGATCCAGAGAAGAGACGTGGGGAATTCTTTGATGATAAACGATCGAGTGCTCAGGAAGGCACACAGGTATTGTCCCGATTGTATAAACATATGCTCATCGAAGTAAGCTTGTATTTTTTTAAAAATTTATTCATCTTAAGGTAAACTTCAATTTTTCATTGAATTTGGAAGCTGGCTGCTTGTATAAATTTTGTCTCAAATGTTGTATGGCTCATGTGTTATACGAACATGTTCGGAATTAGTTGTTTTGTATGTAATAGAAATCATGTATCATACAGATTTCATGCTTTATATAAGATGTGCTGAGAAATAATTTGTTTGGTTTTTTTTTTAATTAAAAAACCCTAATGCTCAAGTTGGGACCGATGAAAACCGTTCTCAATGCCTTTTTATACCTCCCCAGTAATGGATTTTGCTTCACACAAAAGTCGACCCAAAATTCAGTATTATCTCTCATTGTTTCAGTGTTGGATGTATATTTTCAAAATATTAGTCCTTAGGTGGTGTGTTGCGGGTAGGTAATTAATATATCATTTACATATAATACGATTGAATCTCATCCTTCTTAAATGAATTTATGGCATTGTGGTAACTTCTTAATTTTCATATTGGGCACCATCACTTAATCCTTATCACACTTTTGCACAGCACACAACGTATAAGTATTTGATAAGATAATATTGCTTGCATTGTCTTTAAATTCTTAACACACAATTAAACAGATATAAGTTGTGAGCAGCTGTCAGAAACAGATACAACTTTTTAATGTGCAACCCAAATCTGATTTCCCTTGTATCGCTCGCCTTGTTTCTGTTTGAGGACAGGCTAGTATTGCGTCACGGGACCACGTGATCTTTCGTCTCATTAAATATTCGGCAATTTAGGGAATCGTGGTATCTTCCGCGCAATATAATCACTGCCCACGTACGATATATAATTTATAAACATTACAGTCGAATTAAAATTTCTAGAGAATTACATACATAAAATGAAAAATTGTATTTCTGGTCTCCTTTAAAATAAAATAAATTAAAACTCTTTTATCACGAAAAAAAATATTTCCACGCAAGCTAACACTGTGCCATTATACAGCACACTAATATGATTTTTTATCTAAATTTCTATTTTTTCTTATTATTTTCGTGACCTTAATAGGCTTCCGTAATATCCATTATTACACGTAAAAAGATATAGGACTAAATGATCATGGTTGAGTATGTCTCGATGTGTAAACTTTACCTAATAACTCACAAAGTACATAAAATCCTCATAATTCCAATTTACTTTCTTTCTGTCGTCATATCAGCAGGTTTCATTAACAAAGCGTTCACTTTTAGGTATCTTGGATGTTTTTTTTATTTCATTAGCCCCTTCACTGCGACATAATACATAGCCCCATCTTCGTTAGCCAGAGTAGTCAATTTTTATGTAACAATACAGGATAGAGTGTCACAGCGGGTCATACCAGCTATCTGAGGAGCTTTTTGATTTTATTTTATTTTATTTTAAAAAAATAATTTATGTTATTTAAACCAGGCTATTCATATTTTTAACATTACGCTTGCGTATGGCACGTGTTTTTATAGCATTCGTTGTTCTTGCTTTCTGCGCATTTCGATCTTGCGTAAGTAAACTAGCATCCATTTTAGTAAAATCCCTTGCTCTTCATATGACCCTCATCTGTAAACGGGAAGAGTATTGGAGTGCAGGAAGGTCTGTGCAATTGCATTGGTTTAACTTTTAATGGGCGATTTTAAACTGGGGTTTGTAAATTTTGATCGGAAATCACAAAGGTGGGTGGGTTGGGGATTGTTGTTGTTATAATGGTGTAAAGCGTTAACACAAAAACTTCACATAAAATTACCTCGAACCAAACATAGTGCGTAGAATTTATCGATGTATAACAAAATTATAATTTAGTATCACTTGACTGGATACATTCAATCAAATTGTAGAAAATGCGGCCATATTTATTATACAGCTTGACAGGTTTGAAAATGTATGCAATATTGTTTTGAAGGCGAGAGATAGAATGGTGTTATTCTAATTGAATCCTATTCTTTTTTCAACACGGTTCAAATTTGTTCGACTTCACGACAAAACTTCCGGTTGGGCAAAATGTTCAATCATACACTAACATAAAAACTCGTTTGGTGGCTGGGTTTCGACGCTCGACCTTCACTCATATTCACAACGATAAGGTCTTATACTATTATCTTGACCATGTGGAAACAACTATGTTTCCTAGAATGTGAACTTTTCGATTGTGAATATATCACATGCAGTTGCTTGTACAGAGTGCAATATGCTATATTTTATGTTAGATGCAGATGGATGAAATTCATGACGAGTTTTTCCTGTAAAATCGTTGTTTCCAAGGTGAGGTATAGTCATAAGGTAAATGGTATATTTCGATTATATCTGAATCCGTTATAAGCATTACGACTGTATCGCTTAAAAAATCTCAATTTCCGGAAAAAGAAAACAAAGTTAACACATAAGCGTTACTACGCTGCGATCTTGCATCTGCTTATACCACGCTTACTAAAGCCACGCTCCACTTTGCAAATTAGTATGTGACGATGACCGATATCTGAACTAGCTATAATGGTATCATTATGTTATCATTGTAATTTCAACCAACCGTAAGCAGCTATTTTAATTCGTTGCTTCCTTTTCAAGAAGAGATTTGTCTAGTGTTTATCACATTGAATCTTTCACTATCGTAAAATAAGTAAAATATCTTCCCCAGGACCACCAGTTTGTGATTTTTGACACGATGACAGAAATTATCTGACGTCAGCACTTTCCATCGAACGAGAGATTCCAAGATGAAAACTCAGACTTGCACGTAAATAGCTTTATGGCACTTAAATCTAAATACATCAAAGTAAAAAAAAAACAAATGACGTATCATAGTATAACGACATGAACGTCCATAGGTAACCATTAATTACGTTCTCTGGCCATAATTCTAACTCTGATACTTTATAATTAAATTAATAAATGGACAACTATGTCCTCGAGTGCCGGTACCTTTCACAACGTATATTTAGCATTAAACATTAAATATTTGCTAAACGAGGTCGATGTGTTGCCATTCTAAAGAAGTTATGTATAGTAATTGTGATGAACGCACAACAACTAAAAGGCTAGAAAAATGTCGTTTTGAAAATTGCAAAATTGTTATGATTTTCATATTTAATTTAAAATAAGACAATTATTGGCAAAATACCTTTAAAATCAGACAATGACAAAATGACCTTTAAACTTAGACAATTATTTGACATTACTTTGTGGCCCAAATTATAGAACATATATCATAGTATTGACTTGAATGAAAGCTTGTGTGCATAATATACCAGATTTTAATGATTTGTCACGTGACTTCTTTTTGATCTAGGTACATAAGCCTATATAATGTTTTGCTTATTACATACGTGCAATAGCATCTCATCATTTTCTAAATGACGTTATGTATGGCAAAGATGTATTGTCTGAGGTATCCGATGTACAAACAATAATTATTCTATTGTAATATATGCGCCTTTTTATTGCATATAATTATTGATTTCTGTTATGTAATACATGACATCTTAGATCCGTTCACATTTCAAATGAAATATATCAGACTCATATAATAATTTCAATTTAACGTAAATGAGAACTCGTGCATGGTCGTAATCTTAAGACAAGAAAGAAAAAAATCAGTTATTATTTAATTAATCTAATAGAAGACAAACTAAAAGCCTACTGATAAATTACAATTATTATATTACATATACAAGAAGACCACATTCTTTATCACCCAAGGAAAGTGTGATCATGATTTCAATCACGTCTGCACCTTTAAGTGGAAAACAACAATAACAACAACAATACACTCAAATTACGGATGGATGGATAACATCATAACATAGCGTGCACTCAAATTTAAGTACCGAACTCAATTGCCCAACATTTTCCAAAAAAATAAATATACGAGAGAGAGAGAGAGAGAGAGAGAGAGAGAGAGAGAGAGAGAGAGAGAGAGAGAGAGAGAGAATAAACAAACGTGAAAAACAACACAACAACTATATACACGTTATTGATATCTTTCGGAACCGTTTTTTTCCCATATATTTATGTATTAAATTATAACCGCGTTATTAATAACTGTAACAAATTCCTTATATCCCAACATATGGAACAAACCATGTGGGAAGTAAAGGGAGTCATATCTCTTTACGTATGGGAGGAGGTGAGCAGAATGTGGACTACCCTGACCAACCTACATATCTTTTTAAAAAATAGTTGTTCTAAACCATTTAAAATAAACCCCAATAACCTATTTAACAAAAATGGATTTTTTCCTTTTTATATTTTTCATCAAAGCTTTTTTTTATATTCAGAAAGAAATAACATACAGAACAGCTAACTGCATTTTACATAATCTTTGTGATTCTATTTTCTAAAAAAAAAAATTGAATCATTAAAATGACATGTTCAATTTCATTTTATTTACGTAATTGATTAAATTGTATTTTTCGTTCCAAAGCTCGTGTTTTTCGATTCAATATCTTTTTCTCAAGTTTCAGTCACTCCATCAATGAATTTCTTATGTTACATTATTATTTTATATTATTATCTGCTTGACCCGGACAATAACTCCGTGGTCAATCACTTCCTACATAACGATAGCCAAATCACGACAGAGATGGAATCATATTGTATCCCCCACTCAAATCCTAACAAAGCCATGATAACATCTTCAAGATGGTTGCCAAATGTCTTCTTGATGAGCAACACAGTTCTGTTGCAGAAGATTGGGAACATGTTTGAGAAGTAGTGCAGCTACATCACTGTCCTTACCTAGCATAACTGAGGCTCCGTCAGACGTAGTCCGAAATTCCTCTGTCCCTTGACACCCCATTTTTGATATCTGGTTTTTTATGTTGGGGTGTAGGGTCAGAGTCTACTCCCTATCAAAAACTTGGAATTTGCCGACACCATTTGGTGTCGGCATAGGGTACTCGCCAACTATCAGGCCTAGCAAACTTAAATGACCTTACATTGACCCATAATTACATTAAATCGACGGGGAAATCATTTATCTTCTCAGAAATTACAAGCATAACACCGATTTTGTCTTTAATCCGTTGTCAGACGAGACGTAACTACAGCGTTGATGAATTTTGACCTCGTTCGCACCATTTTAGTTGCTATTCACCTGATTAACTAAATCTCGCAGCCGATGTGCATAAACGTCATAGGTCAAATAGTCACGTGCTAACAACAAAGTGCGTTGACATGTAGTTTCTGCGTGATCAGTCAGCCTCTTTTCAGGAAGATGCGACAGCGACATGTTTCGGGCTGCTGTTATCCCAATTAATATGTTGAATAATACGTGTTTTTCTTGTTATTGTAAACCTTGCGTGACTTTCATTCAATATTTTCGAGTTTATGTCTTCTTTCTGCAATACTAGAATGGAAGGTTTTGTGCATAAACCTATATTGCAACATGGCAGGTAAAGACGAATACACGGAAGCTCTTGCCAATGAGATACTTTAAGAAATGGGATACTATTTAATATTAAAGAACTACAGTATGATGTAATAAAATCAGTTATCAATGAAGGTGACACATTTGCCGTCTTCCACAAGGGGTATGGGAAAACGCGGCTTTTTGTTGTTAGCACGTTACTATTTGACCTATGACGTTTATGCATATCGGCTGCGAGATTTGGTTAGTCATGTGACTAGCAATGAAAATGGTGCGAACGAGGTCAAAATTCATCAACGCTGTAGTTACTTCTCGTCTGACAACGGATTAAAGACAAAATCGGTGTTATGCTTGTAATTTCTGAGAAGATAAATGATTTCCCTATCGATTTAATGTAATTATGGGTCAATGTAAGGTTATTTAAGTTTGCTAGGCCAGATAGTTGGCGAGTATCCTATGCCGACACCAAATGGTGTCGGCAAATTCCAAGTTTTTGATAGGGAATAGACTCTGACCCTACACCCTAACATAAAAAACCAAATATCAAAAATGGGGTGTCAAGGGTCAGAGGAAACTCGGACTACGTCAGACGTAAACATGATCATCTTTTGCAAACAGGACCATCTTCTGCATGTCTAGTTTGTTGTTTGCATAAAAGTTTTTAATAGCCTCAAAAACCAATATGCTGCCACATGCGCTCAACTTCAGAATTCCGGCAAAAACTATCGTATAAATCACGTCATTAAGTGGACGGAATTTTGTGTAGAAAATCAACATTTTCGTGACTGAAATATCAGTACTTTCATCAGCGATAAGAGTATGATAACTGGCATTACGTAAATCACTTATGATTTATTGTGGGATAACCTTGTTGATACACTCCACAAATTAGAACGCTTAATTTTTACTGAGCCAACTCTCAGGAATTGAAACGTACGTCGCCATATGGTCATTTTTATCTTATACTAATAATATCGACACATTCATGCAGATGGCTAGCAACACGTTATCGATCAAAATTTTAACCTCACTGATATCATCAATCTTCCGCTTAGAAAATTCTTTTCTTTTTTCTCGATCTTCCGCACTTTCAGTTAGTAGTCTGTGCAGTCCTCCTGATTTTTGGCATCGTAGTTTAGACACCGAATCCTAATGAATTTTCTGAGTAAGGT
The DNA here is from genome assembly GCA_016746295.1 of Potamilus streckersoni. Classification (NCBI taxonomy): domain Eukaryota; kingdom Metazoa; phylum Mollusca; class Bivalvia; order Unionida; family Unionidae; genus Potamilus; species Potamilus streckersoni. The sequence continues at coordinate 1,342,276 of JAEAOA010001748.1, read as the reverse complement.
GGCGCTTCATGTAATCAATTTTCCAATCCTCCCAGCGTTTCCTACTACTGAAATCGCCGACAGCACCAGCTTGTTGACAACAACTCATGAACGACATCGTCAGTGCTGTCACGATAAATAAAGATATTGCCCAGTTTCGTTCGTCTGTTTTCGGTTGACGTTGGAAGTTCTGTCACTACCAGCTCATTAAATCGGTTTTAAACTTAGAAAAAACTGTATCTTTGCAAAACAGTCCAATACTCTCTCTCTCTCTCTCTCTCTCTCTCTCTCTCTCTCTCTCTCTCTCTCTCTCTCTCTCTCTCTCTCTCTCTCTCTCTCTCTCTCTCTCGCATCAGCATCCTGTCTCAATAAGCTTACGCGCCAGGTTGGTCTGATGGGTTCGCTCAGCTGCGGAAGCACACATTCACAGATCTTAACCTTCCGTTGACACAAAGGTAAATAAGTAGGTTAATAATTAAATGGTCTACCTTACCTTAAACAAACCTTTAGCTATATGTATTTGCTAAAACAAATTGTGCGTGGAATTTCTTAACTGCTTCGCGGTATTTTCTAATGAGCTACGCGGCCGCGCAGCCTCGCATCTTAGAGGGACAGGGTTCCCACGCTACCGGGAAAATCTGGAAAAAGTCGCGAGAAATGATATATTTTCCCAACCGAGAAAAGTTCTTAAATTTCGCAAATATTTATGAAAATCGGAAAAAAACATGGGATTTTCTGTTACCACTTAATGTCCGAAGCAATTACGTAATTGAGAAGTAACTAAGCTGATCGTGAGTTAAATTTATTGAGTTATAACCAAAACATTCGGAGGGTGAACTATGGATTACTTGGGTGCTTGCAATAAACATATATTCTGAGTCAATCCAAATACTCGGTGGATTAGATTCGTAGCAGACTTTCATTTTTAAAGTCAGCTCGATGTCCATATCTTTCTCAAATGAAAGGTATGAAAACTAGTCGAGAATTTCAGGAGGACAACATGGTGATGTCAAAGCGTAGCTGCTTACCGGATGGCCTAGAAAACTGTAAGCTTTGTTAGATCGAGTGATACATGCATGAACTCGATATGACCATTCCTTTTTTTCTCAGAAATTGTGAGTATTAAAATCGGTATGGCTTTAATCTGCTGAAGGACAAGATTAAACTACGGCGATGATGAAATGTGACCTGGCACTCGCCATCTTCATTGCTAGTCGCGTTAGTACACAAATCCAACAACCCATATTTCCAAATGTTGAAGAGAAAAACAATATGACAATATTAAATGAAAGTCGTACACTGGCTGTAATAAAATTACAAAAACGAAAAAAAAAACACAAAATTCTCCATATTTATATATTCCGAGTACAACTTCTGGAGTGTTGTATCACGTGACTACTACGTGACATCTGCTCTCTGCTTGATAAATCAAACTGGCCAGATTGCTGGTTTTTATAAAAAGTATCTGACTTTGATTTAATATAATTGAATTTCTGTACAACAACATTATAAAGTTGTTTGTTGTTGAAATCACATGACTATTGGACTTCTGATGTCGTCGTTTGAGATTTGTAAAATCATGACTAGTAATGAAAATGACGAGTGCTGGGTCATGTTTCATCTATACCGTAGTTTCGTTTAGCCTGCCAGCAGACTAACGGCATAACGACTATAATACTCGCCATTTCTGAAAATAAATATCATTTTCAAATCGATTTCATGCAGATACGAGTCTTTATAGCGTAAGTGTAATTTTTATAGGTTTGCTATATGTCGTTACTATACGGTGGTGGCAAATTCCAAATTATCTATGTGCAGTTGCAATGGGCCCACATCCTAACTTAAATGTCCAAATATGAAAAATGGCATGGGAATATTCAAAGGAAACACGGATTAGAGAACGTACTGCTATCCGTTTTAAACAAAATTTTTAGTTCAAATTGTTGAATCTCGGAGCCGAAATGAGAAATTGTCGTCCCTTGTATTATATATAAACAACGAAACGTCAATACAGGTTTGGGGACTGGATTAACAAATTGCAAGAAGATAAATTGATTTTATAGATATTCAGTCATTGTTTATTCAACAGTACATAATTTTAAAGGTCTTTTCTCAAAATATAAATCAACGCTTTTGAAAATGTTTTTAAATGATGCATTTTTAACCAGATTGTCTTAAGGAGGTTAGGTTGTTTGAAAAATCCTGTTTGTGACTTTATTCGCACAGATAAATTCAGGGGTAAATTCTTTTCAATACTAGACAAGATTTTAATTATTTGCCTTTATTGTTTATATTTTAAATACTGTAATAGGAAATGTATATTCTTTAGAATTAAAAGTTTGAAAGGAAACTAAATATAATTTATGTTCATTATGTTGTTCCCACTTAGGAACTTAATGCAAGTCGGCAAAATAAAGTTCCAATTTGTATTCTGTACACTAAAATGACTTAACATGCCAATTTATAGGAATATGATCAAACTTGTTTCATGTGATACATTTTGTGGTTTTGTACATGGTCATCTTTTCCGACTTAGATGTTTTTGGCGAGACTTAAAAGAAAAATATTTTTAAATTTAGAAAATGCATGTTTTATAATTTAAAATGCTCTCTAATTCCAATCTGTAATGGTCGTATTTGAACCTTGAAAAACTGAATTTCATCCTGAAAAAAACTGAAAATTACCTGGAAATGTATCTTTAGAAAAGCATGGAAATCATGGAGGGAACATTACTGTCTACAACCATAGGTAGCTGAGAAACAAATTGTTTCTCGTGAGATAAAATTATTTGATAAATTATGTAGGAATTTGTCGCTAATAATTTTTCATTACCCACCCGCGAGATTTAAGTTTGAAAATCGCGCAGTTTTAGGTAAATGGCTACCTCAATGTTTTTTTGTCCAATTTATTAATTACTTTGAAATTCAAAATCACTAATGCTCGTTTATAAGTTATTTTATACAGTATTTTAGTATATTTTTCAATTCACTGAAAAAAAAACTGATCTCACAATAAAGTATCCTCGTCATCAGTAGAAACTGTACAGATTCTGAATAGCTCACTAAGCTGCAAAACAGTTCCCTTTAATATATTTCTAATGCTGAATAACTAAAATACATTCGGTACTGCCAAATAGCAGTAATACCGTCTTTATTGATGAATAAGCTTCCACTGCATTGATGAATAGCAGTTTTAATGTCAATTTACTCAGACAAACAGATAATTTCATATTATCGTATAAAATTGAATGACTATATTTATTACCACAGCATTGAGTTTACACATAATTTCCAATACAGTAATTTGAATAGTTCGAGACTAATTAAATGCAAATATTTCATTATATTTCTGATATTCTCTACATAGTAAACACGCGGTTCTTAGATTACGGGAGTTTGGGTAAAATTGCTAGATAGGATTTACTTCGAGTATGACAGGCGAAAAAATATCGTCAAAATTTTTATTTATAATAAATTACATAATATAATGCATGTTATTGAAAATCCCGTGCTAATACGAAAGTCAGTTTAGAAGGAGTCGCGATAACAAGAATTTAATGATGGCCTTGATGACGCGGCCATGTTAGATGGCAGATGGGCAACATGATCTTTAGATCCAATTAGACGTTACAAGAAGTCCTTCAGTGAAAATTCCAAGCCGATAAAACTAGGAATAGCGATATTAAGATTTGACAGATTGCCACAATTGTAGCCATGCTATTATACAAGGGCACTATTTTCATTTAAGACCAACTGCTATAAATATGTGTAAAGTTCATTGCAATCGTCTAGTAGCTTAGGAGGAGTAGCAATAACAAGCTTGTGATGTCAGACATCTAACTGATATCAGATGACGGACGACCTGCTTGCTCATGTCTAATCGACCTATGAACAGAGCTGAGAACCTATTGATATCCCTTGTCTTATGAGCCAAACTAGCCATAGGTTTCCCTGACTAAGAAACTGACCGTAACAGGTATTGTCACATTAAATGAGTTCTGTTAATATTTACTTCATGTTTCCATAATCTAGTGCAGATGCACCAAGCCTATATTACTTATGTTTGGCTCTAAACTGGACACAATATGTAAGAAATCTGCATAAAGTTAACTTCCAAAAATAATTGAATTTGAAAAATAATTAAAATGGAAATATCAACGCACTTGACCTTTCCGTAACTGACCAAATCACAGATGTTTGCTTTTTATCATAATACGCAATATACAAGAAGCTCAACCTAAACAATTTATGTTCTGCCTAAGTTTTAAGGTTGTTTTCTATTTAATGCAAGTAACATTCTTCACTAGTTTGCTAATCTGCAGGAAAGTCAGAGAAAAATAAATTACTTCTTAGGGATTACACTATGATGAAATACAAGCTAAATGATGCAGTCATTGTAGAAAGAAATTTAAAACGTTAGACATATTGGATAAATTTGCTTTATCCATGGGAACAATCAATCCTAACTGCTAATTTGACTGCATTTGCTTCCGTGCGATTTGAACTGGTTATGATACATTTTTGGCAAGTAAAGCATGTTATTTGTAAGGACAAAATTTTATTACATTTTGGAGTTTCAAATACTTTCAGTTTTGAAAATGTTGATAATTTTGGCCAAAATCTTAACCCAGATTGTTGCATGGAATACATATTGCCAACCTATCTCATTGAATTGGTACTCCCAATTTTTCAATAAATGTCTCCCTTGTTTGCAACTTGTGCCGTACTTGTGCCGCAACGTGCAACCAAGACCAACCTTGCCAGCACACACAGGAAGAACGCGGTTTAACGGAAACTTGAGTCAGTGTGGAATTGTATAATGATCTGGACCTGGGATACCAATTATTAGAAGTGTACGAAATTTATCACTTTCCCAAGAGAGAACAGTACCACAAGGGTGATAAGATCCAGAAAGGCATTTTTCTTAGACTATTTGGATGCCTTTTTTAACTGAAGAAAACAGCGACTATCCTTCCTGGTACCAGATTTACGAAGATAAAAAGAAATTCAAAAAGAAATACTTTGAGCAGTAAGGCATCACTTCAGACAACGTGGAGAAACACTCAAGATGCTTTCCCAAAGTGACGATAAATTGCTTTTGGAGAAAATGGCACAATGGCCGTGTTTACTCAAGAAGAAGTATTTGTCCGATCCTCTCCGCTACTTCCGGGTGATTTACGACATAACCATACGTGGACATCCTTCGTGAAGACTTAAACATAGTTATTTACTCAGAAGAACTGTATGTTGTACAAGCCAACGAGTTTGTAAATGTCATCATTGAAGCTATTCTGTCAGCTCATGCTCCATTAAAATTGTACGAATCTTTACACCAATTAGAAGATTGTGTACTATATTCTGACACGGACAGTTGCATCTACTTCAATCACTCGAGTCACCTACACCCTTACATCGAAGGAAACCTCTTAGGAGCCTGGACGAACAAGCGCACCAACGACAAGATTATAAGTTTTGCTATTGGTGGTCCCAAAAGGTACGATTACGAATACAGGGACTTCAAGAGTAAGTGCACAAAGAGTGAAAATTGAAAGGATTGATTTTAAATTATCGCACCAGTCAAGTGGTGAACTTTGGGTTATTGAAAGAAGCCTTGCAGTCTAGAGTGGTTCAAGATTTCAAAGTGACCACCTACCAGCCTCACAGGCTTGTACGTTTGTACACACCAAATCGTCAGTCAGCTTTTGCAAAATGTGTATCAAATCGTGTACCAGAAGTGAATGAAACTTCCCAATCTCTTCACTTGGCCGTACGGATACACTGGTATAAAACTTGGTTCCAAGATGCTATCCACCAACACGAAGGATGAGTTCGAGACAGAAAGAATTGATTGAGGAAACCACTGAAAACTCATGTTCATACAGTGCAATTTTCTGTCTTCTTGCCTGACTATAGTGATTGTGCCAGCCGATTGGAAACGTTTAAAATATATCCCACAGATAGGGAAGGAGTACCTACTTCGAATGTTTTAGCTAGAACATGATTTGCCTACTTGGGCCCTAAGACGGGATTGGGATACGAAATACAGTGTTTCAGTTGTGGTCTGAGGTTGAGTATGTATTAGTGTATCGATAAAGATTCAGCTATTGTGGAACATACTCGATGGTATTCGCGTTGTTCTTACCTTTCTATGGTCTTTCCACCCATCACACTACAGTACATTTTTGACGGTACCTTAGAGAAGGTAGTACCATTGTGCAGGAAGAAATAAAGGGAGACTTTAAAAACTAGGCATGAAAAAGGAGAGATTTACAAACTCGAGACTTTAATAAAACTAGTATAAAAAGGAAACCGTTCAAGAAAAAGCAAAAGATGTTGGTACAACGCGGAGGATATGCACACCTTTTGTTTTAACCCATATTAAAAACTACATTGGCACCACTGATTCCATTACTCATGGAAGCTACTGCTTCACAAATGGCTCAAAGATAAAAAGGATCAAGAAGGTAAAAGGGTACGCTGAAGTTAAAAGATCTCAGACGTGACCTTTGGAATCTGATGGAAAGACGAAAACTTACTTTTGTCACTTACAAATGATGGATGGAATTTCAATCGTTGGCTAGAACAACAGACCCAGCATTTACAACCCAATCCTCATTTGACCGAGATGTCCCAGTTACAACAAGAATTGCAATCGTTGATGGATCTAAGCAATATGTCAGAAACGGAAAAATATCAGAGGTACGGTGAAATGTATCAACGACTTGAACTCATTCACCAGAAATCTGTAGATGAAACAACTCAATCGACTCTGAAAGATTTTATGACCCTGATGAAACGTCCATCACCACCATCACTACCATCAATGCGACTAAGACAGAAAATGGATTTTCAAACTCCACCAGAAAAAGTACACAAGTTAATAGCACCAACATCCTGAATGGGCTGGATCAAAAAGATGAAGGCAACTCCGTTTCCTCTGAAGAGAAAAGGAAGGCGAAGACAAAGTTAAGCAAGAACTAATTACCCTTGTCCAGACATCCTCCTCCTCGACACCTATTGCTAGTCGGACAAAGATTGGGTGATCTATTTTTAAAAACGTCCAAATGAAGAATGTGTTAGCCAGCATTTACTTCGATCCAGCACATCCTGCGAGATACGGTGGGGTTCAGAAATTGTATCATGCTGCCAAAACCCAACCGAAAAGTGTCCGTTTACCTCAGGTGCTACGATGGTTACAAGAACAAGCCATGTACACCTTACACAAATCCATTCGACAGCATATTTGCCAGCAATCGCACCCGAGTGGAGGGCATGGATCATTAAATCAATGATAAGCTGATTTAGCCAATGTCTCTTATTTAGACAACTACAATCGTCGTTCCAAATATTTGTTTTGTAATCGACGTATTTTCAAAATTGCCTGAGTCATGCCATTGACTATCAAATCGAGCACTGAGTTAGTGCGAGCCTTAAAATTGGTGTTGAAGCAAACCTGTCGTCACCCTCGTCGATCGCAAACCAACAAAGGCACCGAAGTTCTGAACCAACCTGTCCAAAATGAATTAAAGAAATGAGACTATCATTTTTACACCACCTGGAATAAAGAAATCATAGGCAGCATCCTGAAACATTATCAGCGTACCTTGAAAGAACGCTTGTGGAAATATTTTACCCATCAAAACACTCTTAAGTACATCGACGTCTTACTGCACCTGGTCAAAGTGTACAACCAATCTTATCATCGGATCATCGAATGCGCCTATGAAATAGTGACTCATGATGACGTAGTGGCCGTCTTCGCGCGCCTTTTTAGTACGTCCCCTACAGTGTCTTTCCCCTTCCCCAAGAAAGGTGGAGTGCAGACGACGAGAGACAAACAATTGTGGACCATTTTACTGAACAGTTGCATATTGCCTTTTTCCCAATCCTTCTCAGAAATAATCTCACGGTACCAACGGGAGCCTTGCTAACAACTTCAGTCACCCTCCCAACATTCATAGTAATAGCAACAACATCAATCCTCTTTAAGTCACTCCTCTGACCTCAAGTGACACATCGGACAGCAGAAATCTGGACTTATGAATAACCAATTTTACTTAGTGTTATCCAGTGACAGTTACATGGATGTGTTTCCCCACAAATATTTTGTGCTGTTTCACGGTTAAAGTATCATAAAGAAAACACTATCCATCACTATTTTCATTCTTTGTTTAAGATATTGGGTGGAGACCTCATGCTGTCCCTCAATTCCAGAGACATCAACAACAACTATTGATTTTACAAGTATTTTCGTTATCCTAAGAAGTCTTCTTGAGAGCATGCAAAAATGTCTTGCTTCAAACATTTTAGGCCGACGAGAAACTCCTAAAAATGCCCTTAATGTTTCCGAGTCAGTCATTCCCTGACGCCATAGCAAGGACAAGGTAGAAAGAGACAACGACGAACACACCTCTTCAAAGGATTTCACACACCAAGAGTTAGAAAGACCAAAAATGTAGAACCGTCCGAGAATTAGACGCTTTTGATTATTAAATCAGAGAGAAAATATGATGCACCGAGAGTCATGTTCCAAGACAGAACTGGATCTGTTGGCATGCCACCTGCCATGATGATGATGCAAGAATCCCAATGGGTAAAATTTCATCCCGTCTCCTCTTTGACGGATTCAGCTCCCATTTAATTTTAAATCTAAGGGCTGCCTGAAGATTACATCAATGTGAATAGCAGTTAATTGTACTTGAAAACCAAAGTGATCTAGAAGCCGATAAAACAGTAGCTCCCGTCAACAATTCCATACATTCCTTGTTCAGTGGATTGGATTTGTATTTAAATAACAAACTAGTCATCAGCAGCATGGATATTAATTCTTATCCATTGTACATAGAAAATCTCTTGACGTACCGAAAAAAAATCCCAAAACACCGATCTGGATACCTGCGTTGTATGGAAACCTGACATAGATAGAGAGTTCGATATGGTAAAGATTGCACCAACAAGGGATTCGATGAACTCAAAGAAAATCAAACTAATCCGTAGTTTACAACTGATGGATCGTTTACATTTGGACATGAGGATAAAAACGACGTACTTGCTGCACGATGTGGATATCCGCCTGAGAGTGAATCGAAGTGGTTCCGGTTTCCATTTTATGGCTGATGCTGAAGTGGTTCCGGTTTCCATTTTATGGCTGATGCTGCTGACAAATACAAAACAGGCATCCAAGAAGACTATATGTACGTTGCTTGGAAGTATTACCTAAAGTTACACTTTGAGCATAATGACCGTCACGTATCCGATACGACTCGTCGAAATAAAAACCTTGACCATTGCCTCTGAACCCAGATCCAAAATCGAAGATCGTCTGTTCCAAGGACAGATACCCAAAAGTTTAATCATTCGCATAGTTTGCAATGAAGCCTTGAACGGATTTAACAACCAAAATCATTTCGAGTTTCAACATTACAACGTGTCCAAAGTCGAAGTCAGTCCAGATGACAAAACCTTGTGTTCCAGACACTTCGAACCTACCTTTGCGAAGATGAATTACTTCAGATCGTACTTGTCCTGCACGAAGCCACCTGATAGCTAGGGACCAACACCAGCCATGGTATTAAGTACAACAATTATGCAGGAGGTTACGCTTTGTGGCCTTTGATTTCACTCCAGACTAAGACAGCTGCGGGGGATATATCCATCCTATAAAATATGGGTAGAATTGTGTGGAGCTTCCATTTGCTATAGCTTCAACCGAGACGGTGAACGTCATCCTATATGCCGAATTCGACAACAAGATAGAAATCAACAGTTTGAGAGAATTCATTCAAAATTATTAGAAGCTATGGAAGACTCGTACCATCTTTGAGTCGAAGAGAATCTTTTTCAATGAAATGGGAGGATATCATAGAAGCATAACCCAAAGCCAATGGCGAAGAGTACATGGTGATCTCCATGTGGTCAGAAGAAGATCATCATTTAATTTCCTGTTTTGCCAAACATCTGGTGGAAACCATTATAGGATTGGCCACGAAAGATAGCTATAGATGTCAAAAAGACCTTCCTAGTCAAATTCAACACTACACAGACATTTTGCTTTTTCGTTATTTTATTATTATATTGCAATACGGCATATATTTTACATCGCAATACAATTTAATAGTTGATGATGTGTGCGTTCATTTCATCCTTGAACTTACCAATATCCTTTTTATTTGTCATCATAAAATTTACTGTCATGCGGGTAATCGGAAAGATCAAACAAATGTCGGTTATTTTCTGATAGACGTCCTAACATTCGATTTCATGAACAAGTCAGCATCGATAAACAATAATCTACTTGATGGTCACTGAGTTTTAATAAATTAGAATGAAAATCAAACATCAACCACGTCGAGAAATCTTACACAGAAGCGCCAAAGTGAATTTGTTTATTTAGTTTTAAATTATTTTCGTCGTTGTATTGTGACAAGATTCTCATTAAAATTTCATACTAACAAACTCATTATCTGGAACAAATGTTTCAGCGGTTGATATCATTAACTACCTCGATGTTTTCTCCCTTTCTAAGTTATTCATAAGCTTTGAAAAGTTTTTTTACAAAATCACTTTTCGATTTAGCTCTCCTTGATGTATTTGAGTTAATATAGTCTCACAACCATGGGAACTGATTATATTTTAGCACACTATTGACTGGCATATATTGCTTTGTAGTGCACATCATAATTTCGCTGATCGAGTATATTTGGTCCCAGTTGTTTACCACATAATTTTGTTTTGGTGATGCTAATGCATTTTGTTCTTGAGATAATAAACTAGAATCTATTATGATTGATTTTGCGCCAAAAAGATAATGATTATGTAAACTGTGTAGCGAAGTTGGATAATCGAGATAAACTTCAACGAAATATGAAACATTGTCAGATATTTTTTCTGTCTCCGCTAAAAGTTGGTTATATGTAATATTGCGAAAACCACTACAAGGTATTGGTTCGGATATTGGACTTCCGTACAAGTCATTGCAATTTAGAAAATTGATATACTTTTATGGAAAATCAGGGTTGTTCTTTTTTCGTATACTTGTTATTTGCCTCTGAGCATTTCTTTGTTATAACGCTAATACCGCCTCTGATACCTTTTTCGATAAAGTTCAACATATCAACGTCAGTCAGTAATTCTAACTTTACTAAACTTTAGAAGGGCATCCCAAGATAACCCAGGGGAAGAGTACTACCAGCAATGATCGAGTCCATAATTGGTATAACTCACTTTCCAAAAACTTTCAAATACATCCATCAGCAATAACACGTCCGTTTTTATATATAAATCATGATAATCTCCAAACGTCTTGCAATCGAATTCTTTGCAAATACCCTTTTTATCAGTAAATTAAATTTATCTCCAAAACAATCATGTAAGTTATCAAACTCACTACCAGTTCTTACAAAATTTTGTAAAAGCTCTTCTAACGATAAAAATATAATCTGTAGGCTGTCAATAAAACGCAACTTATCTAACGTATCTGACAGTTTTCAAAATTATTTGGGATATACTTAATCATATTATCAAGTTTCAAACGAGATGTTATTTCATAATTACCAAAAGCTTCTACGATAGTGTGGCTATCATATCCTCGGAAGTTGTAAAGAACAGCTGGAATAAAATCTGGAGCGTGAAATGTTAAAATATACTAATCAAGAGCCACTCCACGATATTGCCTGGTCAAATGACAATGATCACGTGGAGTCAAAAGCTTTAAATATGACAAAATTCCGCGTGTTCATGATAAGATTTTCCTTGAGATGTTAGTTGTATCATTAGAGTTATTTTTCTTAAACGATTAATATATTATCAACTTCGTTAATCAACTGCTTGAGAAGCCAATCAACTGGATCCTTACAACGATATAATTTAATCGGTTTGGATGAATATGAATTAATACAACAAACTATTTTATACGCTTTCCGACGTAAACTATTTTATACGCTTCCCGACATAAACTATTTTATACGCTACCCGATATAAGATATTCTGAGTTTTCTTGTACTCAATTAGTTATGATTACTTTCTGCGCCAAGTACAGGCTGAAGTAAACATTCGAAGTTGGTTGGATCGTTGGTTTTTGTGGGGCTTAACGCCATTTTTCAGCACACGATAGGCTATACATGGCAGCCAGTATTAATGGTGGAGGAAAAAACCGGGAAATCCGCGGAAAGAACCACCGACCCACGAGAAGCTACTGGCAAGCATTCTCACATATCCAGATTTGCCGAATCTCAGACTCGAACCCACGAAGACAGAGGTGAGATGACGGTGATCCGTAACGGACAGCGCTTTAGACCATTCGAAGTTGGCGTATACAGCGAAAGGAATTTTTAGTTTTTGATTATGATTGACAAACTGAAGAATGTTTTTATCTTTGGACGTCATTGTCATTTGTTGTACGTTATTACAGTAATGCAGATGCTTTTTGCTTTTGTAAGTTTTCATCAATAGAACAGCCATGCAAGCAGCGATAACAGAAAACCTTTTTATTATTATGTTCGTTATACTGTTTACCATCCAGTCCGTTACAATTTTGATCCAAACAAAGTTTATTGTCGATTGTGAAGCTTTTTATGAAATATATCGGATAAACGTTTTCACGCTACTCAAGACCAAATATATTAACTTAGATATGATTTTGCTTTTCGAATTTTGGTATTTCATTCTCTTCAATTGGAATGTCAATACCAGTAACATTTAATTTTAAATACGTGACTAATATACATGTCAACGCGATCTTAATGTTCTTTAGCTTGAAACATAGTGGAAAGAATAAACTGCTGAAAACACTTACTATCAAAGTTTTTATATTTATACGACATTTTGTATATTTTATTTTCCCTGAAAGGTCAATGTACCGCGTCATTAAGTTTACTTTTATTTTGTCTGTTGCAGAATTTTATCAGAATTACCTTGCATAACAATAACGTCAATATAATACGAACTATATCCTGACAAAGATTTTCGCACTGATTCAGATAATTAGCCATAATTAAATATATTAACTTTCTGATGATATTTTACCTCGTCAGTCATCAAATTGGATAAAAATATATTATAAAAATGGATTTGATGAAACGACTTTTTTATATAATCGCTGATGATAATTTTACAGCAGAATATGTTACAGTCTTAAACACGACTCGGTTGATTGCACAGAGGATGACATTTTACTTAATAATGACGATGAGCAAAATGAGAATGCGGGTGCATTTGATTTAAAAAATATGGAAAACCAACAACTGGAAGATAAAATATATCACAAAGAAAATTTTGAAATATAATTTTTACAGTAGACGATAATCAGTCGTTCTGGCAGCTGATAAAACCTTTATTAAAAATCTGTCCCACGGACAGAAAAATATAAAATTTGATTTCATATTTGTCAAGATATTTAATCTGATGATGATCTCTGACGATCGTAGACGAACTTTGATATCATTGTGTAAGCTAATAATATGTAAGTCAGTCTTACGCAATTATAACAAAATCTACAAAAGCATTATTTCACAATTTGTTTAGTTGGAATCCAACTATTAAATTAATCGCTATTACCGCGCCACGTGACAAGACTTTTATTACCAAGCTTTATGATTACTCGTTCGATAACAAAAACATCTTGTTCAGTTTTCTGTAATTCTTGTTCGGTGAACACTACCAATTACTGGTTCCCCTGCTAGATCCTTTAGCGCATACGTTACAGGTATTGTTAAAAGTACTTTCTCAAATACTTTATTTGTCAGAGAAATCCTAACCTTATAACCATCTTTAAATTTACGTCTTCGGTATATATTTTCGACAAACTTGCTAGTATTGGAATTTTAATTGCGTCATTTGGTGATATCTTGATAGTTCGATGTTTTGTATTATTGTATTTATCAACGATTTATATAAGATCATCAATATATATATATATATATATATATATATATATATATATATATATATATATATATATATATATATATATATATATATATATATATATATATATATATATATATGTGTGTGTGTGTGTGTTTTTGGCTATCAAATCTGTGTGCATCAACTCGTTTAGTGTACCATTAAATCTTTCAACTACGACACCTTCTACCTCATTTCCTGTAACATACTTTTTTGATTTCATTCTGCTCCGAAAAATTGCTCAAATTTTAATTAAGAAACCCCGCTCCGTGATCTGTCCAAATTTTATTTGGTTTTCTTTCCGTACTATCAATAATTGGTCTTAACGCATCAGTCATTTATGTCCCTGTTTTGTCAGAGACGTGTATACTAAACGCGTATTTACTACAAACGTTAAAAAGTTAGACAAGTGTTTTCACTATCGTTAAAGTTAGCAAGATTTGAGACATCTACTAAATATATTGCCCAGATATCACCTGTGGCATTTGCAACTGCCTTAATTCGTGGAAAAATATTTTTATCTTTGTGTAATTCAGCTGCAAGATCATCAGATAATTCTCCACCAAGACCTAACTTAAATTTGGTCCCTCTCATTCCTTGAACAAACTTTCTACAAAATTTCTCTTTCATGTTTACAGGTTTCATATCATGTAATTCATCTAACATTACCTTATCACAGCCAGGCTTTTCTTGCTCATAAGCACGATAGCAGATATTGTGACGCATTGCAATTGCATCACCGTGATTATAAGGCTCTTGTCTTGGTAATGGATTAACGTTTCTGTCCAGCGGATTATATGACCCCGTGAATTTGTGGTCAGGCAATGTCCACCCGTCATTTCGTTTCGATAATTTTCCAATAAATTTATGGATGTCAATTCCGCTGTCAATTATTTCAAGGCGGTTGCATGACTGTCACTACGTAGCAAATTTATCAATACAAAGATCTTTATCACAATCACATTTATATTTCATTTTATTATTTTTTTTAAATTGTCGACAAAAAGAAATATATTACTATAAGAATCAGAAAATATTTTAATCACGAGAGAAAATCTTCAAAAATGCTGGGTTCTTTTTAATAAATTTAATCCAATTGTTGACTAATTTAGTCGATTTATGCACTAGAAAATCAGTCCAATTTCTTGTTTTATCAAGGTCAAATCCCAAGGAGGTTAACGATAATTTTGTAATTGGAAATTGGAAAATTGATGTCCTTCTGGTATTCATCCGATTCTTTCCACAATTTGTGTCCACAATTTTCCATAATTTTTCAGAGATTTTTGGCAAAAGAAATCAACAAAAAAAACTCTAAAATCCAGTTTTAAAAAATCAATTTTTTCCAATGTTAAATTCCCGTTGATCAACTCGTGGCTTTACCCTTAAAAAAATCAATAAAAAAACAAGTAGTCGGACCAGAAATAAAAACCAGCGGGTATTTACTTTGTCAATTGATCATCTGCCAAAATAACTTCATCATATGTTCCAACTCCAGTTGTCCATTTAAAAAATATAATTTTTTTCTATCACTAACAGCACAAATACATTTTAACATTGTTTTCTTATATTTTCTTATGCTTTTTCAGTTGTCTCATCCCTTTAATCTGTTATAGGTTTACATTTGAGACAGTATGTTAAAATTTTTACGTTTATAAGTGTAGATAAAATTATCTACAATCTCAATGTTTGCGTGAGAAAATTTCTTGTTAAACTACAAAATAAACGTTAAAAAATAGCACTGCGACATCT
Source organism: Potamilus streckersoni (assembly GCA_016746295.1). Taxonomy (NCBI): domain Eukaryota; kingdom Metazoa; phylum Mollusca; class Bivalvia; order Unionida; family Unionidae; genus Potamilus; species Potamilus streckersoni. Next base: position 1,326,647 of record JAEAOA010001748.1, on the reverse strand, counting down.
GTCGGATAAACATAATATAATGAAAATAATATCCGTAGCCGGATATTCCAGCTGGATGTAGCTGATTAGAAGGGTAATTAATTTGTATAATTTAAACAAAAATATTTTTGAAATTTAAAATCACATAGAGTAAGTCCGAACGAATCAAACAAGTGAGTGCATAAACCATTGTTAGATTTATATGTCTATGACACACGAACCGCCTATTATATTATCTATCTCGTCTTTAGAAAAAAAACTCGACGAAATCTGACAACGTCATTCAAGTTTTTAATTATATCAAAATTATTTAACGGCAACGACGAAGTCGTTATCAACGGCATCTGGTGCCTAGTAGAATCATTCCACGTCCCATCACTAACAGATTTTGTATTAGACTGCCTGCTAACCATGCAAAAAGGGAAGCGAAGGGAATTATTCCTCCTTGTTCTATTCGATCGTGATGCGATTTTCGAGGATGCTGTGTGTTCTTTCTTTATTGCGACGATTTTGGTTTTCTTTCATTTATTTTTTTTATTATATAAAACTGAAATGCAGTAACACGTCACTGATGATCTAGATTTCACAAAATAAATATCTGTCATTATCTTGACTGGAGCTTGTCACAATATATTTGCTTGTTAGCTTCGCCAGTTATAGCTCTTTTTGAAGCCCCTGATACTGCCCCAGAAGCCGCCGCTAATCCAAGTTTTCCTATAACAGGCAGAAGTTTTGGTATTGCACTAGCTAACACAGAAAATGATGTTAAAAAGTTCGCATTGTTTCGCCATTGCTGTTATTTGTGCAGTGGATAATTTGAGCACAAATGGTTTCCCCGATCACGTTTATTGATTATCTGTTGCGTTAGCATTACTTTTATTGCAGTGCCCTTGTCATTCACCAGAGACAAAGTCTCCGGATATTCATTAGATAAAAACAATTACGTTTAGTAACCAATGCTGAAAACGTTTAATTTTTACTGGTGTTAGAAACATTTCTTTTGAAATATGACGAACAAATGTTGAGGTGATTGTTTGCTAGCTGTTGTTTTAACACGCTATGTGTAATCAGTTGCGTTAGGAAATGATGTTTGATAATGTTGGCTTTGATTGAAAAAATATCCTTTTCGAGTACGCCGTCAGCAATAATTCGAGTTCCATCGTTATGGCGACAGACGGAAGACCTCATGGCATCCACAGCGCTAATCTTGTAATGTCAACTTGTCCTTCAGCCACTGCAGCGGCTTGTATTATACAGTCATTTTTATCAGCTCGATCTAAAATATATGTATGCTTTTTTTCGCAAAACGATTTGTTATAATCACCGCAAAATCCACAAATTTTACTTAACGGCAGCATAGTTGTTATTTGGCCAGGTTCTGCCTCAAATGCTAGTCGTTTAGCATATTCCTCGTTGTATTTTCTGTTACGTGTGCTAAAAATGCCATTGATTAAATCTAACATATCGACTGCATCAGCAGCTACACCTAGTCGTGCTATACCAAGATTATTGCAAGCTTGTGTCAGCTTGTGTCAGCGAGACTCCCACAGCATTTCCATCCGCCGCTGTGGCTGCTGGATCAATGCCAAATTTTTCATCATTTGCTCCAAGTAAATCTCTAACAATTACAAGGTCTGCAGCGGCATCAGTGCCATGTGTAAAGCACCGCTTGAAATGAACTCGCCTGAAGCAGTTGCACCGGTTCCTGCGTCCTTGAGCGACAACATATTTGTGGCCACTGATTTCGAATAATTATCTCTAAACGAAACGATATAAGTATTATACTCGCGAAAGGCAGGTTCATTGAAATATCTTTAACGGTATGACTGGCCAGTTGGTACCATGCACTTTTAAACAAACTCTAGCCATTATCAACAAGTGCGGTTTCTGTACCAGCTGCAATATCACCACCTACTACAATTAATAACAGGCCTTGTGTTAAAAGTTCTGACATCAGATGTATTTGGTTCGTTTGAGTTATCGTCAAGATATTTGATGTACTTGTACTCGGATTTTGAAACTATCTCATCAGTATCATGTTCTTCTGCAAGATCGAGATAATTTTAACTGGCCTTATTTATGTTATGATCGACGAAAATTGCAAAGACTAAAACCAGCAGTCGTTATTCTTATTCTTGTTTCCCTTACAAGTCTGCGTACTACCTCCTCACCGCGTGGTGATAGTAAAGTTTTTGTTGTAGCTATAATAGTTCGTCCTGTTTCTTTCGTCGGGGCAATATCTGATATTGGTAGTTTTATTCCTAATGCCGAATTTTCGGTGTCGCCTTTAATTTTATCAGCGAGCAATTGCACTACTGCACTGCCTGCTAGACTAGCTGTTCCTATTTACAGGCTATATTTTAACTGATACCAAAGCGTCAGAATTAAATTAAAGTCATTATTTAAATTTTATTTTATATTCGCCATGGAATGCCATACTGTAGCAGATATCAGTCCAATCTCGTAATGTTTACCAGAATCTAGTATGATTGGTGAATTATAGTGGACAAAGAAGTTAGCACTGCTGTCACACGCTGTATGTGACAAATTGAGTAATAATGTTGCTGACATTTTCCTTGATTGTATCAATGTTGTTAGATAAGACCGCTGTGTAAAATTTCATACTCTTCTGATGTCAATAATCTACTCGATCCAATGTTATCAAGCATATCAATGATTTCTTTATCGATCTCTGTACTTTCATTTCCGAATTATTTTGGCTGCTATCAATAAGAGAAGTCGATCAACCAGTTCGCCGTTTTATGTAAAATCTTGGACACCAGATCCAGTTTTGGTTTTTTCCTCTGATAATTTTTTAATTCGTTTATTATCATATTGATTAAACAGTCTTTAAAAATTACAAACTTTGGTATATTCTTTTTCTCAAGTTCGGTATTGTTCTGCTGTTATTTTTAAAGTGTCAGCAATAACTCCGTCTTTCATTTTATCTAACAGAGCCAACTTTTCTCTTCTTCGTTAGCTCCTCCAAGCGCTTTTTACCTAGTATAAAATCATTAACTTTTAAAGTTATAGGAGTTTATCGTAATCATCATCACTCCATTTTCGAATGTTATCAAGGTCGGTAAATTTGTCTTCTGACAAATACTTTTTATAAATTAGCTTAATTCGGAATGTGTATTTGTGGCAGAGCTTGTTTTCTGTAAAATATTCTGTTTATCAACAGGCATTATTTCCACGGTAGCTTCAGCTAACTGTTGAGTTTATTTCGACACATTTTCTATCAACCTCCTCAGCTGGGCTGGATTAACAGTTGTTTTAATTATTACACGCTGAAGTGCAAAAGTTTTGATTATCAAATTCAGCCTCTCGTGCAGTTGGATCAGCAATGTTTCTTACAAGATACTCTGCAATTTTTAGTTTCTTTTTATGTCCTTTAACTGACTAAACCGAATATACCTTCTACGTTCATTTTTTGTAATTCTTCTGGATATAACGCAGTTACTTCTGGCTGTTTTGTAAATTACTACATCTGTAACTTCGCGGTTCCTTCTTCCACTTGAGCTTGTAATCGCCAAGATTTTTCCACTTTTTCTTAAAAACGGCTCGATTTGCAGTAAACCTCTTTAGTAAGTATTTTTTGCTGTTGTTTTTATACGATCTATTAAAATCATCGACAGAAATGTGTAAATACAGCAACGAAACATCTTTGCTTGATGACGCGCTAGGTCATCAAATAAAAAGAAATTGTATTTATCCTTGGTTGCCTGATGATATAATTCAATAACTTTATTGTTACATCACCGCATTTCTCGTTTGCAATATTTCGTACATCAATGTTATCTTGCCCTGGAAACTGTTCAAAACATCCCGTATTTAACCTGATAAATCTGTCAACGTTATAAAAGCCTTGCGCTAGATATACTGAGTTACATTTTTTGTTACGCGATGATGAAAAATAAGATTTGATCTTTACTCGTTGTTTAGAGAAATATTATCAAAAACAATTATTTTATGCTCGGACGACTCAAGTTTATCGACCGAAAGTAAATATCAACTGGTTGTTTAATCATGAGCACATGTTTGCCAGCCCTATTAACTCAATTATTCGTATTTGTCATGTTATGGTTAATTGTGTAAATATGATCATAGTTAAAATTGTGGTTGAGCAAAAGATTTAATAATAGATTTGTTTTACCAGACCCTGTACGACCCAGAATAAGGTAGTGACAATCGGGAAATTCGTTATTATGTTTATTCTTGGTTAATCGTTCGGTAACAAAATTTAATATTTTTGCCATATAATTCTATGTTATATATTTTATATAATATGAGCTATTACACAAAATTTGGAACAGCACTCACGAATTCCGACCGTACAAAAATTAATGTTAAAAGTAACTTATGTTATCGGTCTTCTGAAAACTGAATGAAACAGACTCCGAAAAGTAATGCTAATAAATTTCATAACCGCTTACGCAATTATAAAATACCTTGTTCAAAAACAAATTGCGTTGAATCAAAAAAACTTGGTATTAGAGTTTATTGACAAAACAGAGAGAGAATATGATAGTTGGGTAAATAAAACAGATTTTGTATGAACGTGAAGTTGAAAAAAAGTTTGATTACTACAGTTTGCTAAAGAAAATGAGGTATTGACAGATAAACGATACGATGATACTTCGTCAGACGTTTATGATAAGTATAAAACTTTTATAGGTGATCTAAACAATAATGTTTCGTGATTTTCTTGATTCAATTGCTGGCGTTAGAACTTTTGTCATTGTGTGAAATATTGTAAGTAAATATTATAAATTTGAAAAAACAGATCATCGATTTCAATCATATTTCAGAGGAAATTCGGAACAGGATGTGGACGCTCTAAGCCAATATTATCATATAAAAAATATTTGGTGCGTAAACAATATTACAATTATTATAGCAACATACTTCGAGTAATATCACATTTACCTTTGTTAATGACTAGCTCTGTGTACATGACCAAATGTTAGGTCGATCTTTGTTTGTTAGATTTAATTATGGTAGAACACACTTAGTTGCATACATGTACCATTAACAAGTTCTATGGGGAAATGGACACATTGTACAAGCCATAAAGTACAGATTAGTTCGGGCAAGGTCTAAAGTTATTAGGTTTTAATTAAAGGCTTAGTTTGTTTAAACTTAACGAACGGGGTTCAAGTTTGGTTCTGCCTGGAATTAATAGTAGGAGAAAGCACAGTCATAGCTATTTGATGACAGACTTAACGCCGTATTTAGTACCAGAAAGGAGGGAATTTTTGTAAATCTGATTGTTCAAGCTGTGAAGTAAGCGTGGTTTAGAACGAAAACCCTAAGTTTAAATGTACTGGAGGGATTTTAAAATTCAGTCTGTATTTCTCTACGAGAGGGAAAAAAGGGAGTAAGATCAAAAGACTGCGGAGATTTTGATGAGTAAAGTTCTCGTCAATCAAAATTCTATCCAAGGGAGAGACGTTTGTCTGAAAGATTCGACAGACACCAAAAGCTTGAAAAACGACGTGAGATAGTCTGGAAAGACGTTACAACCCAAACATTGTGGGAAGAAATAGGGCTGTTCAGAACAAAAGAACAGACATCTAGCTTTGTTGGAACGAAAGAAAGTAGAACGTAAGACGTATTGAAACAACGGAACCGAAGTACAGTCTAAGAAGACCTGTGAAACGGAATCAGTCAACAGGTTATGCATTGATACAAGGCAGAGTTAATCGATATACTCGGACTCGCAAATGATGATTTTGATTCTATCTTAACAGAATCGGCTAATCTTATACTGTCATTGTATTTTTGAAATTCCTTAAGTAGTTAATTCGTAAAGAAATAAGTGTATCTTTCGAACTGTAACTTTCATATTATTTATTTGTGGAAATTTTTATTGCTTGAAATTGTATTAAATTTTGTCTTCACTTGTAACGAGTGCTCGACCTATGTGTTCTATATATTAGCTCAGATTACTTCTTCATTCCATTTATAATTGCCTACTTTGTAGTAGCTTTATTCTATACCGGGCAAATTTCATCGTTGGAGGTCACTCCTAGATACGAAGCAAAAACCATTAAACCCGCCACATATAAGTTGAGGAGGAGTTTACCACACTCTGGTATAACTTCAAGTGGAGCATCATTAAATCCGTTGTCGTTAATAATATCTGGTGTTGGAGTTGCTCTTACAACAACATTTAAAAACTTGAGCACCAACTTGAAACTGAAAAACAATTCCTGCAAATCATCAATCATCACTTATAAATATACTTGATCAGATACGATCTTACTTGCGAGGATTACAATATGAACTATTTAATATGTGAATTTCATATTTATGATAGGAAATAAGAGTCAGCAAGTATGAAAATAATTTACTGAGAATGTATAGTGATGATAGGGTATGAAATTTTTTGTGAACTTTATAAATAATCCGATAAATTAAATTTTTATGAATTTTAAAAATAGCATTGCCGTTGCCAAAACGGGATCTCTGGGTTTTCCCTTGTAATCCAATCAATAACAAAAGCCCTGGAATGTAAAAAGAACTGTTCTATTATTAGCCATCGCCTGGTCTTGATGAGAATGAGTTATATCACTGGCAATCATGTATGTGGGGGTCTCTAGAGAGAGAATTCGCATTTGTTTGGAGGGGAGGGAGGTCTTTGGTCTAGAATTATATTTACCTCTACTACTGACGTCATAAGAATCGTGACCAATCACGACTGACTTCTCAATCTGCTGAAGCAGACTCATGAAATTCAATGCATGAGTGTGTGTTAGGTCCATTCCCACTTATGTTAGCCATACATACAGGGATTTAATTGTTCCATGACCTGTTTGGCTCAATTAATCAGCAATCTGTGAGTGCATAAAAACATGAGGAATGTGACTCTTTCCTTCCCTCTACGAATAATTACACAGCCTGCTGTGCAGGCATAAACCAGTCGCACATGACATAAGGGCGAACGTGACTTTAATTTAATATTCAATTCATCCCCAGTCTGGCTACCCATCGTTGACCAGTCAGCACTTTCAAAAATGAGCAGAATAGCCAAATTCATTGAACTTCAGATGCACCTGGAGTATGATAGGTGAATCCTGGATGTGCTGGCCATGGATGCCAAATAAGAAAGTGCCAGGCTTGAAGAAAAGGTGGAAATGCAAAGGAAAGAAGGAGAAAAGAAAATATTTTCCTGCCTTACATGATGCTAAGATAGGTATGTGAAGTCAATTCGATTGTGAAGACACCTACACAGCCTTAACTACTGCCATCACAGAGACCCGTGGTCCTTCAGATAGAGAACTGGGACGAGGAGTGACAGGGGCAATAGTGGGAGCCTCAGAGTCGCAGGAGGAAAGGAGGCCACAGCATCTACGCGTGTGAAATAGAAGAAAAAGAAGAAGGAAAGTTTTCACTATCCCTCAAACGGAGGAATGTGATAGTGAAGCAACTCAAAACTTTTCTGCACTCCCAATAACAAATGTCATTTGGGAAAATGACTGGAGGCGCCGTTGCGTGTGTGGTACCAGGTCTGGAAGGTGCAGGCATCAACTAGGTGCATCTGAAGTTCACATAACCAACCCTTCTCATAGCTAATCATATCTTTAGAAAAGAGAGACTGATCTAATTGCCAATCATATAATTAAGTGTATATGTGTACACGCGCACGTTTGTGTATGTGTGCGTGTGCGTACGTATATGTGTATGTATGTGCATGTATGTGTTTTTTGTTTGCGTTTGTGTGCGCGCGTACGTTCGTGTGTATCTGTGTATGTGTATGTGTGCACGCGTACGATTGTGTGCGTGTGTCTGTGTGGGTGTATTTCCCTTTACAATCCCCTTGTCCCTACACTGATAAGAGTTTTGTGTAAATGTGGAGTAGTGTAACTATAAACACTAACTCCTTTGCTGATGTAAGCAATGGTGTGTTTTGAATATATAAACGTTCCTTCTCCAACTATAGATTGATAGACAGTGTAGTGGTTTTGCTAGTATTAGTGTGTTGTTTTGTATTTTTAAAAAAATATTTTAGGATTCCATCCCATATAGGAATCGCAGGTAATGAACTTGCTGATAAGGTCACTAAACAAAACTTAGGAGAGCCATACCCTGCCCCCTTAAAATACAGTGTACCAGAAATCCAAATCATTATTAAAACTTATATCAACAGCAAATGACAATATCTTTAAAATCTAAAGCCAAAAGGTCGGAAATTATTTTCCATCCTGAGGGAAGTAAACAGATCCGTCAAACCACCTAAAAAAAATAGCTCGGATCAGAAAATTATTAACCGAATTATCACGGACAAGACTAAATCAGCTGGCAGCGTTGGGAAGTACATAGGACCCAAACCGTCCACCAATAAACTGCTTCCAATGCCAAACACCAGAGGACCTAAATCACATAGTCAATAACTGCTCCAAATATAAGACAGAAAGAAAAAAATTTCCAAAAGGCACAAAATAAAAACGGATCCCCATTTACATACTCGGATGTCCTAAGAAACAATAACCCTAATATAAACACATCATTCCAAAGTATCTTAAGCTTTTCTAACGAAGCCGGACTTAAAATAAAACTTTAATAAATAGGGATAAATTGGGTCCATGGAACCCCACCCATGCAAGTACTTAGAAATGCCATACCAAAGGGGCAAGAAAAAACGAATTGGGGGTCATGGGAAACACTGATATCGTCCACGGCGGGACGATAAAGCCTGTCATACTGAGGACACCATATCCCTCATGATAACTACTCCTGTCCCTGTCCCTCTCTCCCCTCCCAGCTTCCCCCGCCTTTCCCATTTCATTCTAAGCTAATGAATATATAATCAGACAATAACAGTAACTGCTCAACAAAATCCAAAGGAATTAAAAGTTAAAAGAAAAAGAATGTATGTATGCATGCATGTATGCATTCATGTATGTATGTATGTATGTATGTATGTATGTATGTATGTATGTATGTATGTATGTATGTATGTATGTATGTATGTATGTATGTATGTATGTATGTATGTATGTGTCAAAACTAAACACTATCGTGGACCATATATCGAGGATGCTTAAAGAAAAGATAATATCGGAAGACGATTGAGATGAAAAGAACATAAACGAAAATAAAAAGAAATCGATCAAAAGCACACACAGCCGCCTTACAGAAGGCATAAAAAGTAAGCTGAAAATCCAGGGAAAGGTCAGAGCTCAAGAGGAAATCATAACAAGCCCCTTTGGAAAATCCAGTCAAAATTACATAACGACTTGATAGCTAGAGCGACTACTTTCTTTCTTGCTAAGACTGCGCTAATGACGAAGACCCACCCGGTATTAGACCCACCCGGATCGCTTTGGCACGCATTGCACTCATCTGAATGTATTTGCTTTGTTGCATCCTTTTTTACACCATGGCTGCACAACATTTCTCGGCCAAGGGCCAGATTGCATTTTTTAAGACGACTTGAGGGCTGCAAACACTAATTTCTTGAATATAATTACTGTTCAGGTACCAGATTTCTGTGTTGTTTTAATTTGCCGTGAGGGCAGGACAGAAAAACGTTCGCAGCCTAGGATTGTGCACCCCTGTTTTACACCATTGGGGTATCAAAGGAGTAACGGACACACATACCAGCAGTAAGCGCGACGGCATGTATTGAACTAATGAACAAGCCCACGGCATTCGCGTCATCGCAGACATTGTCAATAGGTCGCTGAAAAATTAGTGAGACCTTTGTTTGTCCCAAACACTATCCAAACCAACTGCAATAAGTTAGTAAAATACGAATACTAACAGCCGATGAACATTTGTCTAAATTTCTTGAGTAAATGATCACTCTGTGACAAACGATACAGATTCATCAACAGGCTTTCTTTTTAATCTTGCGAAAGTGACATAAAGAAATTATAAGATAATGTTTTATCTGCAGCAGTAGGTCCTACGCCATCAATGTTAGTAGCATCACCTTTATTTTACATTGACAAACTTCCAAATCCAATATTAATTAGCGTTGTAATTACAGGTTGATATACAAACACGCCAATAGCAAAGCCACCACCCCCTTAGTTAATAGATAATCGCTTTTATTTCTTTGCCATTGATACAATATCAACATAGTAATTTAACATTTTTTATCTTTGAAGGTAGTAAAAACATTTCTTTTTTCGTTTTTTCCCGCATCTTCTTTAGCAAACTTTTAATTTATACCATATTGTTTCCCCATGAGATGTACAGGTGTTGTTTGTCTCATAGTTTTGAGAGAGAATTTAGCAATAATTGGATGAAATCTGGATCCTCCATTCGCTGGGCATCTAATGATTACATCGTACTCACTCGTTCAAATAAATTGTTTGGTCAATTTTGGATCTTATTTATAATAAAATAAAGTCGCATTGTAGCTAATGATTAAACTTAACGGTCTGTCCATCCTTGTCTGTTCTTTTGACTCATCTTCTTGCATGTTATTGATGAACTGGTGAGATTTTTTCCATAGCATTTTATTGACTTTCATTCCCTACAATTTTTTTTTTTGTAGCCTCGTGAAATGTAAGTCTAGGACATCATTTTTGTTTAAATGTTGAACAACACTACTATTTTCTTTGTGCTTATTTCCACAAAATGTTGTGTGCTATGAAATCGTGTTTAACATTTATGTCGGGAGATGCAGATTCAGAGGTAACACAAACCTAATTTCCAAACGTCGAGTAGAGGCGGCGATGGCACTCTAACACAGCTTCGATGCAAAGAAATACATGTTGAAAAAGACGAAGAACAACGAGAAGCATCACTAGTACTAAACATTATTTCGACTTGGACATTATCGAACATTATTTTGACTTGGATTTTATCGAACATTATTTCGACTTGATATTGGATTGGAAGACGACATTGTTGTTTCTGTTTGGTTATGCTTGCGTACACCACTGTCTTCAGTTGAGTTTTCGATTTCTTAGGTTTCTATGGTTTTCCGGGTACTACTTTTATGTCACTCCTGACACATGATATTCCATAATCAAAAATATCAGAGAAAAAAATAATCAAAAGTTGTATTACTAAACATCACGAATCATCAGTTTTCTTCTGATAGCGCAGACCTCTTAGTAGTAAAGGCGGGAACTTTGCAATCAATGGGACTTCTATGTTAAATCTGATCGTTTGCGCTGGGGTCATAACGGGAATTTAACATGGAGCAGATTGTGCCTGTCAAAGGTCAAGGGGGAATTGAACATAGGGAATGAAGAGCGACAAGGGACTGGGTCTGTCTAGGGTCAATAGGAATTGGAGAGGGGTGACGTCACGGTACTGGACAATGGCGGAACAGTGTGGCAAGGGGCTGACCTAAATGCGCGTTACTCTAGGGACTAATAGAGAATAGACATCGAGACGTGGTTAGAGACATAGACAGGGACATAGACAGGGACATAGACATATAACACACAAAGATTGATGAACATCAATCTATCACACCAAAAATTGGCTATTAAATATTTTAGGCTAGAGAGAACAGATATTTTTTGGAGGCAATAGAATGGCCCTAAATAGGGCCGTTTGACTTTTTCAAATTTCTCTCCTCTTTTCTTCTTCTCTACCATCTTCTCATCTTCTCCGTTTCTATTTTGTCTTCTTATTCGTCCATTCTCTTTATCCTCTTTTTCCTTTTCACATCCTCTTCTTTTTCTTTTTTCATAATCAATTACATATGCTTGATACTTCTAAGTCAGTAAATTGCACATAATGTTCAAAGTAAACAGTTTTATGTGCTTGATATTTCTAATTGAGAAAAAAAGCATATAATGTTCGAAGTAATCAATTACATGTGCTTGATACTTCTTATTCAGTAAATTGCATATGATATAAGAAGTAATCGGTTGCACGTAAATGATACTAAGAATACAGAAAATAGAACTGGAATGTTATCTGATTCTAGAGAATAAAATGACTTTCTGGCTAATATAGATGTTCAAAATTTGAATTAAATCTATTCAAATTTCATTGTTTTAAAACAAACATTAAATAATCGATACGATGCGAAAGGAAATCGTGACATTTTGTCGCTAAGGTTATCTAGGTGAAAGTTCTACAAAAAACATGACTCTAAACCATTGTTTTTCAATGAATGTATGAAAACCACGAAAACATAACCATTACTACTTGTATATGAAACTTTATAAAGCAGAAAAACTGATGATCAAAGATAATATGATAACAGCTAGCAGGCAGTGTAAGAAAACTACTATAAAGTATGTCTTTCGTTATGAATATTATTGCAGGAGAAAATATGCACTTTACAATCAAAAGACAAAAACCGATACTGGACTATGATATTGGCAAGTAAAATCTGATCAAAGTGCAGACGCTTTTTGATATTTTAAATAAATAAAAAATAGTACACACAGACCGGAAAGAGAATAATCCTAGAATTTGTGCAATCGGTGGATATAATAAATAACTCTTGTCTGAATGAACTAAGTACAGCGGGAAAAAAATATTAAAAAGTTTATAACAGTTTTAAAAACTTAATGAATCATGTTCAATTAATAATGTATTTTATGGTCTAATTGAAATGTTATACATTACAAAAGGAATCTTTCGGAGAATTTTCATGATTTTAAAAGTGCCTATGATAATGTATGAAGAGATCGATTATAGCATAATCTGCATTTCGATAAGCAACATGGGAAAATGTTTTAATATTATATTAAATAGTTATTTTGATATCAAATCGTATCTCTGAAATTATAATTACTCTTCTGTCTCCGTGAAAGATATTTAAGACAAGGAGAAAACGTGTCTTCATAATTGTTCTCCTTATTCCTAAATGACTGAGAATTATTTTTATTAGTAAATAGGTCTCGGTATTTTTCTGTACTCTGAATATACTGATTTTGTAAATATGGAAATGTTATATCGCTTTTATAGGCTGATGACAGTGTACTTATTGCCAATAATAATACTGATATGCAATATTACCTTGATGTTATTGCCAATAATACTACTATTTATATGCAATACAACCTGGATACTTATTGCCAATAATCCTACTAATATGCAATACAACCTGGATACTTATTGCCAATAATCACACTGATATGCAATATAACCTTGATGTTACTGCCAATACTACTACTAATATGCAATACAACATGGATACTTATTGCCAACAATCTTACTGATATGCTATAAAACCTGGATACTTATTACATTAACAATAATCCTACTGATATTCAACTCAATCTGGATACTTATTGCCAATAATCCTACTAATATGCAATACAATCTGGATACTTATTGCCAATAATCCTACTAATATGCAATATATATCTTGGATACTTACAATCAATACAGGCAAAAACAAAAAAAAAATTTGCATTAGGTTCCAGAAAGGATCACACATACAAATTTGAGGTAAGAAATGCCGATATTAATGTTGTAGATGAATATAAAAATCTCAAATGACTTGATATATCAAGCATTTATAGCTAGTAAAGCCGTGTATTTGCTTTGAAAATCGTGTACCCAACTTAAATTTACCTATTTATTCTTACCTAAAACTGTTCCCTTAGACAACTGTGCTGATAATAATATATGCTTATGAAATTTGGAAATTTGTAAAATCTGATATAGTTGAGAAAACAAAACAAACAACGATAACTGATCTTTCTTTCCTTATGGCTATGTTAAAATATTATGCTAGATTTGGGGGGGGTGAACAAATACCATGTTATCATATTTATTCTCATTTATAAAAAGTATTTGTGTGATAACTCCTATGACAATAAATGGACAGTATAAACAAAATATATATTACATGAAGTTGGGTTCAGCTGCGTGTAGAAACTTTTGCGTCTGTTGAATGGTTCACGCAGACTAAACGATCAATGTAGCTCATTTTGTATAGCTAACATCAATTAGCCAAGCGTCCTAATTAAAGTTATTTAAAACAAGTTTTCATTATATAATATATATATATATATATATATATATATATATATATATATATATATATAATATATATATATATATATATATATATATATATATATATATATATACCAAACAGAACAGAAAGTGCTATCACTGGATTCTATAGAAGAATGCGGCGTGATCATAGTAGGTAGAATTTTAATAATTTAATACAAATTATGCTATCATACAGGTTAGAGAATTATAATTCGTACTCTACGGAGTTTCAGTGCCATCATTTTTGGTGATGCGTGCTTAGTCGAGAAGGGATATGGGCTGGTGTGAGCAGGCAAGGCGATGGGTGCCAATTACTCGCGGACCTGGGTTTATTTGTATTATATATATATATATATATATATATATATATATATATATATATATATATATATATATATATATATATATATATATATATATATAAATATATATATATATATATATATATATATATATATATATATATATATATATATATATATAATACAAATAATATATATCTTATTAAGTTGAGAATTGCAAAAAAAAAGGTTTTAAGTTGACAATGGTGGATGAGTTAATGTTTCCAATAACAAAAGATATAGTACACTATGTCAGTCGTAAATAAATAGGTGATGTATTTTCATCATATTCTGTCGTCTTGCTTTTTTCATTGTAAAAGACAAACATGTATAGCTCATTATTACATTTCGAGGAGAAACGTTCATAATATAATTAATGAATACAGGTAACATACGACTCTTCAAATATATTTGCATGTTCTTAGATTGTGTTTTCTAAATGTCATGATTCCTAGTAGGCATTATGGTATGATATCACGTGATATATTCCTGTTCTTTTCCTTATGTACCTCATATGTTGAAAACGTGACGACCTGACTGAAAAATTGTTAAAGCTAAGTTATAAATTCTAATCACTCATACACACAACTTGAGCGCAATAACATCTTTCTCTTGCCTTGATACTTGTATTGATAAGAGAGCACGTGTAATGGGCGAACATCACCCCAATCTTAACATTCCACCATGAAGAGCAGATACTTCATTGCTTTAATGCGCAAATGTAAAATCTTCACATGAATATAACGATGATATTTCTCTGAAAAGAGTGAATAATGGGCATTTTGTATATTTTTATGGTAGAGGGAATGTTGCTTCACGGTTGACCAGGTGTACTGAGGAGGGGGGGGGACCTACCAAAAATCCACCTGTTATTAGTCGGGAAGTTATCGCAAGAATTGCTTTAGTAAAATATCCACATAAACAAACACGTTACAAGATGGATTGTTTCTTGTGGTTTACGCTCCAGCTGTATAGGCGTACATTAAAGACTATACGAATAAAAAGCTGAAAGAGCTATAGCTGCAAGGTTAACGAGGAATATATTCCGATGCTATGGGATTCTCCGACACCTACAAGAGCGTATATGATGACTGATTGTAGCGTGGCTTTTTAAGTCGAGGTAATGATTATTACCTTATTAGGTTTTTACGGAAAGATATAAGCATCTTATAATCTTGAATACATTGCAAAGGAAATGAAACAAGAATTAAAAATGCAAACGTTCTTACTCAACATGTATAACATTTGTCGGTAAACCTGCAATCTGGAAATGACAGGACTTTTTACGTGTAAACCTGCAATTTGTAAATGACAGTTCCTGTTATCTGGATCAATGTTCCAGGCGCAATACCATGTGGGTTTGAAATATCCCAGACGTATTTAGACTGGTGTTTAGGAAGACATAATGCCAGGCTGAAGAAAAAGCGGAAATTTTACAGGATACCAAACAAAGTAAAATTGTAACAAAACAGACTCATTCAACACTTCAATTCATCAAATGTAAAAGACATTAATAACGACAAAGTATGACATTAAGATTTATAAAAGATTGATACAAAAAGATGCAGTAGCTCTCTCTACTTTCTTCACTGATTCATCCACACTGTTTATGCTGACAGTCACTACAGCATCTATTTTACACCGGTCAACATAATATGTCGCACATTTTATGTTGGACTCTATTGTGCATGACCAATCATCACCTATGTCATTCTCCACTGCAGAGTGACATCAGTATTGGAACTCTGTCTCCTATAGTACATTTTTATAAAGACTTAATTTTTCCCAAAACTTATTTTTTTTCAGTTTTGTACCAAAAAGAATATTTATCTTGCATTTGCTTTAAATGTTAAAATCATTAATAAGTTTATTTAAAATTATTTGCATTGCTTGAGATGATTTCATAGTTTTCGTTGATTTATATACCATGCTAATCTTACTGCTTGGTTGTATCACACCATAATACATTACCGTACATACCAGCAATATGGCTTATACCGAATCTATACCGTACATACTAGCAATATGGCTTATACCGAATCTATACCGTACATACTAGCAATATGGCTTATACCGAATCTATGCCGTACATACTAGCAATATGGCTTATACCGAATCTATACCGTACATACTAGCAATATGGCTTATACCGAATCTATACCGTACATACTAGCAATATGGCTTATACCGAATCTCTCCCATACATACTAGCAATATGGCTTATACCGAATCGATACCGTACATACTAGCAATATGGCTTATACCAAATCTATACCGTACATACTAGCAATATGGCTTATACCGGATCTATACCGTACATACTAGCAATATGGCTTATACCGAATCTATACCGTACATACTAGCAATATGGCTTATACCGAATCTATACCGTACATACTAGCAATATGGCTTATACCGAATCTATACCGTACATACTAGCAATATGGCTTATACCGAATCTATACCGTACATACTAGCAATATGGCTTATACCGAATCTATACTGTACATACTAGCAATATGGCTTATACCGAATCTATCATAAACACCAAGACTATGATACTTACACCATACTACGTATTAACATTTTGATACATGCCAACATTTTGATACATGCCAATACTGTTAAACATAAAAAAACATAATTTGTCTGCGTTGCATCAAACTGAAATTACGGGTTCTGAAACGTACAAATATGGGCTAATTTTGCTAGCTGTGACAAATTTACTCATATGCAACTTGCTCAGCTTAATGAGTTACGGTGCTTGTGACTCTACGAAATATGATTGGCTCAAAAGGTCACATACTGAACCAGATGCATGCGTGTTATTAATGCATTATTCCTTTAGCGAATCATATTTCGTCGTTAATGTGTGTACAACGTAGTCTGGTTGTTAAGAAAATGAGTGTAACGTGTATTCAATGTGTGTGGACTTGAGATGACAAAAGTATAATTCTTCTATGGGACAGAATTCCTAAAGCTGAATCGAGTTATGGTAAGTAGGAACTTACTTTCTGCATCTACCACTGTTCTCGTATTAATGAAAATGTATGGTGGACTCACAAAGACTGTATCTCTCTGAAAAGAGAACACGTTGCAGAAGAGCGCAACTTTGTCCTGGTAGCCAAAATGTTTCAGTGTGTATTTATCATTAAACCATCTTTATATTTATAGAGCATATTAGACCAACTTATATGTAGTCGTACAATGGAATGTAATTAATAATTACTTATGCGAAATTAGTTTTGTGACATTTTCTGATGTGAAAAAGAAAATTAACAATACGTTTAAGAATCTTTTTTAAATTTTCATACATAATGACTTTAAATATATAAACGATATTAATTTTCAACAGCTTCTGCATTTCACCTATTGCTGCTCTTTCATCGGTACTCCTTCGTAACGTTGCCTTTCTGTATTAAATTATTATGATACTGCTATAAATGACGTGTAATTTGAAACTAGCTTCATAACTATCACACATAATTACGTTTAAAATATAAAGTATTTTGTATACACGTATCTAGTTTGTTTGATAACCTTATAGATGATATATAAGTCTCTTGGCAGGCCCGGCCATATGATGTGCGTGGCCCAAGGCAGCAGGCATTGAGCGTGGGGTTCCATTCGCCATGCCCTAAGGCCGGGCCTGCCTCTTAGCTTATACATATAAAACACTGTTTATTACTAGATTGACAGGAATGATAAAAATAAATATGTTCCATGAGTAAGACAATCAAAGATCATCTAACGGAGATTTAACTTAAACAAACCCTGAACATCGTGGTCATTAAAGGAAGTAGCCTATTTCTGCTAGTTTTTACCCTGCAGTAAATATGCGTCAGGGTCTAACTAATCGTTCCGAACACGGCGCAGAATCTGTTATCTTTTAATACTAGGCTCTAATATTTGGATGTGATGACGTCATCAACCGTTATTTGTACTACCTGAACTTTAACAACATATTTATGTTCTGGAAATTTATACAAAAATTATTAAATGATGCAATCTGAAAAAAAGTTAAACTTTTTATCTTGTAGAAATTGGCTACTTCCTGTAATGACCGCGCTGTTCAGAGTTTGTGACCGTAATGGTGAAAATAAAGGTTAAATCGCCGGATTGTGTTCATGTGATGGTCGACCGAGAGTGGTGCTTTGGTACGTTACTGTTTTTGAATAGATATGTGTAATTTTTCAGTTGTCTTACGATTCTAAAGCAATAAAAGACGCGTGAGAAAAGTAGAATCGAGCAAAGGGTTGTTATCACCGTTGTATTCCTTCTGCTAATTTATAATACCGTTATAAAAGGCGATTTCATGTTGTCAGAAATTTCTTCGTGCTTTATTGATAAAACTGCAGACTCCTGTGATATATATATATATATATATATATATATATATATATATATATATATATATATATATATATATATATATATATATATATATATATATATATATATATATTGTGATGTGTCGAATTTTGAAAATCTTAGAAGCTTTGTTTAAAGGAATTGTATCAAAGTCAACTTAATTGAAGTAGAAAGGGTTATAGATAGTTAGGTGATTATTTCCATTTCATCTCTGAACGTCAAAAGGGAATTCGTTCTGGCCGAAGTAACATGACCGAGTCAGAGAATGACATAAGACCTTTCCCCAAAATCGGCAGGGTTAAAGGCGGCATCTGGCTATAGATGATAGCTCAAAGTAAATGATTAATTACGGCATGATTAGTTGTTTAGTTTTCTTGTCAATCCAAAAATTCTACGAACAGGTTTAGGAAACTGTCTATTCCGATTTGTTAATATGGATTTATGGGCGTAACTATGTAAAAAATTAAAGGTTTTCACTTTAGAGAAATTCTTTAGTCTTAGTCTTTCGCAAGGAAAGTTAGTACGACTCCGAAATTCGTAAAAAGTACGTTTTTCGTATTGAGTAAGGGGCCGGGTAGTTCTCTCAGTTAGGAGACGGACTATACGTGAGGTTCGTGGAAACATAAAGAAACGGCAAAAAGGTACGCAATCTTAGTTTCCCGATTTTAATATGTTATTTCATTTGTTGATCTATTTTGCAAATGTATTCTTGATATTATATATGTATGTGTGATTTTATTTTGCAGGATTTTAGTGAAATGCTAGTCATGACATTTTATTCTTTGATTTCCTAATTATCAATTCATTTGGAGAATTGGCAAGAGTGAATGTAATTAAAATTTCATTAGATTATTTGAAAAGTGTGCATGTAATTGAATCGTTAATACATAGGAGTGATTATGAATTTTCATGAATGATTTAAGATATGATGGGTACTGTTTTATAGTTTATGGATTAACTCTGTTTAGAATGAGTATGACCTAACATTACATGTATACCATATACTAGTTTGTAATATTTAATTGATCACTTAAGTGTATATCTATATGCTAGTTTGTAATATTTAATTGATCACTTAAGTGTATATCTATATGATAGTTTGTAATATTTAATTGGTCGAGTAAACTATTTTAAAATAGTTAGATCTGGAGGTCTAAGCCATATGTAACTTAACAAAGCAAGAAGTCGAGTGGGGGTTATATACGGGTTCATACGGCTGAGTTGAATTTAATAAACCATCCCTAACGTGACCCGAATTAAGGTCAGGACAAGCATCGACCGCTTATGTAAATATAACAGGTAGCTAACAGAAGTTACTGCGGCAGAATTTATGCCTCTTGTTTCTGAGCCGAATTCATGTAGAAATATAGATATACTTGGGAATGTCACCTATTGTCTATTGCGAGACATTTTTATTTATTGAAGGAAACAGCTTCCTGGACACACATGAGGAATCCCTGAACAATCATAGGACGGGAACACATTCTACCGCAGAAATCTAGTCCAGAGACGTTTGTTAAGTCAGAGTTAGGCGGACAAGAGTCCAAGACGAAAAGCTAGACAAAGATCGACAGAGCAGGGACGAACGGAAGTCTTGATGTCTGCATAAATTAGGTGATGAAGTCTCTCATCGTTACACTCAAAGGTCACATCTCATTGGCAATGAGGATAGCAATTTAACGTTGAAAGCAATTTTATATTTAAAGAAATTTGTATTGTCTTTTTTATTTGAGTACATGTTAGTACCATTTTTCCTTCTTTTGTAACTAAGTCATTGATTTCTTTTCATTTTAAATTCTGTTGATAAACTGATTAAATTTTATATTTGTTCATTGAAAGGGGGCTCGTAGTGTTTATTTCTTCAATATACTTGTTCAGTGATCTGCATTCTTCTTTCTATCTATCTACACTGGGTAAATCACACCGCGGAGGTCATTCCCTAGCAACGAACCGTAGTGAAATAGGTTGGTGTCACACACACACACACACACACACACACACACACACACATATATATATATATATATATATATATATATATATATATATATATATATATATATTACTGAACACTTATAGAACCATTGGACGCTTTACCAGTGTACAAATGTACAAAGCATAAATACAAAAGAAATTGGAATGTACACTGTATTCTATATCATGTCCTTATTGGCGGATATTTTTCTCATGATGACGTCATTGTTTTTGTTTTCTCAAATATAAATCTTCAATACCCACTCTAAACTTTAATGTTTGGTTCGCTGCATAAAATTCCCCGCGGTATGTGATGGATTAAGAAGATATTTGTGTTATTGTGTCAAAATTGACAATTGTTACTATTGGCAAGCAAGACTCAAAGGCAGTTGTCAGATAATTGTCAGAACAGTGTCCCACTTGAATAGTTTTAGTCGAATTCGATCTTTCTGAAACTTGAGTTACTTCTTATATTCCTTTTAAGAGACTGCCAAAGGTGTTATCTCCTTCAAGCTCTACGTAATATATACGCGTGAAGGGTCATTTGGATCACTAATTGGAAGCCAGAACATGAACGTATTGTCGACAAGGGAGATATCTGCTTTCTTTTATAGAAGCTACTTACGTCTGAAAGTTTTAACAGTTGCAAATTACACAAACACCTTGTGTTTTTATATCAGGATGATGAATATACAAACGTGTATTCATTTTAAAAACTATTTTGATATATTCTTCATCAAACATCGTATCAAAATCGTCTGCCACCCATCATTCTAATCATTCGTGAAGGTCATAATATGAACGAGCAGACATTATTATGTAGTTTATATGAATGATATAACCGACCTGAACCGTGCCTTTCAAACGCAAACCACTGTACAATTATCTGCACGATCCGTTTGACCCCTGGGTCCATCTTGTTCGGTATCCTTAAGAGAGCCATTTTCGCGTTCGATTTCGACTAAAAATGTTAACAACTTTAAACTGATGGCAAACTCCGTGGAAAACGTTGCCAATAGCGATAATAACTTATAATTGAACTAAAATTTGGAATTTTTGTCAACAAGATTTTAGGGTCGAGTTCGAAATTTTGCCTTCTATTTCGAAATAAAAGCAAAGAAACCACAGGCATGCTTCGGTCAATTTTGATGGACACATTTAAAATGGCAGGATGTGGAACCGTTGCATACGATGAATAAAACTTTTCGTTTGTTTCCTTCGTCATCACAGTGCAGTTATTAAAAAAAACTTTTGAATCTCTACATTGCGATCTTAGTAACTTATGCAGCCGTAAAAACAAAAGCAAGAGAATGGTTAGACCTGCTTCCATGACAGCAAATATAATAGATTTAATCCAGGGCCAAAAGTTCTTGTTTCTCGAGGTAGATTAACAAAGAACGCAGACAAAAACGTACCAACTTAAAGCCTAGATAATGAGAAAATTTAAGCATTGTTGTCATTTTCTATCATAACAATCAAGGTAATAGATAAAGCTTAATGGACACGTTCCAAAAATACTATTAAATCTCAACTCGACCACCTAAAAAAAAACAAAAACAAAAACAAAACTGGAAGACAACTATCAATTTCTTTCTGAGTTGATATTTCTCCTGTTTCTTTGGCTCTATTATATAATAAGTTGAAACAGACTTTTTGAAAACTTGCATAACTGACCGCGAATGGGCTCGTATATCTTGTTAAAAAAAACTTCTTGCTAACCTAGATGATCTTGTCATTGCCATAAATATAGATTTTAATGTGCCGTTATATTAATAATGACATTAAAATTGTCATGTTAGCTAAAGCTCCAGCTATAGGGTAGTGTAAAAACTGAAATATTACTGCAGCCATGTGTTTGATGTCTAAACATTGTGGCAGGCTAGTTTTATTCTCTTATGCAAGGTTACCGTGGCCCACCAGTCGGAACCCGGAATCGTGAATCGGCACAGGCGACAGATCGTGCCAAGTAAACAAGGCTTGTAGTTACCACATCTACGTGTTAAGATATTAGATTAGGATTAAAGGGACGCCTGCGGGGTGAACGAGGCATGTTCTCATCCGTCCACACGTTGACGGACAGCGGAAGGGACATTGGCCGCTAAGCTTGATTGGATCGGTTTACTACGATATCCAGTCGAAAATGAGATAGAGGGTATGATTACAATTTAGATCCAAATGTTACTGCAAACTAATAAACGAAAATTCAGTTTTTCCAGGGAAGATTGATAAACAAATAGGGTTATTCCGAGAGAGCCACTAGTAATTTGGCGGAAAAACTTTGACATAGATTCTAAGAAAAGACAAAGTTTTAAAAAAGAGTCTTTTTAGAGGACAGAACTTCTCGTTCAGTTGAATACCGAGTCCCCAAGAGAGGAGACGGAAGTGAGACTAGCGAACAGTCGGAGTCGACAAAGGTCTAGTTGGTGGGGAGAAAGTGGGGAGAAGATGAAGGAGGAGGGGAAAAAAGGGTCTGGAGGAGAAAGTGGATTAGAATTTAGAGTATATAGGAGGTGGAGAAGGAATTGGGAGAAAAAGAAGATAGATAAATACCACAGATGAGTAGGATACAAAGACATGCGGAAATCTATCTCACACTACTAATCACTGATCTCTGGACCAATATTTAACTTTCTGAGTGTGAATGCTACAAGCCTTTGTCTCTCTTGTACCACTGTAGCCTGGCTGGCGGTCAACGACAAACTGGCATAAGGGAATAACACTGCCTGCGAAGATGTTTGGACATCAAACGCTCTAATAATACCCATGTTTATTCTCTTCCTGATAGCCGCGTCGAGCAAACGTGACAATTGAATTTCACCCTTTTATATATTTAATCATTTAACCGTCGGAATTGTTGCCTGGGGGGCTCGGAGCTTTCACGTCTTTCACTAATTTAACTTCCAACCAAAATTCAGCCTTTGTGGGACTTCTATAATAGTTTAAATAAAATATTGGGTGCACCCCACCCACTCCACCCAATTCCCACAACCACTTTTTCACAAAAACCATGTGCGAAGAAATGTATTAAAGCAGAAATGGATTTTTGTTTTAACGTGGGGTTAGGAATCCAGAGAATCGATGTACGCAGTGATTTTTATTTGTACAACCCACACGATGAGAAAATGTGTGGTCTTACGTCATTATTGTCGATCCTTGGTTGGACAGTAGTAAACAAACTGAAATGTTCTTGAAAGAAATGACGACAAAATATACTGTGATGATAACCATTAATGTCAATAGCACCTTTTGTGATAGTTTTGAAAATTTTAGGAAGAAAAGAATTATCTTTAGAATGTCTTATGCAAATTGATCTCTTCAAATTTCAATTTTGCGCATATCTGGCTACACGTACATGCGTATTTGACGCATCTAGGTTTTTGTGATATAATGGAAAACAGTCCTAAATCACTCACACGCGCACGAAGGTCCATATATGACATGCATCACATAACAAGGAATGGTAGAAAAGACTTGGAAGCAAGCGTAGCTACATAATAATGTACCATTAGACCCGCAGTTTTAAAGAATGTGAAACAACTAGGGATAAATGTTTTTAAAAATTCCTACGTATTGTCAGTGTTGTGCATATCTGCACGCCGCGTTTTTAGCAAGAAGAAATTAAATATTTTTGTATGGTGCGCATATTGATTTCGTCGATGACTATCTAAACCATATTTCCATTGGTGATTTTTTTTGTGAAGATTAATCTGCTCTGCCTTGTTTTATTTTAATGATCTGAAGTTTTCATTCTCTGCTGGAGAACCCGATGGAGGCAAATCATGAGAAAGGAAATGCAAAATGGGAAAAGGAAATATGAGTGATGACACGAAGTGTAATTAGCAGATGTCATTTTATTTTGAGTCTGGTAATTATTTTTGTCTCGCCCGGAAATTGATCAATTATTCTTTAAGAGCCTACAGAGGTGTTATCGAAAACAATATTCATATTTTGTGTTGTTTGTTTGAATCAAGGTGTATCGGCGAGAAAGCTATTGGCATGCGACACATGACCTCGTACTCAAGAAAATTCATCGACAAACAAAATTTCAACTCAGACTCCGAATTCAACAATTTGCAATATCAATTATTTTAGTCAGAATTATTGTCAAGTTATCAAATGTTTAGAAATCGCTTGCTATTTTGATAGTGAAACCTTTATTATTAGCAAACAGAACTATATGCGTATTTGTAAATGCATGTGATACCCTACCCCACACGTTTTAAATACAATATACTATATAATTTTGGAATATTTTGTTTTTAAATTTGAATACATTTGATATCTTTAACTGGTACATGATTTGTCAATGTTAGATGCAAATTATATGTAGTGTGGAAACTTTTAAATTTTCACTAAATTAATTATGCATGAATTAAACTTATTTGTAATATCTCCTCTGTGTGGAAAGGTAGTCTTTACATCGTATCCACTTTATTG
Organism: Potamilus streckersoni; assembly: GCA_016746295.1. Classification (NCBI taxonomy): domain Eukaryota; kingdom Metazoa; phylum Mollusca; class Bivalvia; order Unionida; family Unionidae; genus Potamilus; species Potamilus streckersoni. The sequence goes on along the minus strand of JAEAOA010001748.1, from coordinate 1,301,610 downwards.
TGCTGGCTTCGGCGTGAAATTGTTTGATTCAGATAATATCTTTTGAAATTTAATTGCACGCACATAGAGTCTCAGATGGCTAATGATTTAATATTGAATTTATGAAATAAAGTAAATAATGTGTAGATTCTGCTCGTCAATGCTCGCAAAAGTTTGACATTATTCAACGAGTGTCATAAATTTAGTATAAAATTATTACCCAATTGAGATTCTTTTTATCACATAGTTTTTGTTTCAGTGGAAATTATTTAGATAGAAAGAAGAACGAATAATTTCGTTTATTCTAACAGGCGTTGCACCCTTCATGTTACACATACAAAATCATCTTTTAACACAAAATGTCCAATGTGTGTGACGTCGCGTTGTTAGATCTAGTACCCGCTAGAACAGAGTTGACGATCGATGTTTACGTAACATAAAGTGACTTTTACAACCAAACATTACATTGTTGTGATATTCATGTACAAGAAGGTTTACTGGATGCAGATATACCCATATTTACTGTATGTATTTGTAACCGGATATTTGCAATATTTTATTTGGAAAAGCAGACTACATAATATGCAATCAAATTTCATTTTTAGCCGTATTTGCATCATATTTTTAACGCATAAATATGCTGTGGTTGGATAAACTTCTGTCAGTTTGGAAACCGATTTATGTCCGCTATTGTAAGTTAATATTTAAACCACGCTAGTATAAAAGGGTAGATTCCATGATACAGGTATTCCGCATCCCCACCCCCACCCTAAACACCCACTATCAGCCGAACAATTTAACACCCTTAGTTTTACTTTTTGTTGTTGTTCTTGTCTTGGAGTTTTTAGCCATTTTTAATGATATGTTATAAATGACAGAGCAATCCCTTGTGGTAGTTAATTGGCTATATTCAAACAGACGAGACCTAATTCCTTTCGTGAGTCGAATTGAACAATGGCAGGCAACCTGTTCATTAAAAACAAAATAATTCTAAAAGACGGGGTTAAAAGGTTTTCTGTTTTCTCATGATCGCAGCTAATCAATCAAGAGAATGCTGCACAATAATTTTCGTGGGCTAATCATCACATAAAGTGATATGTTAACATGTTTTAATATAAAAGATAGTAAACTGCACACACTATTAGCAAAGTGTTCAGACTGTGAGAAAACATTCGTAGATTTTTACGCATATTGCGAATGTATATTTTTGTGGCAGCAATGATTATTTTTTCGAAATTTTTAGTAAGACTTTTAACTTTCAAAATGTTAGTTTTCCATTTTTAATTAGCACTTAACAAACAATTATAAGTATACAAATGTTTGAAACGCGAATACTGTATTACTTTGGTCAATAAACCCAAATCGTATTTTTCCCATACTGCACATCTTCAATAGCTTGTGTCGTCCTCAATGTCGCAGCGATGTCACATAAGATATTTTTTTTATACGATCAGGGCCGAATTTAAACATGGTGAGGCCCTAAGCTATGTGAAGCTGTAGAAGCTCTATTGGTAAGTGTTAACATAGAATAAGGCTGTAAAAAAAGACAAACTTTGAGAGGCCCCTTTAGAATGAGACCTTATGCTGAAGCTTGTTTAGCTTATATCTCAATCCGACCCTGTATACGGTGTATGGGAGTGTAATATTAAGTCTTTTCACTATAATATTTGGAGGGGGATTGTCATACAATAAATGAAATCTTATATTTGTTCATTTAGCCAACTATTCTCTGTAAAATAATGTTGAAAACAAAAAACGTTAATATGACCCCCCCACAATACTTTTCAAGAAAACATCGATTTTACTTTTGGGAGGAACGTGAACTGAAATGTAGAATTTGCGGAATTTTCCAGAATCTAGTGCAGTCACCTTATTGACTTGGATGGCAAAATACATGCGGCGTGCATTTTCTAACTAAGCACCTCTATGTTTCTCACGGTATCAGCTCTGAGGTTGACTTGTTTAGAACAGCCCCGCAGAGAAATATTTCTCTTCAATAACAGCTTTGCAGTCACGTGTTGGAATATTACTCCCAGATCAATAAAGTCTTTATTTTTATAACCGATAAAATACGATAATCTAATCTTTGTGATCCCAAATAAACTGGTCTAGAGACTTTCGTACTGGAATTCCTTTGTAGAAATCCAGGTGTTTATATCCCGTAGTTATTCTTCCAACAACGAATATAAACCCTGATCAACCGTCGCATAATGCACCAGCCGATCAAGCATTAATGATGTCCATTTTATAATCTCAGGTGACTAACGCAAAGCCAGATCTGTCCGCGTATGAGACGGCAAATCTAGGACTACAAAGTTTGCAATGGGTGTTCCTCATAGACGGGTACTTACGGTAATATCGACAGGTGTTCTTGAAGAGAACGAATGCCGAAATCGAATAACAACATGGAGATAAAAATATCCGGTTGTCAAATTTAGAGTCTTAGTGTTTTTTGCTTTGGAATGTGATTCCTGAATTTACAATATTGGACTTCAATCGTTATTTATAGTGTGTATAGAAAGATTGTAAATAGACCAAATCACTATACAATGTAGTGTACATAAATAATGAATCACGTAGATGGAGGGGGTGTACTAAAATTGTTTGATATATATATATATATATATATATATATATATATATATATATATATATATATATATATATATATATATATATATATATAGCAAATAACAGCCTTTTCAAGCGCACAGGATCCAGCAAGGGATCACGTGTCAGGGATTGATTGAGACATGCAATAAACTGACGACGAACAGTGCAAAACTAGTATCTAACTAGCCCAGGGACGGGCAACATACGGCCCGCGGGCCAGACCCGGCCCGCGATGGGATTTTGACTGGCCCGCAGACTGTTTCCGGTCGTACATGATAATGTGGCCCGCGGCCACATTTTGCGGCAATCTCCCACTACTTGGTTACTACGTCGAATAATAGTGACTGTTAGTTATTCTTTGATTCTTTGTTTTCAGTTAGAATTAGATTTAGAATTTACAATAAATTTTTTGCCATGGATTTTGCCAAGAAACGTAAAGTTGACAGCGAGTGTCGCGCATTTAACAAAGATTGGATGCCTAAGTACATTTTCACAGAAGTCGGCAAGAAAGCAGTATGTTTGCTGTGCAGTGAAAGTGTTGCCGTGTTGAAAGAGCACAACATTAGCCGCCATTATGCGAAGAAACATGCAGGCTATGGCAGTACATTATCAGCAGCGGAACGGCAAACAAGAGCAACAGAACTGGACAGAAAACTTGTAAAGCAGCAGAATGTATTCGGAAAAGCCAAAGTAGCCCAGAAAGCTGCTACTCATGCCATCTTTGTGGTCGCATACAACATTGCTAAGCACAGCAAATCGTTCTGTGATGGTGAATTGTTCAGAAAGTGTATGCTCGATATAGGTGATCAAGTCTGTCCAAAACAAAGAAATAAGTTTGAAGAAGTCAGTTTATCGAGACGAACTGTGGCTCGCCGCATTGAAGCAATTGGTGAAAACCTGACATCACAACTGAAAAGGGAGAGTATTTTTATTTCAGCTGTTTTCCTTGGCATTGGATGAAAGCACTGACATCATTGACACTGCACAGTTGCTCATCTTTTTACGAGGCATTTCAGAAAACTTTGAAATCAAAGAAGAATTGCTGTCAATGGAATCAATGAAAGACACTACTACCGGGAAGGATATTTTTGAATGTGTGGAAAATGCAATGCATACAATGCAATTACCATGGCAGAAAATGGCCAGTGTTACTACGGATGGTTGTCCATCTTTGACAGGAAAGAAAGTTGATCTACTGAAAAGACTGGATGACCGTATTGCAGAGGTCGATTGCACCAGGGAGCTGATATTTCTACATTGCATAACGCACCAGGAAGTGCTATGTAAAAGTGTGCTTGACATGAAACATGTTGCGGATCTAGTTGTGCAAATTGTTAATTTCATCAGGGCGAGAGGTCTAAATCACAGACAGTTTATCACACTTCTGGAAGATTGCGGCTCGGATCACAGTGATGTTTTGTATCATACCGCTGTACGCTAGTTGAGTTTGGGGAAAGTTCTGAGATGTGTCTGGGGCCTGAAAACGGAAATCTTACTGATTTTAGAGAAGAAAGGGAAAGATACAGAATATCCTCAACTCAGAAAATCCGAATGGCTGTCAGATCTGGCGTTTGCAATTGATCTCTTTGAACATATGAATGAATTGAATACCAGACTTCGAGGAAAGGACACTTTTGCTCACGAAATGTACTCAACAGTGAAGGCATTCAGGGTGAAGCTGAAACTGTTTTCTCGCCAGCTCAGTCAGAATATCACAACACACTTTCCAACACTCAAAACTATGGCACCCCAGATGATGTCAACTAAGAAGTACACCAATATTATATCTGCACTAGACAATGAATTTGCTCGTCGTTTTGCGGACTTCCAGAAACTTGCGGATGAGTTTGATATCTTGTCATCACCATTTACAACTGACTTTGAAAAGGTGCCGGATGCTCTACAGCTAGAATTGATTGATCTGCAGTGTGACTCTACCCTGAAAGAGAAATTCCAATCTGAAAGCATTGACAAATTTTATGCGTCACTGAATGAGTCCAAGTTTGCCAACCTGAGAGAGATGGCAATGAAACTACTTATTCTGTTCGGGTCTACATACATTTGCGAGCAAACATTTTCGACCATGAACATTAACAAGACAAAGCTGCGTTCCAATCTAACTGATGTTCACGTGCAGTCTTTACTGAGGATTTCTACGTCCGACATGCAGCCAGAGTTCAAACAACTTGTTGACAACTTTGATCGACCACAGATGTCTCATTGACTTCAGCAGCTATTGAAGTACATTACGTTAAATTAAATACTGTTTTTGGTCTCTATGCTATAAACTTAAAGTTTACATTAAATACGATTTATTCCTTGCATAGGTGGATAAATACACGTTTAAGGTATCGATTCAGTAATCCGGCCCGCCAAGGACTTCGTTTTCCCATATCCGGCCCCGCCAACAGGAGAAGTTGCCCACCCCTGAACTAGCCTGTGTGTTTTCGACCCATAGGGAGTCATTTGCAAAAGCATATACAAACCATAAACAAAACAAACCAATAAAACATAAAAAACGTTGTGTTTGTAAAACTCTACATGCCTGTCAAATCTATATATACTTGTTGAGACTTAGTGCATCTATAGTTTTGGTTCATGTGGAAACGCATGCAGAGGTTTACAAATAAAATATTTTCTATGTTTTATTTGTTTGTTTTGTCTATGGTTTGTATATGCCTCTGAAAAAGACTCAATTAGAGTCAAAAGCGCTCAGGCTAGTTAGATACTAGTTTTGCACTGTTCGTCGTCAGTTTATTGCAATTTTATTTTATTTCAACAAGATTTTATTAAAACTAAATGTGTATGCAACATTATTTATATCTTAAAGAAGGTATTAGTGATGTACAGCTTGGCAATACTATCTAAATATTGATGAAACGAAGACTTATAAAGTATACAGAGGTGCACGTGTCAGAAATACAGAGAAAGAGAGACAGAAAACAGACATATGGACAGACAGCAAGATGTAATTTCACATAAAATGTAGTTAGTCCATATTACTGCATAAAGTAACCGTATATAATGTTTGGTACACTGCTAAAGGCTTAAACCAAAGTCTACGATCGCCTAATCCCCAATGATCCGATTTATTAGGGTATGATCTCTGGACAAGGCGTTGGACTAGTAACCTGAAGGATAAGACTTATATTTTCACATTGGGACCAGCCCTGATAAGCTAACACGGTATGTTATTGGGCAAGACAGTCTACTTGCCTAGAACAATATAAATTTCAAAGTGATGATGTACTTCAAACACGCAATCTAACTCTACCACCACCACATCAACCACAAAACAAACGTTCATTTGAAAGACTAAGTATAATGCCAGAAAAATTCGTGTCTATGCTGTTAGTATGTGGGTTTTACATTAGCAAACTCGGTATTTGGGGGGGGATTGTAGACAATCAGTACCTAGAGGTAATCAACATTGTTGGGCACATAAAAAACAATAACTAATACCTGATGCAAAATTTAAAAAATCTATTCTACGAAAGAATTGCTATTTTGGAAACAATTATGAACAAACATATTAGTACCCTAAGCCATGAGGAAAAATATAATATCCATTAGAAATAGTTTTAACTATTCACCAACCCATAAATATTGGATTAATGCTGACTAAAAGCAATTTGAATTTGTGGGCGTAGGTCAACTTACAGTAATTTCATATGGTACTAATCACGATCACTTACGTCTTCCATGCTTAACATTTAGTGTGATGAAAAATTAAATTATACCATTTTTCAAGTAGAGATAAATATATTGTGATGTGTCGAATTTTGAAAACTCTTAGAAGCTTTGTTTAAAGGAAATGTATCAAAGTTAACTTAATTATAGTAGTAAGGGCTAGAGATAGATGATTATTTTCATTTCATCTCTGAACGTCAAAAGGGAATTCGTTCTAGCCAACGTAACATGACCGAGTCAGATGCTATGGTGCTATGGTACAAGAGAATGACATAAGACCTTTCCCCAAAATCGGCAGGGTAAAGGCGGCATCTGGCTATAGATGATAGCTCGAAGTAAATGATTAATTACGACATGATTAGTTGTTTAGTTTTCTTGTCAATCCAAACATTCTACGAACCGGTTTAGGAAACTGTCTATTCCGATTGGTTAATATGGATTTATGGGCGTAACCCTGTAAGAAATTAAAGGTTTTACTTTAGGGAAATTCTTTAGTCGTCTTCGATCTTTCGCAAGGAAAGTTAGTATGACTCCGAAATTCGTAGAAAGTACGTTTTCGTTATTGAGCAAGGGGCCGGATAGTTCTCTCAGTTAGGAGACGGACTATATGTGAGGTTCGTGGAAACGAATAAAAAAACGGCAAAAGGTACGCAATCTTAGTTTTCCGATTTTAATATGTTATTTCATTTGTTGATCTATTTTGCAAATGTATTCTTGATATGATGTATGTATGTATTATTTCATTTTTCAGGATTTTAGGGAAATGCTAGTCATGACATTTTATTCTTTGATTTTTCTAATTATCAATTCATTTGGAGAATTGGCAAGAGTGAATGTAATTAAAACTTCATTAGATTAGTTGAAAAGATTGCATGTAATTGAATCTTTAATACATAGGAGTGATTATGAATTTTCAGGAATGATTTAAGGAATGATGGGTAATATTTCAGTTTTATGGATTAACTCTGTCTAAACTGAGTATGACCTAACATTATATGTATATTCATATACTAGTTTGTAATATTTAATTGATCACTTAAGTGTATATCTATATGCTAGTTTGTAAGATCTAATTGGTCGAGTAAACTATTTTAGAATAGTTAGATCTGAGGGTCTAAGCATATGTAACTTAAGACTGCTAGATTGGTAGAGTCTGCAGTCGAGTGGGGGTTACATACGGTTTCATACGGCTGAGTTGAATTTAATTGACCTTCCCTAGCGTGACCCGAATTAAGGTCAGGACAAGCATCGACCGTTTAGGTAAACATAACAGGTAGCCAACCGAAGTTACTGCGGCAGAATTTTATGCCTTTTGTTTTCTGAACCGAATTAATGTAAAATATAGATATACTTGGGAATGTGACCTATTGTATATTGCGAGACATTTTTATTTATTGAAGGAAACAGCTTTCCTGGATTCACATGAGAAATCCCTGAACAATCACAGGACGAGAACAAGATCTACACAGAAATCTAAGTCCAGAGACGATTGTTAAGTCAGAGTTCGACGGACAAGAGTCCAAGACGAAAAAGCTAGACAAAGATCGACAGAACAGGGACGAACGGAAGTCTTGATGTCTGCATAAATTAGGTGATGAAGTCTCTCATCGTTACACTCAAAGGTCACATCTCATTGGCAATGAGGATAGCAATTTAACGTTGAAAGCAATTTTATATTTAAAGAAATTTGTATTGTCTTTTTTATTTGAGTACATGTTAGTACCATTTTTCCTTCTTTTGTAACTAAGTCATTGATTTCTTTTCATTTTAAATTCTGTTGATAAACTGATTAAATTTTATATTTGTTCATTGAAAGGGGGCTCGTTTTGTTATTTCTTCAATATACTCGTTCAGTGATCTGCATTCTTCTTTCTATCTATCCACACTGGGTAAACTACACCGCGGAGGTCATTCCCTAGCAACGAACCGTAGTGAAAGAGGTTTGTGTGTTTTGCACGCCGCCAATTTGCCACTTAAGTGGGAGCCTCGTCCCGGGATATTTGAGCAGTGGAAAAAAGCAGATCTGAACATATATTGAAAGAAATACAGCACAGTATCATTGATAGATTTGTATATTTTTAAAAATAAGAAGCCACGAGTATGAATTGAGTCAACACCTATTCTTATATGTTTGAAATTATGCATGATTTGTGAATTTCTTAAATGTTGCATGACATTGTAAGAAATTAAGATTCTGTACCTGAAATTGCTTAAGCGTGGTGGTTGTCCTTATCTAAGTAACACAGAAAATTTTTGCCTTAGTACTCTTGCGAGAAGAGATCATTAAGGAAGTATTCCCAGGGTAATTTGCACATGTGTTACAGACGATACGAATTTAGGGAGAAATTATAGTTGGTACTGCCCGAAAGCCGTTTAAATTACTTGTGTGATTTTTAAGTAAGTCTGTAGGTAAGACTTGACTTAGTTAGAATATTCGTTGATATTCATAGGGAAGTTGTTTTCTTGAAGGCAGAAAACAGGTTATTGATACTAATCTAGGTGAGTTAGCGACAAGACAGATAGACAAGAATGGCAACATTACGGTAACTTGCGCGAGAATTCAAAGCTCTTGGATCCGAAGAATTAGGTTATGAAGGGACCCAGTTAGCTGACTTTGTAGAGCATAGTCTCAAAGAGTACAAAGAACAGCAAGCAGCCGAAAGAGAGAAGGAAAGAGAGGCAACCGAGAGAGAAAAAGAACTTGAGATAGCCAGAATACAGGCTGAAAAAGAAAAAGAATTTGAGGTAGCCAGACTGCAGGCTGAAAGAGAAAAAGAATTTTAGGTAGCCAGACTGCAGGCTGAAAGAGAAAAAGAACTTGAGTTAGCTAAACTGCAAGCCGAGGAAAGGAATAAAGAGAGAGAACATACGTTAGCCATGGAAAGACTAAGGATCGAAGTGGAGTCCAGGAGGGGCTAAGGACTGAACGTACAGTTAGGACCCTCGAGCAGAAGAACGGAGGATAGACGTACCGTCCAGATAACTATGCCTATGTTTAACGGCAAGGATGAAATTATTGATAACTTTTTAACCCAGTTTGAAAGGTTAGCATTAATACATCAAATACCCAAAGAACAGTGGGCTATTAATATTTCAGCATTTTTGCAAGGCGCTGCCAAGGAGGTTTATCATAATTTGGCACCCGCTGAAATAGATGATTACGAAGCTCTCAAGAAAGCATTACTACGGCACTAGGAGCTGACAGCTGAACGTTTCCGTAAACTTTTCAGAGTCATCTAAGAAAGCCAGAGTCTCACGCGCAATTTCATAATCGTGTACGCGTACTTTTCGATAAGTGGATTAAAATGTCCGGAGCCGAACTTTCATACGAAGGCATACGGGAAGAAATTCTAAAGGAACATGTCCTCAGCACATACCGTAAAGACCTAATAGTATTTTTGGCGGAGCGTGATTTCGCGACCTTAGAAGATATTAGTGTAATGGCCGAGCGATATGAAGCTGCACACTCTCGTCCAACCACATGGAGTGGCAGGGATCGAACCAGCGTCCCAGATTTTAGAAGAGGTAATGGTTTAACACCTATCAGGCGGAATGGTCAAAATGGTGGGAAGCCAGGGGCTGACAATCCCAGCCGTGATCAGTCCCGGGGCTCAGGTAAGTCCCAAGGGATGGACAAGATAACCTCTGGTAAGAAAGAGGAAGTTGTGTGTTATGGCTGCAACAAACCCGGCCATATTCTTAGAAACTGTAGAAGATACCGTCCCACTATAAATGTAGTGACCCCAGATACAAGTAAACAGAGTAATCTATTGGAGTGGTCCAATACAGCAACAGCTAAGGTAAATGGCGTAGAGGTTACTGTGTTGTACGACACCGGCTGTAGTTATCTAGCTTTGGTGGACAGCAAGCTTGTTAAACCTACCGATTATACAGGCGAGACTGTAGAGGTACAATTTGCAAATAAGAGTAGAGATTCACTTCCAGATGTTTATATCAATCTTGATTCGCCCTATGTGAAAGGACGAATTCAAGCAGCGTGCTTGTCAGGGTTGTCGCACGATGTTATTTTAGGATGTAGGTATGTATTGCCACAACCTAATCCTATGACGTGTACACCTGTACACGTGGGGTCTGTAGAGACTAGGTCTATGAGACGAAGGTCAGGGCCGAAACCGTTGAAACCCTCGACTTCGCCCATAGATAATTTGCTACCTGGCGAATTAAGGAGACTTCAAGAGGAAGATTTTACCCTTAATAAGATACGCGGGTATGCAAAGGACAAGTCAGTGCGTAATTTACCCGACGGTGAGGGAGAGTTCACACTGAAGCGAGGTATCTTGTACCGATACGCTCGAAAGGGGACCGAGAGGTATAAGCAGGTAATTGTACCACGGTCTAAGCGGGATGAAGTGCTTAGGCTTGCACAGGAAGGTTTACTTGGTAGTCACATGTGTGTGGCTAATACGCGAGATAGGTTAGTTAGGGAGTTCTATTGGCCAGATGTGTATGGTGATGTAAGGAGGTTTTGTCTGTCGTGTGACAAGTGTCAGCGAGTAGTACCTAAGACCTCACATCGCCCAGTGCCGCTAGGAACTACCCCTCTGATAGATGAACCTTTCTCACGGGTGGCTATGGATTTGATAGGTCCGATAAAGCCCGCAGCGGAAAGTGGCAATCGTTATGTGCTAACGATTGTCCATTATGCTACCCGATACCCGGAGGCCATTGCTTTAAGGAACATCGATTCAATTACGGTAGCTGAAGCGTTGTTAGGGGTCTGGTCTAGAATTGGTGTACCAGACGAAATATTAACTGACCAAGGGACGCAGTTTGTTAGCCAGGTGATGAAGGAAGTAAACCGGTTTCTTTCTATCAGGCACCTGACTACTACCCCTTATCACCCACAGTGTAACGGTCTAGTGGAGCGTTTCAATGGGACATTGAAACAAACTCTAAAAATGTTATGCGAAAATCGACCTAGAGATTGGGATCTATACCTTCCCGCGATACTTTTTGCGTACCGCGAAGTACCCCAAGCTAGTCTTGGATTTTCGCCGTTCGAGCTAGTTTATGGGAGGACTGTGAGAGGACCCATGGCTGTATTGAAGCAGTTGTCGACGGATGAGAAAGCATCCGAAGAGGTAAGAACAACATATCAGTACTTTGTTGACCTCCGTAATAAACTGGAGGAAGTTTGAAACTTGGCCCAGAAAATTCTCTGTGATGCAAGGGGACGTCAGGCCAAGTACTACAACAAGAAGGCGAAATAACGTAAGTTTGAGGTAGGCGACAAGGTGTTGTTGTTGTTGCCATTAGAACATAACAAACTCCAAGTGTCTTGGAGATGCCCGTTAGTTGTAACGGAGAAGAAGGTAGGACAGAATTATCGCATCAGGGTGGGCGATAAAGAGAAGCTGTACCACGTTAACCTACTTAAACGCTACCGAGAAAGAGAGTCACCTACTGAGTTCGTGGTTGCTACAGTTGTGACGGAAGACCCAAACGACAACGGAGGAGTGGCGGAAGTACTTCCTAGTTTTCCGTTGACTGGGAACAAAACTTACGTAGACGTCATCCTTGACGTAATGTTAACGTCAGACCAACATGGCGAGGTGGAGGAGATACTTCACGATTACGAAGGCATTCTGCCGGAGAAACCAGGTGTGAAGGATTTGGAGGAGTTTAGTATGACGCTACTGGAGGAAAAGATGAAAGATAGACTGACGTCAGACGCCATTGTTAAGCTACCAGACGTGACAAAGGACTTTGTGTTACGTACAGACGCTTCTGACAGGGGTCTTGGTGCAGTTTTACTGCAAGAACATGATGGGGACTTATTTCCTGTTGCATACGCGAGCAGGAAACTTAATACCGCTGAGCGTAATTATTCAGTCACTGAGAAGGAAGGCCTTGCTATTTTCTTTGGGATTCATAAATTTCAGCGTTATCTGTATGAGCGAAAGTTTATTCTAGAAACCGATCATCAACCTTTAGCGTATCTTGCACAGGCTAAATTGACTAATGGGCGTATAATGAGGTGGTCATTGTTTCTACAACAATATCAAGTCCAGCTACGTTACATTCGTGAAAACTCAAATGTGGGGGCAGATTGCATGAGTCGATTGCTTGAGTCTGAGGTGAAGGGGTCACTTCAGGACATGTAAACATTAAATTACATTTTAACTTCAAAATTCGATGAGCAAAATCTCAGATTTTACTCTTAAAGGGGGGCCTATGTGATGTGTCGAATTTTGAAAACTCTTAGAAGCTTTGTTTAAAGAAATTGTATCAAAGTCAACTTAATTAAAGTAGAAAGGGCTAGAGATAGATGATTATTTTCATTTCATCTCTGAACGTCAAAAGGGAATTCGTTCTAGCCGACGTAACATGACCGAGTCAGATGCTATGGTGCTATGGTACAAGAGAATGACATAAGACCTTTCCCCAAAATCGGCAGGGTAAAGGCGGCATCTGGCTATAGATGATAGCTCAAAGTAAATGATTAATTATGGCATGATTAGTTGTTTAGTTTTCTTGTCAATCCAAACATTCTACGAACCGGTTTAGGAAACTGTCTATTCCGATTGGTTAATATGGATTTATGGGCGTAACCCTGTAAGAAATTAAAGGTTTTACTTTAGGGAAATTCTTTAGTCGTCTTCGATCTTTCGCAAGGAAAGTTAGTATGACTCCGAAATTCGTAGAAAGTATGTTTTCGTTATTGAGTAAGGGGCCGGATAGTTCTCTCAGTTAGGAGACGGACTATACGTGAGGTTCGTGGAAACGAATAAAGAAACGGCAAAAGGTACGCAATCTTAGTTTCCCGATTTTAATATGTTATTTCATTTGTTGATCTATTTTGCAAATGTATTCTAGATATGATGTATGTATGTATTATTTCATTTTTCAAGATTTTAGGGAAATGCTAGTCATGACATTTTATTCTTTGATTTCCTAATTATCAATTCATTTGGAGAATTTGCAAGAGTGAATGTAATTAAAATTTCATTAGATTAGTTGAAAAGATTGCATGTAATTGAATATTTAATACATAGGAGTGATTATGAATTTTCAGGAATGATTTAAGGAATGATGGGTAATATTTCATAGTTTTATGGACTAACTCTGTCTAAACAGAGTATGACCTAACATTATATGTATATTCATATACTAGTTTGTAACATTGAATTGATCACTTAAGTTTATATCTATATTCTAGTTTGTAATATCTAATTGGTCGAGTAAACTATTTTAGAATAGTTAGATCTGAGGGTCTAAGCATATGTAACTTAAGACTGCTAGATTGGTAGAGTCTGCAGTCGAGTGGGGGTTACATACGGTTTCATACGGCTGAGTTGAATTTAATAGACCATCCCTAGCGTGACCCGAATTAAGGTCAGGACAAGCATCGACCGTTTAGGTAAACATAACAGCTAGCTAACGGAAGTTACTGCGGCATAATTTATGCCTTTTGTTTTCTGAGCCGAATTAATGTAAAATATAGATATACTTGGGAATGTGACCTATTGTCTATTGCGAGACATTTTTATTTATTGAAGGAAACAGCTTTCCTGGATTCACAAGAGAAATCCCTGAACAATCACAGGACGAGAACAAGATCTACACAGAAATCTAAGTCCAGAGACGATTGTTAAGTCAGAGTTCGACGGACAAGAGTCCAAGACGAAAAAGCTAGACAAAGATCGACAGAGCAGGGACGAACGGAAGTCTTGATGTCTGCATAAATTAGGTGATGAAGTCTCTCATCGTTACACTCAAAGGTCACATCTCATTGGCAATGAGGATAGCAATTTAACGTTGAAAGCAATTTTATATTTAAAGAAATTTGTATTGTCTTTTTTATTTGAGTACATGTTAGTACCATTTTTCCTTCTTTTGTAACTAAGTCATTGATTTCTTTTCATTTTAAATTCTGTTGATAAACTGATTAAATTTTATATTTGTTCATTGAAAGGGGGCTCGTTTTGTTATTTCTTCAATATACTCGTTCAGTGATCTGCATTCTTCTTTCTATCTATTCACACTGGGTAAACTACACCGCGAAGGTCATTTCCTAGCAACGAACCGTAGTGAAAGAGGTTGGTGTGTTTTGCACGCCGCCAATTTGCCACATATATCTCACATCAGTTTCATCAATTAGTCAACCGATCTTAACAAAAATATCCAAGATCATCCTTGCAATATGTCTTTCATGTATTTGCCGCCAACCACCATCACCAATTCAATCATCGTTGTCGTCATCGTCATCATCACCGTTGTCGTTCCCGTCATCATAAACTTGTGCGAGACCACACCCGTTACCTTCAAGTTTTGGTTGTTTCATCGGCCTTTCTTTTTATGTTTTCCTGAATTTAATTACTTCACTAAATCACCACCAAAGCTCTTTGGTACTAAATGAATTTTTATGGCCTGATCTCAACTTTTCATTAAAGATTCAAATCTGTGCAATTTCGTCAGCACACATCGGTATAGATTTTATACAGGTATTTGTCGTGGCTGTTGAGTTGCCGTCTATTGAATGGTTCTTTTGACGATATGTATATAATATTGCCAGATTAAATTTTATGTATAGCATAACTCTGGACATTTTGAATTTCGCGCTAGATAGGGTTGTTACCAAATACTTGTAAGCGTCTACACTGTAGGTAGGTGTGTTTCAGAACGATAATGCATGCAGCAGAATTCAAACTGCGAATTTGTAATCAAATAAGTAACGTTCCCTGTTTGCACAGGAAAAAGAGTGATATTTCATCTTAGATAAATCCCAATACTTAGTAAAAGAAGTTAACAATACGTATAAACGCTACATGGCGATAAAGAAAACGGTGATCAAGGCTGTTATGCGTAGATTATGCCATTCTATTATCACCTTGAAATGCGTTGAAAGCTGAGGTTACGTTTTGCACAATATTAGACCGTTAAATCTGTAGCTATAACTTTATTTCTATTTTGATGGTGGTTATTGGGACACATATGGATACGAAATTTTCTGTTTTGGTAGGTAGGCAAAGTCTGAGCTACAAGGTATTTGGGGAGATTTCAGAAATGTTTCGCTATAAAATCACATTCATAGAACAGAGGTATAAATGTCAATTCTTTTTCCAATAATCCATTACCAAATTGGTACTAAAATTACGATTTTACTCACACCCTGTACCAACTTTATTCCCAAGACCCAACGATCGACGGTTTACGACTCTCGAGTTCCTCCATTATGACTGTTCCATTTAGCTGAGAGAGTGAACCTTTCTCATGGAGCCTGACAAAGGATGTCACGTCATTTAACTTGATATTGTCAAGAAACGCATGTGATTTGCTTATTCGTCCGATTTACTGAGGTCTCGCGTTGTAAGACGATGTGAAACTACAAATATTTTGAAAACACAAGTTTTCGATCTATGAACATTTTTCTCAATTTGATAAATGCTAGAGCAAATTTTCTTTAACAATGAAATTAAAAAAGACAGCAGGTGAGTGCCGCTAATGTTGTAAAGAATGAAGACTTTCATATATAACGTATATCAGGGGTACACAACGTGACACAGGCAGGTCGTATATGTGTATTTGTACTTTCATTATAAACATAAAACTTTCAGTGCGTCACGCTTAGTTCCGATGTAGGTCGATTCTGGTTCACGCAAATGTTTGAGTCGAGCATCCCTGACCTAGATGATGTCATATTGGAATCGCAGTGGAAATTTCGTGCATCCCTGACCTAGATGCTGTCATGTAGGGATTGCATTAGAAATTTTGTGCATCCCTGACCTATATGCTATCATCTTGGAATCGCAGAAGAAATTTATCACCAAAAGTATGAAATAGAAACATTAAAGAGCACTGTGATGTCACTATCATAACTGTAATACTCCAATTATTATCTTTGTCTTCTTCATTATAATTAACATCATTAACGTCACTGTCATAGCCATTTCTATCATTTTCATAACTACCGGGAAAGAAATAAAAAAAACAACTTTTTGTAAGTGGGTTCGAATTCAACGTCGTTTCCCAGCACATAATATGCTATTCTTGGCTGTCAGTAATTTATGGTGGACGGAGAACCCAAGAAGACCCCTGGAAGAACTACCAATCCATATTTCTAGTTAAAGGACTGTTTAGAGTTGGAAACCCAAGTACTTTAATCGTACCGGACGTGACATTTTGTCTGAGAGCAATGATTATTGATGATTCTCTGAAAATTATACGACTGTCCTTTTTACGACTCCACAAAAGGAATTTAAGGAATACTCGCTACTAAGTTAAAAAGTATGATCACAAATGGCTTGCAATAAACTCCTGATATTTTTATGACAATAACATAATATTTCAATCTTATCAGCATGATTCATCGAGGTAAATTCCTGTCTAATTTAAGGGCAATTACCTTACTTTAGACAGAAATGTATTGTGTTTATGCGTGAGTTTGTCTGAGAGAGAGAGAGAGAGAGAGAGAGAGAGAGAGAGAGAGAGAGAGAGAGAGAGAGAGAGAGAGAGAGAGAGAGAGAGAGAGAGATTAGGCGTAAGACATGTATAAACATGTCACACTTGAGATAGTATACCTCTGTTATTCTTTGGTTGCGATTTTTTAAAACTCACTTTAAGCACATCTCTCGTGGAAATATGACGGAATTACCTTTCCCCAAGAACGCTCCAAGACAGCCGACATTTGCTGGCCTTAGAGGGTATCCAATCAAACAATCTGGAACTGCTACCAGAATCAGAAACATTAGCAACTAAGCTAATGTAGTTGTCAGTCCGTCTTTTGGATTATAGTCGTTTATCGTCTTACAGAATGTACGACTCCTTTAATTTGTACGTGTTCGCATCCTTTTTATTGAACGCGTTTAGCGGCTATTTTATGCCACCAAAGTGAAAAACGTGAAGAAACGACATCTCGATTATTCTCCTATGTTCAGTTGTCCGCCTCTCTCAGCCTGATGTTTGTCATCCTTTTCGTCAATTAGAAACTTTTGCCCAGTTTCTTATGTGGGGTGGTACATAACCTAACGCCAAACATGTAACCGCGACATTTGATTCTAATCTTCCAGATTTGTGGATTTTCCAGTTGATTGGTTACTTGTATGCTTTAATATGGAAAGATTAAGGATTATGGCTTAAAGGGGTTGATAGATTTAGTTAAAACCATATTTATTTCAGATCTGTATTGTACTTTTTCAAGCCTTTATACGATTTGTATGTTTCTTTCTTAAGCATACGATTTTCTGTTTGTAATGCAGCTGGTTGGAATTACTAGAAACGTTAAGACCATCTGTTACGGTAGAGCATCTGTTGAAGTTAAGTATATGTACTTTTTGGCCCGATTTCAAAGTACAAAGAACGAAGATAAATAAAAGGTTTGATCATAGAAATAAATAACTCATAAAAACAATTCGATTCATTTACAAACTTTGTCCATAATTTGGATACGTTAATTATTTATTATTTATCCTAGCTTTGTTTCTTGTGATGCTGTGAGAATGAATGCGTGTACGTATTGTATGGCCGTGTGATCTCTCTCTCTCTCTCTCTCTCTCTCTCTCTCTCTCTCTCTCTCTCTCTCTCTCTCTCTCTCTCTCTCTCTCACACACACACACACACACACACACACACACACACACACACACACATTAGCCGAGTATGTGCATTTTGAAACAGCATTCTTAAAATGAATATATGGCTGAAATCTGGTTCAAATTTTGATGTATTATTAAAAACTTTGTGCGTAAAAGGCCAAATACGCGATAGTGATGTGTGGTGCTTTTCGCAGTTGATGCGAAGTAAATTATCTGACATCAGGTTTCTAGCGACATAATAGGGTTCAAGATATTTAGAGCATAACGAAATAAGGGCATGCATATACGTACATACCAACAAATAGACAAAGTTATATGTCATCTGACGCTGTGGGAACAAATATAATTAAAGAAGAGAAAAAAGTCAGGAGATAGCACAGTATAAAATGCATGATAACGCACGCTTTGCGACAGAAGAGACACATTGGAAGAGATAAAAAAAATTAATAGATATGAAATATATGCGTGAAAACCGATGTATTTTTTTTTCAAAATCAGGTTGTGACAAAATGATGGTTGGATGTTGCTATGGTCAGCATAGAAAAAGTTCTCGCGCCACATTTAATGGCCAAAGACCTATCGATAGATCTATATATTTTCATTGCACCCCCACCCACCCCCAAGAAACAAATAAAAATTTTTTTCTATCAATTCCTTTCGTCCCGAATGCAATATGATCAAGGTAATTCAGTTTTCAGTTAGGTCACCTTATATGTGAGCGCGTGTAGCAGTAATACTAAACATTACTACATGCAAACTGGAACATCCTCATTTCCTACCGATCTGAGTGAAAGAGATTCGGAACATTTCGGAACTTTGACGTCAATCCTATTGATCATAAATTTAATGTATAACCATAGCTGCCATTCAGATTAATTTGGATATTTACAGAAACAATTTTGACCGAGAAGTTACGAATTATCGAACTAATTTTCTTTCCGTATCTTCTTGGTCAATCATGCACTCGATCAAGTCCTATAAAGATAATATAATCCGAATAGAGAAATTTCTGGCGAATAGAATATATTATGGTTGTAAATTTTTGCACTGACATACATTGGACACATGTTATTGTATTAAAATCCCTCACAAGGTTCACTGACTGCTTTATTTATGTCTAGATTTGAAGAATATGTTGAATTACGTATAACAAAAAATGTTTGATTTTTTTAAAAAAAAGCAATAAATTTAAATTAACATAATGTCTCTGGAAAGTATTTAATACTCTAAAAATATTTATTTTGACATACTTTGGTTTAATCATTCCCGATAAATATTATATTGTAAGCCTGAACGACTATTATTAAACATCATTTTATAAAGAGACGCCGATGCATGAGCCGTTTTTCAAAAAGCCATTAGAGCTGTCCATACTTACGCGATACAAAGTGCCAACACGTTATCATAGTGACGTATTATGTCATCTCATAGCATCAGTCAATCAGATCACATTTTTGTTCGAGCCTCAATCGAGTGTTACAAATAAAACTCATCTTTTATTATGAGACATTTATATGGCGGAGTTATCACTGAAACATTCACACGAAGTTAACTTGAATAAGACTAGTGTACATGTATGCTTAAGTAATGTCGCATAACACCTTCGAGATCTTTTAAGATAGAGGCTGCAAACTTTGAGATATGAAATCAGATTGCAATTATTACTTCCGGTTCAGTACCCGCCAAGGTAGTCCCAGCCTATTTTTAGAACATATTTCCTGTCTCCTGTTGGTGGTGATACAAGATTTAGATTTAGGCAATCTTGGTGTTCAATTAAAGGTGAGTTTTTATTCTTCAGAATTTGTATATTACAGCGACAGTGTACAGTGAATAATGAAGTAATAATGAAGATCCATGCAGTGAAATATGTGACACAGTTTTTGCTGCTTTGTTTATAGTCAGCCACTCAAAACAAAATTGCCGGTTTACCTATGACAACAGCCTCGCTGTGAGTTCATCTTTGAAGGTACTTTATTTAGAATAAGATATGAACTGTTATCATTTGGACACGATGGAAAGTTCAGTATTGAGAAACAAATGAAGAGAATATTGAGCAAAATTAATAGTGTATTGATTCCATATGTTGGGATGGGTGGGTAGGGGAGATGTATTTCGCATATGTACATAACAGTTTCCGAATTAGGATCCTTCCACTGGTTGCAGAGAGGTGCGAGTGTTGGGACTTTTATGCGCATTTGTGCGTTGCATGGGCAGGGAGTAGTGATAATTAAGAAAGATACGTTGATAATGCTAGAAAACTAAACCTATGAAAAATGCAGCATGTGAATGTTGAAGCACTTCTAAAATACGATGTATATTTCTGCGTATAAAATCAGATATGAAATCTAAGACATTATTGAAATTTGTCATCTTTAAAAATAAAATATGCGATAAAACGAGAGAAATAATAAATTGCAGCAAAGATCGAAATTTTCGCCACATAAGTATAAGTTATTTTCCAACACGTCTAAAGACAAGACATGAAAATTTTCTTTTTATAAAAGTCAATTCTTTTTCAAAATAATATAATACAGTAGTTACTATAAAGGCCAATTTTGGCTCAAGACTCCCTCTCAACCCCCTCCCAACTCTCAGAATAAATACAAATTAACCCCCTCTCGAGACCTTAAAACAACCACCCCAAACAATTTTTATAAAAACCCAAAGGAAGATATCATCCTTTACACTAATGTATTACACGTGTAGATGTTGCAATGTAATCTGGAAAATCTCTACAATCAAGCCAAGACTTTGATGCACGCAGTCTGAAAATTCAATATCTCCATATCAACCAAGCCAGGTAAAATTGCCTTAGTCATACTGCAACGTCACGTGATATATCAGAATATTCTAGAATACGCCCACTCAAAAACTAGAACGTGAAAAGTGTCAGCCGTGAGATAAGAACATTCCAGAAGAACGCCACGCAAGTATATAAGGCGGTCAAATTCTCTCATAGTCATTGCCCTGCTGCACGTTCAGGAGGACATCTTCCCAGGTCGAAAGGGTAAGTACATTATTTATACCTCATTATCAATCGTTGATATTAGAAATAATTCATTATCATGGTGATAGAGACCGATGATACAACGACGGGACACAAATATTTTATTTGAGGTTTGCTTAGAGGATAT
Organism: Potamilus streckersoni; assembly: GCA_016746295.1. Taxonomy (NCBI): domain Eukaryota; kingdom Metazoa; phylum Mollusca; class Bivalvia; order Unionida; family Unionidae; genus Potamilus; species Potamilus streckersoni. The sequence goes on along the minus strand of JAEAOA010001748.1, from coordinate 1,280,639 downwards.
TTTTGTCGATAAAATATACTTTTGACCAATCAAGATCAATTGTAAGTTTAGTATATTTTTGTTTGACTGATAGGATCATAACAGTTTTTAAATTCCGCTAGCAACTTTTGATACAATTGCTCGAAGTAATTGAAATACTCGCTGCTATCAGATCTGATGAGCGAAAGTTTTAACTTGTCACGAGTGCCACTAAAACATATACCTCATGTTTCATTATTAATTTCAACTATCAAATATTTTCCGTCTATCATTAGATATTTGATCTTGATATTGTAGCTATTCGTCACTGTCAAATTTTCAAACATTATTTCTAAAGTTTAGATAAAAATTTTAGTCGGAAAAGATAATGTCAAGAAGATATATACTATCATGATAGTACCCAAATGCAAATGTATCTACCCAATTTTCGCAATAACGTTTGTCATCAGAAATGCTTAATCCACGTTTGATAATGACATATGTTTCGAGTTTATGATGATTTGTCCATATAGCCATTGCTCTTATAAACTAACACCACCAGAAATCATCTAATTTTATACGCTTTTTAACACAATGGCGATGCAGACTTTTGCTTTTTCGTTATTTTATTATTGTCTAACAAAACGGCGTACATTTTACTGCGTAATCCAATAAAATATTTGATGATGCTCAAGTTCATTTCATCTTTGAACTTACCAATAACCTTTTGATTTGTGTCGTCGGTTTTTCGATAGGCATTTCTAATGCAATAGTTTAAGTCATTATTGTTTGTTTCTCAGCCAATTCTTCTGTTTGCTCTGACTGTTTTTCTATCATCCTTTTTAACTCATTTGGATAGACGTCATTCTTGTCATTGCATGTTAAAGTGCAAGAGGATTGTTAATTAGCCTGTTAAACTCAGCTTGTCGTGCAGCAGAATGAGCAAAGGGTCTTACAAGTTCGTTTACAATTTTTAGTTTCTTCTTTCAGTCTTTCTCTAAGTAAGCCTAACAAACCTTTTTCTTTCATTTTTGCTAGTTATTCTGGAGACAATGCTGATATTTCTGGTTGCTTGCCAAGTACTGCCTCAGTAACAGGTTTGAAAAGTTTAATAGTTTCTTCTTCTATTTGAACTTGTCCACGTCGAGCTTCTTCCACTGTTTTAAAAAAGCCGCTTGAGTTTTGATAAACTTTTTTAGCAATTCGATTTTTTGTTGATGCTTGTCCATTATTTTCTATACGCTTTACAAAATTAGACATAAAAACGTGTCAATGCATAATTAACTACTTAATCAAACCTTGGGACTATGTAATTAAATATTATAATGAAAAAATAAAGTATAATTGATTTCAATCATATTTCAAAAGATATTCCAGATCAAGATGTGGACGCATTAATACAATACTACAAATATTATCACCAAAAAAAACTTTGGTGCGTGAAAAAATATTACAAATACTATAACAAAATACTTCGAGTAATATCATATCTACCGTTGTTAATGACCAGCTCTGGTATAATTTCAAGTGAAGCATCATTAAATCCATTTTTTCCAATCATACCTGGTGTTGGTGTTTCTCTTACAACAGCGTGTACAAAAAAATTGAACCTCGACTTGTTATCAAACTAAATGCTTGTCAAGCAGCCAATATAACTTACAAAAAAATACTTGATCAGATACGATCTTATTTGAGAGGTGTAAAATATGACGTGGATGATTTGATACATGAATTTCGTACTATTGACTGTATGCTAACAGATATTTTGCCAATGAGAGTCAGCAAGTATGAAAAACATTATCAAAAAATTATGATAATGATAGGATATAACACTTTATCTAAACTTAGGAAATAATATCACTTACCCAATCTGGCCTTGTGAAGATGTCACCTTGAAAGTGCAGTGACTATGAGAGAATTTGACCGCCTTATATACTTGTGTGGCGTTCTTCTAGAATGTTCCTGCTCACTTTCTCACGTTTTAATTTCTTATACCGTGTTTGACACTTTTTCACGTTCAAGTTTTTGAGTAAGCGTTTTCTAGAATGTTCTGATACATCACGTGACGTTGCATTTTACCTGGCTTGGTTGTTATGGAGATATTGAATTTTCAGACTGCATGCATCAAAGGTTTGGCTGGCTCGTAGAGAGATTATTGATTGATTTCCAGATTACATTGCAACATCTACACATGTAATACATTAGTGTAAAGGTTAATATGTTTTAAAGTCTCTAGAGGGGGTTAATTTGCATTTATTCTGAGAGTTGTAATGGGTTGAGAGGGTGTTTTGAGCCTAAGTCGGCCTTTATAATAACTACTAATATAACCAAAAAACGGAAAAATTAAAGCAAACGAAGATTTTTCAGTTTTAAGCGTAAAAAAAATATACCGTGAAACGAGAATGCAGTATTAACAAATACTCGTAAACAAACATCACATATTTTGGTATGTACGTGTATATCTATCTTCCTATGCAAGTTCAAAATGCACAAGCCAAATAGGAAGAGACCCAATTAAATACAATTATTCACGAAAATTCAAGCCTGATGAATTCTCCTTAAAAAATAGCGAGTCATCTCGAGAATGCCAAAATTTATTGAATTTGCGAGTAATAATAAGGTTGAAGTATATACTCATGGAAAAGGCAGGAATGGAGTCAAATGAATACATTGCATCTAATATATGTACTAAGTAACAAAAAGAGTACCCAAACTCAGTCTACAAGCATGGTTGTAAAACGTTATGTGATGCGTTGAAACAGTTATTCAATGAGAAAGCTGAACTCGATTTCAAATTTAGAAGACAACAAGTAACAAGTGGAATATTTCATGTCGTATATGTCTTACGATCCAATCAATGCTCAGAAAGCAGTAGAAACTTTTACACTACCTGAAAATATAGGGAAACGACTAATAATGAATGTCGTCGAAACATGGTGAGAGAAGAATTAGGACCGTTTTTGCTTGGGTAATTCCGTCAACTAGTGAAGTGTTGTACTTCTTAGAGGTAACGAACAAAATAACAGACTTCAAGACAAAATGGCCACTCTTCTTAGAAAATGCTTGGAGACGAGGAAGTAAATTCTTGAGCTGGACCTGGTAGATATGGCGGGCCTAAACAGTTTCAGAGACGAACAACTGTCTGGGCAAGTGAAAGATTGTCACCTATTACAGTTGAATATAAGCGACTGTCAGTAGAAACAGCCAAAGAACTGAATAACGACAACAAATTTTACAGTATTGTTTGTTACATTGGTACATTTCTTAAGAAAAAGAATCAATTATCGGTGGCTTGATACAGTCGAGCATTCAATTGATGAGCTGCATAGCGAAAAGAACAAGATGCGTTGTCATATGAAAGTGTTGATGTTGCAGTACAAGAACATTGAAAGCAAGGCACACAACAGAAGTAGTCTAACTTTTAGCGGAATCCAGAGATAGTTTGTGGAACAGAAACGACTTTGATAAAATATTCTTGAATGAACAGCTTAAAATCGATCGCTTCAAGATTGTGTACATTTTGCACACTGAGTCGGTCAGCAACAGAAAAATATAGTCAACATCGCAAACAAACCAAATATACAAGTCTCTCATCACCCGATTATAGCAGCATTCCGAGACTAACCTGATGTTGAGGTAATTTTGTTGCATACATTTAAGCTCGAGGGGAGTGGATGGACACGGCATAAATCATGATTACCCGACAGAAAGTTATGATGCCACAAAAACAATTACGGAAAAGGAGAAATCTGAGAAGTCGAATATGGATGCCAAGTTTACAATCGCGTACTAAGCCAAATTGAACATGAATGTTTGAGTGATGGACGATTCGTTCACTAATTCGTATACGGTGATGGGAAAGACAATGATCTCTCATAGTGAAAATTATATTTCCCAAGGCATACAGGTGAACACAAAAACTCGTGATGATTCTAAGGTGCTGAGTGGTTCTGGAAGGAAGGTCATACATTAATACGGAGATATTTTTAATGTTTCACCAGACATGGCTTCTGAAACAGAAGTTGTAGTACATTGTAGTGATGCATACGATTATCAAGAAAACAACTATGAAAATGATCTCAACCAAGCTAGTGATGTGTCGCCTTTCATTCTTTGATTCGAGCAGCACAATCTTGCCAGTGATTATGAACAGAGCAACTCTTCAGTGAATGCTCAAGCCATAACGATTAATGTGGCTACAGCAAAGTTAGCAGATCACAAAACAGCATCGAATGCGACCTTCTTTTGTCGTTTAGAAAACATATTTGCGTTTATATGTCATTCAAACCCGTATTTCTATATGTAGGCCCATTCTCTCTCTCTCTCTCTCTCTCTCTCTCTCTCTCTCTCTCTCTCTCTCTCTCTCTCTCTCTCTCTCTCTCTCTCTCTCTCTCTCACACACACACACACACACACACACACACACACACACAGATCATACATTGTGTCAAGACTGAAGAATTCTTAGTAATATTTATTTAATAAATAAAGAGGCGCCATAAAAAAATGTCTAAAATAAGCCAGACAACAAAAAATAGGACTTAAATATTAACTTCTAAAAATTAGTTTTCCGCGTTAATCCTGTATATTGGTGACCGAACGTAAATGAACTGCTATTCGATTATCTGTCAACCTTACCGTATCGTATTTTTTATATTGAGACCACGTTATAAGTATTAAAAAAACTATTGATTAAGGTTGAAATAAATTTGTTTTTGGAGCGATTTTAACTCTCGGCACAATTATAATCATGTCTGAAAACATTGAATAAATCGTGGATTGAAGAGTATTGATGAGCGAACCGCAATTAAATGACAATCGAAATTTGGGCCCAACGCCTGTTACCGAAATATATTGCAAGCATGCCAAGGCAGAAACAATTCACGTTTCAATACAGAAATTTAAATGCAAAAAATAAGATCCATACAAGTAAACTTACCATCATCAAAAGCTTTCTTTTAAACATGTTGCGCTCAAAAATCTGTGATGCGACCGTTGTCTGATTTTACAAAAGTACCTCTACCCCAATCATGTCGAATCTTTCAATCCGTACATGAAATGTATTAACAAAATAAAACTAAAGGTCGCTGTAAACTTGCAGAGCTTCTTTACGTCGATGTAATAATGAATCCGTTAATGGCAAAAATCCATATAAATCGACGGTTTTTTGTCTTTTCATTAGATCTAAGGAAATGTTTCACTCTTGACGAGGAAACCCCCCTTCTCTCTCTCTCTCTCTCTCTCTCTCTCTCTCTCTCTCTCTCTCTCTCTCTCTCTCTCTCTCTCTCTCTCTCTCTCTCTCTCTCTCTCTCTCTCTCTCTCTCTCATCGCAGTATCTCTATCTTGTTTGATTCAACATGCCGAGAAAATTCGTATCGTTAACGAGTCACGATGTGCCGACCAGATTCTTATGCTAATGGCAAAACGTGATCTAGCAATCAAAATAGCATTACTATGATGATTTGTATTTTTGTTATATACCTATCAATTCTGAGATAATTAATATAATGAACATTTCCATTTCGCTGTGGGAAACTCACCAACGTTACCAATTATGAGCTTTCGTAACTTGGTTGTATTATACAGGACTGTTTCGGGACGCGATTTCCGAGTGCGTTCTTGTTTCAGACAAACCTTCTGGCTATATTATCTCCTTTTTTAAAAAAAAATGAATATCTGTTTTTATTGTTGAAATAACAAAATCATAGTTTAGACCTCTATGATATTTTACATATAACTCAAGGTTTCCTAACTAACATATCTGTCAGAATGTTGCTTATCGCTCGTGTTCGCATTCTATCGCTTGGGGACTGCTATTGTAACCAGGAAACCTCGTGGATAAAATAACCTATCCTCGGTGGAAGGGTATGGAAATACGAATCAGAAAACCACAGTATAGTTTTCCTACTTATAGGAAATGACTGTAAAATTCTGCATTTTTATTAGGTAGAAAATTTATACGTATAAAATAATCCCTAAAATCTACTCAAAATACCTACGCAAAAAAAACTATTTTAACTATCAAACGAATATGTCATGTGGTTGAAGTTAACAAACTTATTCGCTAATGATGATTACCTCCTTAAAATTCAAATTTTTCAGTTAATGATATTTAAAAGTCTGATGCAGAATGACATGGCAGTGTGTTCTTATTGGGAGATATGCATACAAAAACACCAAATAAGGATAGACTGTATTGAGGTTGACTGATAATCTGGATTTTGATAATCCAATTGCAGATTATTATAGCAAAGTTTCTTAGGCTTAAAATATTTATCACAAAGGCGTGCTAGTGCAGATGAACGTTTGAATAAGTATCGGCGTAAACTCCTTTATATACGTCAATGTAATAATACTCTTACTATTGAATGACAGGTGTGGTAAAGCTAGAGGTGTGTGCGACTTCATCTTTCGTAACGTATCTCGTACTAACTATTCGATTTCGATAGTGGAAGCCCTATTACTTGTCGAAGATTCCAAGTTGTTAATTAGATTGACAGTTACTGACGGTCATTCGTTATTGATCTTTCCTATTTTTACCAACGATATGATAAAAACATAATCCAGGTCAGACACATCAAAGATTTATCAAACACCGAACTTGCGGAAAAATTAAGAACAATTCCGCGCTAATATAGATCACAACGTTTTGAATGAATTATTATTAAGTAGTAGAGAAAAACGTCACATTTATACTCCGGTAAGTTAAACTTAATTAAATTTAAATATCGAATAATTATCATCCCTTTTCATTACATAAGCTAGCAAAACATGTGAAACTATACACAGAATTGTCACTCATTTAGTACATCTTGGTTTGGAAGTGAATATAATAATTTAAGAATGGAATATAATTGGGCCAAGAAATTGTTTAACATAAACCCAAAACAGATGAATGGCGAAACATCAAACAAAAAAGTCGACTGTATAAGAAAACCATGAATAAATATAATAATGCTCACAGCAATGCTATAATAAACAAGCTTAGAAAACATTACTCAGGAAAACTTAGAGGTTTTTGAATAATCAAGAACATGTTATTAACGCAATATCTGAGTTCGAGCCTGAAAATGGAAACGTTGTATCATATTTCAATTAAACACAACCCTAGTGACAAACGAAAATTGTGAGGTTACATTAAATGGCGACGACGACGACGACCATGATGATGATATCCACAATATCAACTTTAAATATAATGTTTTATATGTATTAGCGTCTGTATAAATTATGTCTTGCTGCTGAAATTATACCAGCTGGTTCTCTGGAGGGGGTTATTAGTCAAATTTTCAAGGGTCTTAGAATGCAAATTAATCGAGAGAATTACCAACCAATAATTATAACAAGTTGACCAGAAATTTGTTTACAATCTTGAAAAACAGATAAATAAATTTCTGCTGATTAGATAATTTTGGTATTCTAGAAGGAAACCAGGCATAATTTTGTAAAAGAATTTGACCTTACTGATGTCTGGAAAGTGAAGCCCATGCTCAGAAAATACAGTTGCATAGGCACTTTTATAAAAGAAAATCATGTAGCCTATATTACTCTCTGATATCACGTATCTTAAACGTATCTAGCAAGCACAACACATTGACATATGTTACAAATCTGAGCATTCTACTGTTTCTATCACTTTAAGATGTAATGACCAGATAAGAGGACGAGATACCTGGATATTTTTACTGATAGCTTTTAAGTTTTCCTGAATGTGTAGAAATCCTGCTACCTTTAATAATAATAAAAAAAAAGAACAAAAAAAACTAATAACATAACAATATCATAACAATCATGATGCAACAAATATAAGCAATCAAATACTTTGGGAAACATTGAAACTAATGATTCGTAGAAAAATTAAATTAAAATGTTAATATAATATTGATAATCTGGAAATAAGGTCGATGACTTTTTCATACTGAAAGAAAATTTGAAAACTCTTGGGGAAATTAAAGGCATGATCTTAAGAACAAAAGTAAGATGAAAGTGGGGAAGGAGGGAAGTTATATATATATATATATATATATATATATATATATATATATATATATATATATATATATATATATATATATAATGCTTTGCATATATAAAAGGAACTACACTGAAACATTTATGTCCAAACTTATTCTTGATGATGGAATTGAATAACAGATATGATTAACATTTTATTTGAATTTA